>CM033475.1:110462953-111062953 GCA_019447015.1 Hymenochirus boettgeri | reverse complement strand
CCCTCCTTCTGCTCCCTTCCACATTCGAAGTGCCCTCCTGCCCCCTTTTATATTCTAAGTGCCCTCCTCGTATGTACCATTCACACGATAGGCAAACTTGTATATACCAGTCTCACTGTGGGCAAATTAGCATGTACCAATCACGCTGTGTGCAAACTTGTATTTTTCCAGTAAAACTCACTGTGGTAGAGAGAATGTGACAGATAAAATGTAAAAAATAGGGACTGCAGAAGAAAGAGAATGTGAGAGAAAGAATAGAAATCGCAGGAGAGAGAGAATGTGAGAGATAGAGGATATAAACTACATAAGAGAGGGTGAGCGAGAATGTGATAAAGGATAGAGACTGCAGGAGAGAGAGAGTGGAGGAATAGAGAGTGCAGGAAAGAGAATGTGAGAGAAATAGAGGATAGAGACTACACAAGAGAGAATGAGAGAGGATAGTGATTGCAAAAGCAAGAGGATGTGAGAGATAGAAGAGAATAGAGATTGCAAAAGAGAGAGAGTGCATGTGAGTGGTAAAGGATAGACTGCAGAAAAGAGTGTTAGAGATAGAGGATAGAGCCTGCTGAAGAGAGAGAGAGAGGAAAGAGACTGTAGGACAGAGAAAATGTGTGAGAGATAGGAGGATAGAGACTGCAGGAGGGTATTGGAGATAGAGGATATAGAATGCAGGAGAGAAATAATGTGAGAGACCTTTACCATCAGTTCTCACTGTATGGGACCATTACCGTCCGTTCTCCCAATGTGGGACTTTTACGTGTCTGTTCTTACTGTATGGGACCTTTACCGTCTGTTCTCACTGTGTGGGACATTTATCATCTGTTCTCACTGTATGGGACCTTAACTGTCTGTTCACACAGTATGGGACTTTACCATCTGTTTTTAGTGCATGGGACCTTTACTGTCTGTTCTCACTGTATGGGACCTTTACTGTCAGTTCTTACTGTAGGGACCTTCACTGTCTGTTCTCACTGTATGGGACCATTACTGTCTTTTCTTACTGATTGCACTAGATTACGCAACCAAACATATACTTTGCTGCAGATGTTATTTTTTCATATTTTCTTTACTAAATGTGTTAGATATTGTTAAAAGGCATTTCATATGGTTAGATTAGTTTAGATAGTTTGTTAGGTTAGACTAGTTAGGTAAGTTAGGGTCCTTTTAAAGATTTTACCTTGACGTGATGGCAGGCTCTTTTGGGCAAAATTATTTATTCTTTTGAAATTATGGTGTGGATAAATGTCTATTTAAAGAAACTGTACAAATGTACAAATAAATGATGGCAAGTACAAAATGGATAGCCACGCTCCCACCCACAAAGCACCGCCCACCCTGATTCTCCGGCAGCGCGCTACGTGCGCCACTCAAAGTTTGGCTCAGGTGGCAAAATCCCTAGAGACACCCCTGTACACAATCAGCTGTTACAGCAGTGATACAACACTTTGTATTTGTGCAGTCGTAAGCAGCGTCGTAACTATAGCTTTGCCTGCTAGTTACAGCAATCAGTTGTTTTTAAACAGCTAGTCTTGCCTATCTTAGTAAAGGTGCACCCGATCAGCTGTTTAAAAAGACAGATGATTGTCAGGCAAATTTATAGTTACGCCATGTGGGACTGCGGAAATTCATAGCAGTGTAGTAAGGCTTGGATGCTGTACAGTCACTGGGGGCCACAAACAAGGGGCAGAAGGGCCAGATCGGTCCCGTGGGCTTTGAGTTTGACACGTGTGCTCTATGATATCTGTACTTGTATCTTCTATAGTGTATACAGAGGAAAAAAATTAACTTATCCCCATTAATTAATGGTGCCACATTTTCAGTCCTCATCTTCTTACAGAATATAATTTAAACAAATTTAGGCTTAGTGATGCTTTGTTCAGCTATCCTAACCTCATTATTAATTTTAGCTAGTTTGATTGCTTTCTTTCACTTCTTGTTACAGTTTTTATAATCCCTAAAGGCCCTTTCCGTTCCCTCTGACTTAAAAGTTTTAAATGCTCTTTTCTTCATTTCCATTTGCCTCTTTACATCAGAATTCAGACACATGGGTGCGGATTTATTTTTTTTTTTACATTTATTTTCCAAGGGTATAAATTTAGATGTGAAATGGCTTAAAATCCCCTTGAACACAGTCCACTTCTGTTCAGTACCTTTACATGATATTACCTTATCCCAGCTAAGATTCTGAAGAGCTACTTTTAACCTGGGAAAATTTGCTTTCCCGAAATTAAAAGTCTTTGTTAACCCAGCACACTTTTCCTTTGATAACATACTCCAAACGACACTATTTCATGGTCAATATTCCCTAAGCCTTCAGTTACCTTTATATCTATAATGCACTCCATGCTGTTAGATATTACCAGATCCAAAAGGGAACAGAAGTAGTATAGACAGGGCACACCTAAACTATAGTAATAGATAAAATATCCTTTATTAAATATATAAACTTGGGATATAGCCAAACGGTGTAGCAAAAATTACATTAAAAACACATCTCCGGGGCGTGGTCTGGATGCCGGGCTAAGAGGAAGCAGGCCTGAAGGGCTCCCGCTCCGGCCCCAACAAAACAAATAAAATACCGAGGATAACCTCGCACAAACACAGCCAGACATGGGCAGGAGATCAAAACAGCCCTCCGACGCCGCTCCGGGACCACAGGGCCCGACACCCAGGCAACGGGACCTCAGGGACTGCTTCGGGGCCGACCAGGAGGACCCGCGAATCCATGGATCTGCCATGAAGGAGACAAGAGGGCACTCACAGGTACACGCTCCCTCCCAAAAACAACGGGCGCCGGCCCCACACAACCCCCTACCTCCGAGAAGTAGGCTACCCCAGACCATGGGGGACGAACCGGAGGAAACGGCAGGCCTCACTCAGGGCCCCCAGGAAAAACGGGGGGACCCACACGGGCAAGGCCCAACAGGGGGAGGAGACCCCACGGAGCACCAAAACACGGCACCACCCAGCCCAGAGGACTCATGCCACAGCTCCCCAGCACACACACAAGGAGCCTCCCCAACCAGCTCAAAAGGGGAAGGAGATAAAAAGGGCTCACTCCAACAGTCCCCAGAGACACACACCCACGGGCCCCTCAGCGACCAATTACAGGCCCTATTCCAGAATCTACCCACAAAAGACGACCTCGCCAAGCAGACACAACAAATCCAGACCACATGCAGGGCCGAAATATCCGCACTAAGGGCCGATCTTAAAGCAGTGTTAAACAGGGTAGAGACCCTAGAAAATGATCAACAATCCACCTCCGCACACCTCCAAACGGTCACACAGATGCTCAATGACCACTCAAGGGCACTTAGGGACCTGTGCAGGCAGGTGGAGGACATGGAGAACCGCAGCCGACGCAACAACATCCGCATCCGTGGCCTACCCGAGGCGGTCCCAGATGATGCATTAAAAGACACAATCACTACCCTACTAGCCACTATTCTGGACCCTGCCAACGAAACCCCAATAGAACTGGACAGGGTACACAGATCGCTACGCCCTAAAGGCATCTCTAAATATCCCAGGGACATCATTTGCAGACTCCATTACTATACACAAAAAGAAGAAATACTAACCCGATACCGTAACAGGACTGAATTAACCCATGATGGAACACCAATACAAATATACCCAGATCTGGCACCATCCACTCTGGCCCGCAGACGTCAGCTTCGCCCCCTACTTCAAGCTCTGAGAGACAACAACTTGCCTTACAGATGGGGATACCCATTCCAGCTAATAGTCCGACACGAAGGGGTGACGCACTCCCTCAGCTATCCAGAGGAGCTTTCACGATTCTGCGAATCCCTACAATTACCCCCAATAAAACTGCCCGACTGGAAACCGATCCCGCGTTTACCAAACCACACACCTTCAATCTGGACACCACAACAAGGTCCTATTCACCCCCGCTCTGAGAAAGGCAGACACCGGCGCTCCCAGGACACGGAGGAGCAGGAACAAATGTAGTCTAACAAAGAACTCATAAGGCCCCAGAACTTTTTCCCCAGAGCCGAGGTCTGAGAGACGGCAGAATCCTAAATATGGACCCTAAAGAGATAACACAGAATAAAATCAGAACTGGGAACTTATAAACAAATACAATCTCTCCACTCCACCAGCTACAACCACCGAAGGAGGACGTTATACTAGATTATTCCACAATTGGGGACTAGGACCTCTGACGACGACTTCCCCAAAAAAAGGGACTCAAAGAAAAGACTGAAATCAGCCCGGACAAGGCCAAATGCACAAGAAATAAAGTTTCTGACGACATTAGCATAGAAAAAAGTTTAAGCAAATAATGATATGATAATGTCTGAGTGCTAACCGGGTTAAAGCTAACAGCAAATACGATAGGTTAAGTTACAACTTAGCAACCTTTTAAAAAATTTACGGTTAAATCAAAGCAGCGTACAGTCAGGAGAATATATATATACACAAAGGTAGACAATGTATATTGCAAAATGTTTAATGAGAAACCAGTTTCCCTATAGTTATACAAACACCCAAGACTCTCAAAAAAAAGAGGCAGAGACTAGGGTCCTGGGTCGGGGCTCTCCCCCCCCGGGCTGGCGACGGAGGGTAAGAGAGGGCAGGCTAAGACAATTATACCAAAAGGGTAGGAGTTCCCCCCTCAAATTTACTGCCCTCTCTTTAACAAAATTTCCCATCATGCAACTAAACCTATTGAAGGTTCCTTAGACCCTGGGGGCTGGGGCGGGGGCCCGAATGGATTACCCCGGCAAGGCATCTCACCCACGTAACCCTCGTAGGCAGGATAGGGGAAACCCCTAAAAGTACTGGAATTCAGAAAATGGACAACCAGGGGGAAACTGGTTCTCTCCTGGATACAAATGTGAAATTTACTGCCAAGCGGACACTGAGGTGTCTGGGAAACAGACCCTCAATATGTAATGTTTGTTTATTAAACTGTTATTTCTGTTTGTTTGACCTCACAGATGGCTGGCTGCTCACGCTCTCCCTGGATCGGCGGCCCGGGACCCGGGACATCCCCCAAGTTCACAGATATCCCCATTCTCCAAAACAATGGCAGGTACAATAAAATTTCTATCTCTGAATGTGAAGGGATTGAACTCTCCCGCCAAGAGGCAGCTCCTAATTCAGGAAGCTAAACAATCACGAGCGGATGTCCTATTCCTTCAGGAAACACATCTCCAGGGCCCAGACGCCTTCCGATTTCTCACACACCTATACCCCACAATCTACGCCACAGCGGCTGGACACAGGAAGGCGGGTACAGCTATTCTATTTCACAAAAATACCCCCTTTCAACTCACCAAACAAATCATACACACAGCAGGTAGATATATCATATTGCAAGGCACGCTACACAACGTGGAAATGGTCCTATGCAACATCTACGCCCCCAACACAGGCCAACCTCGCTTCCTAAAAAAAACCCTTCAAAGACTATCCACAATGGACAATCCCAATCTCATGGTAGCAGGGGACTTCAACATGGTATCCTCACAGAGACAGGACAAACTCACAATACACAACAGACCCCCCAGAGAACAAGGAGAAACAATATCCAGGCGATACAGACAACTAATGCGACAATGCCACTTATACGACACCTGGAGAATAGAATTCCCCACAGCCCGCCAGTACACCTTCTACTCCCCCCCCCATCACACACACTCCCGAATAGATTACTTCTGGGTATCTGCCCCATTACTCCGTCAGGTCTCCACTTCCCATATCTCCCCCATTACATGGTCGGACCATAGTCCGATAACACTCACTCTGAACTCCAAATCATATAACACCAAAACCTGTCAGTGGAGACTGAACGAATCCATGCTCAGAAACCCACAGGTCAATCAAGATCTCATACACACTATAGAGGAATATTTCGAGATAAACACGGACTCAGTCTCTTCTACTGGTATGCTATGGGAAGCACACAAGGCAGTGGTCAGAGGACATTTTATAAAATGGGGCTCCAGATTAAAAAAAGACTCTAAATATCAACACCAAAAACTAAGCGAAGATCTACAATGCCATGAAAAGAAATTAACCAAAAATCCCTCGGTAACCCATCTTCGTAAAGTTTTAACCCTCCGAACACAACTAAGAATGTTGGACACGGAGAAGGTGGAGAAATCATTACTCTGGTCCCGACAGAAATACTACGAACTAAGCAATAAACCTCACACCCTCCTAGCCAGACGACTAAAGGAAAGCCCTCAAACTCAGGCCCTACACGCTATCGATACAGACTCAGGTCTACAGGCAATTAGCCCGGACCAAATAGCACAGGGATTCCTCCAGTTCTACTCCAAATTATATACTAGTGAACAAACAAAACTCACGGGAGCAAGAGAACACGATATTCAGGAATACTTACGATCCTGCCAACTCCCCACTCTATCCTCTACACAATTGCACCAGTTAAACAAAGACATCACTGAACGAGAGATAGAACTGACTCTGAGGGGACTACCCCAAGGGAAGTCCCCGGGCCCGGATGGATTAACATACAAATATTATAAAACATTTTTCCCAACCATAGCTCAACAAATGAACTCATTCTTCAACTCCATACTGACAGGGCAAGACCCTCCCCCATCATTTACAACCTCATTTATCACCCTCATACCCAAACATGGGAAAGATCTAACAAACAGAGCAAACTACCGTCCAATCGCACTATTAAACTCCGATTATAAAATTTTCACGAAAATACTGTCCAACCGACTAGCTCCATTCCTCCCCAACCTGATTCACAACGATCAGGTGGGTTTCATCACAGGACGACAGACGAGCGACAACACCAGAAGGACTATCAATATAATAGATATTGCGGACAGAAATAAAACACCCTTACTAGTACTGAGTCTAGATGCCGAGAAAGCCTTTGATAGGCTGGAGTGGCCATTCATGTTTCAAACGCTGGCAGCCTTTGGTCTGACGGGAAATTTTATACAAGCATTAAGGACTCTATACTCAACCCCAACAGGACAAATAAGGGTCCCGGGAGCTTTATCGACACATTTCCCGGTGAGCAGAGGAACCAGACAGGGCTGTCCCCTTTCTCCCCTTTTATACGCACTAAGTATCGAACCTCTAGCGGCAAAGATACGGGAAAGCCCGAACATCCACGGTCTAACTATCCACAAACAAACCTACAAAATATCTCTTTACGCAGACGATGTTCTCATGACACTCACCCAACCACATATATCTCTACCAAATTTACACAATGTCCTATCAACATATGGACTCCACTCAGGTCACAAAGTAAACGAAAGCAAATCAGAGGCACTACCTCTAAACATGACAGCATCTAACGTAAAACTCCTCAAACTCAACTTTCCATATTCATGGAAAACAGATTTTATACAATACCTAGGGATTAAATTAACCCCTAAATATCATAACCTCTACACCACAAATTTCGGCCCTCTTCTACACACAGTCAAGAACCTACTATCACGATGGAAAACCTACAATATTTCCTGGTTCGGAAGGATTACCTCAATCAAAATGACAATACTACCAAAAATAAACTACCTATTCTCCACCCTCCCAATAGATATTCCTCCTAATTTAATCAGGAGCTGGAAACAAGTACTGCTAAAATTCGTGTGGGACAACAAAGCCCACAGAATATCTTGGAAAGTGGCTGTAGCCAAAAAAACTCAGGGGGGATTGGGGTTTCCAGACCTGCTTAAATATTATTACTCCTCTCAGCTACGCCATCTTACACACTGGGCCTCAGTGACCCCACAGGCACGATGGGCTGAAATTGAAGGAGCACAAATTTACCCCGCACACCTACTGACATTAATAACACCAACCCCAACCCCCCCCCCCCCCCGAACGTGTTTTACAGGCCCAATGAAAGTCACACAAGCCATCTGGCTCAGACTCAACAAAACTCACAAACTGACAAACAAAGCCTCACAACTACACCCCTTTACACAGACCCCAGATATACCCACTAGTCTGTTGCCAGCATACCATAAGCCATGGGTCACCCGACAAATGGCACGCTACTACGACATAGTAGATAAGACTACAAAGAAATTATACACATTCGACGACCTGATTTCCAAAAAGAAGGTCCCACAAACCCTATCGTACGCCTATTGCCAAATTAAACACAAAGCCGACACCATAACTCGAAATGGGACATTTCCACATCTCACACAATTTGAAAATCTTCTAATACAAGGCCCACGTAAGAAAGGTATCATATCTTCCATATACCAAATCCTTAACACCATTCCTCCAACCCCCTCATTTCAACATAATTATATGAAGAGATGGGAAGAATCCCTGGGAGTTCCGATCCCATTCGACACATGGGAAGAGATATGGGAAAACACAGCCAAAACTTCACTAAACACAGTACACAAGGAAAATGGATATAAAATTCTCTTCCATTGGTACTACACCCCGGAAAAACTACACGCCATCAATCCAACACTACCAGAAACATGCTGGAGATGCAACTCTGCGACTGGCACAATATTACACATATACTGGCTATGTCCCTCACTCACAAAATACTGGTCGGAGGTAGGCATATTAATAAATACTTTAATAGGACGACCAATACAACTCTCCCCCCAAAATGTTCTACTCAACGTTCAACACCCAGACATATCGAAGGCAGAAACATCACTACTCAGACATATTCTCACAGCAGCCAAATGTCTAATACCCAGATACTGGAAGCAAACTCTCACTCCATCTATACCAGAACTGATAAGCAGAATCAACGACGTCCAGGTTATGGAACATATGACCGCACGGCGTCATAACAAAATAGGAAAATTTGAATCCACCTGGTACCCATGGACGAGATATATGGAAGCCACACAGTAGGGACAAAACGACAAAATCACAGACATACAACAATAGAATTGACTAGTTCGAAAGTTAGAGGGGTACCAGACCCCCCGGGGGGGGGGGCCCGGAGCCGGGTTCCGGAGAGCGATCAGCCAGCACGTATGACAACAAACTAGAGGTCAGTGTTAATGTTAATGTTTATGATTGGAAATGTAAATTGTTTTTCCCTTTTTTTTACTGCTCCATTTATGTTTATGTTTCCTTCCTGGTAGAACAAATAATGTAGAAGGTTAAAAATTAAAAGACAGTATTAAAGAAAACAGAGTACAGAGAAAACCAAAAAGTATGAGACTAATGCAGAACCCTGTAAAATGTAAACAATGTTAAACTGATTGAGCTGTCACCAATAAAAATTTAAAAAAAAAAAAAAAAAAAAAAAAAAAAACAGTAGTAGACCAGTTTGGGGCAAATCAACAGCTCAGGCAAATGTTTGCACCTCTTATTAAATAAGTCCATATGTGTCTCTTCTTGAGCACCTATTCTTGTGCTATTCCAGTGCACCTGTAAATATTGAATCTGAACCTAAAAACATGCCCAGGCTGTAGACTGGGGTTAAAGGCATAGTGAAATTGGACTACATACAATATTGGAGAATAAAAGAGTAAAAAGAAACTTAAAGGGGAACTGGATTTTAAATGAAAAGCCATCACATTACCTTTAAAATGAGCCATCAACCACCTTTCTATGTGCTGCACAGCCCAAGATATGAAGAAATCACTGATCAGGAAGTTAGGGGGAGGGAGGTTCTCTGTGGTCACAATACTAGTTCCTCCTTCTACTCTGCGGTTGGCACATGCTCAGTGCAGGATAAAGCAGAAAACCAGGAAGAGATCAAGTTACAGTGACTGAAGGAGGACTGGAGGGGTGGGGATAACAGCACTGCCCACAGCAGGAAGTGTGTAAGTTGTGTACATTTTTGTCTTTTTTAATGGAGGAGACACAGGGAAGAGGGACTGTCACATGGTTTTACAGCAGGAAGTGCTGGGGATCTGGTGATGCTGCTCCCATATCACACATATAAATGTAAATATTTTCAAAACTGTAAATAATGAAAGTAAATTGCAAAAAAAAAAATTCCTGTCAATTTACCTAAAGTCATTTTTGGACCACAGTTCCCCTTTAAAACAAGAGAGTAGGGAAAAGCTAGTAGGCCCTATGGGAAAATAGACTTCTGGGTAATTTCCATGGTATCCTTTAATGATCCTTTATCAGTACAAAGTTGATTTATCTGATCTGCATAGCTACAATACAATTAGGTTTACTTACAGTAGGAAATATTTTATTCCCATCAGAACCAACTGTCCATGCGATTTACTTTAACTTTCCCTTTTGATTTCACTACTGGATAGAAATCCACCCGCAATCTCATTACAGTGATTGTCAGATGATTCCGTAAATTTGCTAATTTGAATAAAGCAATAAAAAAATGGACGTTTTTATTCCTTTATCATTTCATAACGCGTCTGATAAACAAGAACATTTGAATAAAAATATCAGATGTGTATTGTCAATCAGGCAGTGGAGATTAGTTTTAACCATCTGTCCAACAACCCAAAAAAAGAAATGTTTTGTTTTTCACGGAGATAAATGGTATTTTATGCAATAAATATGACGGCAAAGACATATACCGAGTTTAAACAAGGACGCGGGGTGAATTCTCTTTGGAATAGGATGAGAGAGCTTGCTTTTATCCTTCCCATACTGCAAAGCACTCCAGCACCTGCTGTAAAGTTATTACTCCATAAAGATCAGCTTTTGCTATAGAGCGAGAATCCCCTTTTAATGGAACTATAAAAGGATTGATGTGTTATTAAAGGAGAAGTAATTTGTAGCTTTAATACACGACAAAAGAAGAAGACGTCAATGCACACCAAGGATAACTGCTTCGTCTTTTAGGTACTAGGCCAGACAAGCGCTTTTCCCCCCCCACGTTTTGCGATCTGCTAGCCCGTGAGAAACGCACATCAGTGTGGATGGCCACATTGCATGCTTTGCGTTGTGTTCCATTTTCAGAGTCCATGCAATCAAAAATGTTTTCTGTATCGCATGGGTCTGATAATGCAAAACAGCAGATTGCAGCGCAAGCAAACGGTAATGCACGCAAGTTTAGACGTGCGTTTCTGTCCAGTTCACTCTTGTTGCAACGTTTTAAGGACACACTCATTTTGGTCTTGTGTCTTCATCAGGTATTACAGCTTACTGCAACAATCTCTCTTTTAAACTGTGGTCTCCAAACAAGTTGGGGAATTGTGTCGACTGCAGTGGCGTAACTATCGCCCCCGCCACCCCAGCGACCGCAGGGGGCCCGGACGGTAGTAGGGCCCGCCACAGCCCAAATCCCTGAGTATGGAGCCTTTTTATAGAGCTGATTGTGCTGATTGGAAGTCTGCGGAGGAGGGAGTCAGGGGTCTGGCTCCCAAACTCGCAGGGGGCCCAGGCCCCTTCAGGTACGCCCCCGGTCGAGTGCGCTATTTCCGAGTATAGGTATAAAATCCACATTAAGGACCATGTCCCAATATCACGCATGCAGGATTTTTGCAATGTGCTGCTGTGCGTGACACTCCATGTGCGCTGTGTTCCTGGTCATTCCTATATTATTGGCACACATGCACTCGGCACTAAAAGTCGTACACGCATGTGAACTAGTGACGGACAGGAATACAGCGCACATAACGGTAGCATTGCAATGACAATAGGAACCGGAAACATGAACTGAACACAAATCACACTCGACACTCACTAGAGGGACGTAGACCTAACGCCATATTACATCGGCTTGTGTGGATTTTGCACTTATTTTAGTGAAATTGAATCTCCCTCTGTCTCTTTAAAAAAAAAAAAAAGAATGTTCTTCTATTGGAATTGATTATTAAGGTGTGAGGTTGTAAACATGGCCATTGGATTGCATCCTCGGTTCTTGTCATACCATGTGCACTTTGGATACTGTTTAGCAGGGCACTAGGTATATGTGACCCCCAGTGGGCAGAGGTGAAACAAGTTCCAGAACACTAAGCTATATAGTATAAGGGGCCGTGCAACACTCAATGTAATCTAAATATTAAAGATCCTTGAGAAAATGGGAAACACACAAACAGTGCAATTACAGTATATAGATCACACACAGTGTAATTACAGTATATAGATCGTGGGTTTCATCACAGGACGACAGACGAGCGACAAACACCAGAAGGACTATCCTATAATAGATATTGCGGACAGAAAAAACACCCTTACTAGTACTGAGTTAGATGCCGAGAAAGCCTTTGATAGGCTGGAGTGGCCATTCTGTTTCAAACGCTGGCAGCCTTTGGTCTGACGGGAAATTTTATACAAGCATTAAGGACTCTATACTCAACCCCAACAGGACAAATAAGGGTCCCGGGAGCTTTATCGACACATTCCCGGTGAGCAGAGGAACCAGACAGGGCTGTCCCCTTTCTCCCCTTTTATACGCACTAAGTATCGAAACTCTAGCGGCAAAGATACGGGAAAGCCCGAACATCCACGGTCTAACTATCCACAAACAAACCTACAAAATATCTCTTTACGCAGACGATGTTCTCATGACACTCACCCAACCATATATCTCTACCAAATTACACAATGTCCTATCAACATATGGACTCCACTCAGGTCACAAAGTAAACGAAAGCAAATCAGAGGCACTACCTCTAAACATGACAGCATCTAACGTAAAACTCCTCAAACTCAACTTTCCATATTCATGGAAAACAGATTTATACAATACCTAGGGATTAAATTAACCCCTAAATATCATAACCTTACACCACAAATTTCGGCCCTCTTCTACACACAGTCAAGAACCTACTATCACGATGGAAACCTACAATATTTCCTGGTTCGGAAGGATTACCTCAATCAAAATGACAATACTACCAAAAATAAACTACCTATTCTCCACCCTCCCAATAGATATTCTCCTAATTTAATCAGGAGCTGGAAACAAGTACTGCTAAAATTCGTGTGGGACAACAAAGCCCACAGAATATTTGGAAAGTGGCTGTAGCCAAAAAAACTCAGGGGGGATTGGGGTTTCCAGACTGCTTAAATATATTATCTCCTCTCAGCTACGCCATCTTACACACTGGGCCTCAGTGACCCCACAGGCACGATGGGCTGAAATTGAAGGAGCACAAATTTACCCCGCACACCTACTGACATTAATAAACACCAACCCCAAACCCCCCCCCCCACACGTGTTTTACAGGCCAATGAAAGTCACACAAGCCATCTGGCTCAGACTCAACAAAACTCACAAACTGACAAACAAAGCCTCACAACTACACCCCTACACAGACCCCAGATATACCCACTAGTCTGTTGCCAGCATACCATAAGCCATGGGTCACCCGACAAATGGCACGCTACACGACATAGTAGATAAGACTACAAAGAAATTATACACATTCGACGACTGATTTCCAAAAAGAAGGTCCACAAACCCTATCGTACGCCTATTGCCAAATTAAACACAAAGCCGACACCATAACTCGAAATGGGACATTTCCACATCTCACCATTTGAAAATCTTCTAATACAAGGCCCACGTAAGAAAGGTATCATATCTTCCATATACCAAATCCTTAACACCATTCCTCCAACCCCCTCATTTCAAATAATTATATGAAGAGATGGGAAGAATCCCTGGGAGTTCGATCCCATTCGACACATGGGAAGAGATATGGGAAAACACAGCCAAAACTTCACTAAACACAGTACACAAGGAAAATGGATATAAAATTCTCTTCCATTGGTACTACACCCGGAAAAAACTACACGCCATCAATCCAAAACTACCGAAACATGCTGGAGATGCAACTCTGCGACTGGCACAATATTACACATATACTGGCTATGTCCTCACTCACAAATACTGGTCGGAGGTAGGCATATTAATAATACTTTAATAGGACGACCAATACAACTCTCCCCCAAAATGTTCTAAACGTTCAACACCCAGACATATCGAAGGCAGAAACATCACTACTAGACATATTCTACAGCAGCCAAATGTCTAATACCCAGATACTGGAAGCAAACTCTCATCCATCATACCAGAACTGATAAGCAGAATCAACGAAGTCCAGGTTATGGAACATATGACCGCACGGCGTCATAACAAAATAGGAAATTTGAATCACCTGGTACCCATGGACGAGATATTTGGAAGCCACACAGTAGGGACAAAACGACAAAATCACAGACATACAACAATAGAATTGACTAGTTCGATAGTTAGAGGGGTACCGACCCCCGGGGGGGGGGCCCGGAGCGGGTTCGGAGAGCGATCAGCCAGCAAGTATGACAACAAACTAGAGGTCAGTGTTAATGTTAATGTTTATGATTGGAAATGTAAATTGTTTTCCCTTTTTTTACTGCTCCATTTATGTTTATGTTTCCTTTGGTAGAACAAATAAATGTAGAAGGTTAAAAATTAAAAGACAGTATTAAAGAAACAGAGTACAGAGAAAACCAAAAAGTATGAGACTAATGCAGAACCCTGTAAAATGTAAACAATGTTAAACTGATTGAGCTGTCACCAATAAAAATTTACAATAAAAAAAAAAAAAAAAAAAAAAAAAAAAAAACACATCTCCAACCCTCAGTATCACAAAGGTACATCACACAGAAAATATACCGGTATATTCATCCATTCAGTCATACAACAATGTTAATATATGCATAGGTAAATGTACAAAGTGGTGCATCAAAACATAAATATATCAATACATCTATATCCTATAGATATGTATAGGGCAATGGTATAGACAAAAATATCTATATACATACATAAACAGTAATATGATCTACAGATAATAAACTAGAATAAAGGCTAGCTTCCTATCACTATTAACACACCGTGTAATTACAGTAATACGATTAACAGTGTGTAATTCAGTATATAGATCACACACAGTGTAATTACAGTATATAGATCACACACAGTGTAATTACGGGTATATAGATCACACAGTGTAATTCAGTATATAGATCACACCAGTGTAATTACAGTATATAGATCACACAGTGTAATTACGGTATATAGATCACACAAAGTGTAATTACAGTATATAGATCCACACAGTGTAAGTACAGATATAGATCACACACAGTGTAATTACAGTATATAGATCACACACAGTGTATTACGGTATATAGATCAACACAGTGTAATACGGTATATAGATGACACACGGTGTAATACAGTATATGATCACACACAGTGTCAGTGTGATTACAGTATATAGATCACACACAGTGTGATTACAGTATATAGATCACACACAGTGTGATTACAGTAATAGATCACCACGGTATTACAGTATATAGATCACACACAGTGTAATTACAGTATATAGATCACACACAGTGTAATTACAGTATATAGATCACACCAGTGTATACAGTATTAATCACACGTGCAATTACAGTATAGATCACACACAGTGTCAGTGTAATTACAGTATATAGATCACACACAGTGTAATTACAGTATATAGATCACACACAGTGCAATTACAGTATATAGATCACACACAGTGTCAGTGTAATTACAGTATATAGATCACACACAGTGTAATTACAGTATATAGATACAAACAGCGTATTACGTATATGATCACACACAGCGTAATTACGGTATATGATCACACAGTGTAATTACAGTATATAGTCAACAGTGTATTACAGATATAGATCACACACACAGATAATTAAGTATATAGATCACACACAGTGTAATTACAGTATATAGATCACACACAGCGCAATTACAGTATATAGATCACACACAGTTAATTACAGTATATAGATACACACAGTGCTTACAGTATTAGATACACACAGTGATACAGATATAGATCACACACAGTGTAATTACGGTATATAGATCACACACGTGTAATTACAGTATATAGATCACACAGTGTAATTACAGTATATAGATCACACAGTGTAATTACAGTATAGATCACACACAGCATAATTAAAGTATATAGATCACACATAGGTAATTACAGTATATAGATCACACAGCGTAATTACAGTATATAGATCACACACGCGTAATTACAGTATATAGATCACACAACAGTGTAATTACAGTATATAGATCACACACAGTGTAATTACGTATATAGATCACACACGTGTAATTACAGTATATAGATCACACACAGTGTTTACGTTATAGATCACACACGTGTGATTACGTATATAGACACACACAGTGTGTTTCGGTATAAGATCACACACAGTGTAATTACGATATATAGTCACAAACAGCGTAATTACGTATATAGATCACACACATTGTGATTCAGTAATAGATCACACACAGCGTGATTACAGTATATAGATACACACTATCTAGGACATGTACAGTATTAGATCACAACACAGCGTAATTACAGTATATAGATCACACACAGCGTTAATTACAGTATATAGATCCACACACAGCGTAATTACCAGTATATAGTCACACCACAGCGTAATTACAGTATATAGATCACACAGTGTAATTACGTATATAGATCACACACAGTGTAATTACAGTATATAGATCACACAGTGTAATACAGTATATAGATCACACACAGCGTAATTACAGTATATAGATCACACAGCGTAATTACCGATATATGATCACACACAGGCAATTACAGTATATAGATCACACACAGTGTAATTACAGGATATAGATCACACACAGGTGTAATTACAGTATATAGATCACACAGTGTAATTACAGTATATAGATCCACACACAGGTAATTTACTGTATATAGATCACACACAGGTAATTACAGTATATAGATCACACACAGCGTGATTACAGTATATAGATCACACACAGAGTAATTACAGTATATAAGATCACACACAGTAGTAATTACAGTATATAGATCACACAGTGTAATTACAGTAATAGATTCACACACAGCGTAATTACAGTATATAGATCACAAACAGCTAATTACAGTTATAGATACACACAGTGTGTAATTAATATAGATCACACCAGTGTAATTACAGTATAAGATCACCACACAGTGTAATTACAGTATAAGATCACACACAGTGTAATTCATATATAGATCCACACAGCGTAATTACAGTATATAGATCACACACAGGTAATTACAGTACATAGATCACACAGTGTAATTACAGTAACATAGAATACACCAGTGTAATTACAGAGTATATAGATCACACAGCGTAATTACAGTATATAGATCAACACAAGTGTAATTACAGTATATAGATTCACACACAGTGCTAATTCACGTAGTATATGATCACACACAGTGCAATTACGAGTATATAGATCACACACAGAGTAATACAGTATTAGATCACACACCAGTGTAATACAGTATATGATCACACAAAGATAATTACAGTAAATCAAAGCGTAATACAGTATATAGATCACACACAGTTGTGATAGTATATAGATCACCACCAGTGAATTACGGTATATAGATCACACACAGCGTAATTACAGTATATAGATCACACACATTGTGATTACAGTATATAGATCACACACAGCGTGATTACAGTATATAGATCACACACACAGCGTAATTACAGTATATAGATCACACACACAGCGTAATTACAGTATATAGATCACACACAGCGTAATTACAGTATATAGATCACACACACAGCGTAATTACAGTATATAGATCACACACAGCGTAATTACAGTATATAGATCACACAGTGTAATTACAGTATATAGATCACACACAGTGTAATTACAGTATATAGATCACACAGTGTAATTACAGTATATAGATCACAACAGCGTAATTACAGTATATAGATCACACACAGCGGAATTACATATATAGATCACACACAGGGCAATTACAGTATAGATCACAACAGTGTAATTACAGTATATAGATCAACACACGATGTAATTACAGTATATAGATCACACAGGGTAATTACAGTATATAGATCACAACAAGCGTAATTACGTATAGACCACCACGAGTAATTACAGTATATAGATCAACACAGGTGATTAAAGTATATAGATCACACACAGGTAATACAGATATAGAATACACACAGGTAATTACAGTAAGATCAACAGTGTAATTACAGTATATAGATCACACACAGCGTAATACCGTAATAGTCACACACAGCGTAATTACAGTATATAGATCACACACAGGTTAAAGTACAGTATATAGAATCACACAGTGTAATTACAGTAATAAGATCACACAGTGAATTACAGTATAAAATCACACACAGGTTAATTACAGTATATAGATCACACACAGCGTAATTACAGTATATAGATCAACCACAGTGTAATTACAGTACATAGATCACACAGTGTAATACAGTAATAGATCACACAGTGTAATTACAGTATATAGATCACACACAGCGTAATTACAGTATATAGATCACACACGTGTAATTACGTAATAGATCACACACAGTGTAATTAGTATATAGATCACACACAGGAATACATATAAGCACAGCGTATTGTATATAGATCACACAAAGTGTAATTACAGTATATAGATCACACCAGCTAATTACAGTATATAGATCACACAGCGTAATTACAGTATATAGATCACACCAGCGTAAGTAATAATAGTAACACAACCATATTACAGTATTAGATTCACAAGCGTAATTACAGTTATAGTCACACACAGTGTAATACGGTATATAGATCACACACAGCGTAATTAAGTATATAGATCACACACCGTTGTAATACAGTTATATAGATCACACACACAGTCGTAATACAGTATATAGATCCACACAGTGTAATTACAGTATATAGATCACACACAGCATAAATTACAGTATATAGATCACCCACAGCATTATTACAGTATATAGATCACACAGTGAATTACAGTATATAAATCACACACAGCGTAATTACAGTATAGATCAACACACAGTGTAATTACCGTATATAGATCACACAAAGCTAATTATCACTATATAACAATTTAAAGACTTCTTTACATACAGTATCACATGTGAAAAAAACAGCATGTGGGGAAACACCACCAGGTAAAAGATACAAAACCTGTAGCTAATAGGGGGAATCAAGTGTGTATTTATCATTTCAGCGGTGCAGTCTTTAAATACCACTACAATCTTCAATGGCTGATACCATGTAGCAACAAAATGTATCAGTATTCTATACCGAAGCTGTTACAGACACAGTACCAAAATAAAGAGTATTGTAAAATACCGTTCGGAATGTGAAAGTCTCACTAAAGGACTTCTGCATTAAAAGCTTTCATTGTTTCAAACAATTAGTAAGGAATTTCACTGACGAATTCCATTAATAGGAATAATTATTAAAATTCAGTACGTATATACGTATCCAACATAAGAAGGGTTTATCAGGATAAATGGATTCCAATAAGAGTTAAGGCGCTTTTGTGGGGATATGATTACTGTGTATAAATTCATTAACAAGACAATAAACTATCTGGGGCAATGTTCACCAATTGAACAATGTCAGAGGACACGTGGACATCCCTCAAACCTGAAGGAAAAAAAGTTTAGTCAAAAGTTCAGAAAAGGTTTTACAGTGAAAACTGTTAAACTATGGAACTGTGGGCCATATTCACAAACGTGTCGCACATTAGCTAACCACACGTTTCAGTAATTACACCGAGTCGTAATGTTTGTAATTAACGCCCATTCGGTCGTAGTAAACTACCGCAATGGTATTCTATGGGGAGATCGTAGATTTAGGATCGATATCGTAAGATGAGTTATCGGTAATTTACGATAATGATGATGTGAAACCGATTGGAATATAAAATCAGTGTTAACATAAAAAAGTGATACCGCGCCATTATTAATATGGCCCTCTCTTACATTGGATGTGGTGATGGTAGGTTCTTGGATAGTTGATCCTCCCCCAAAACTAAAATTTAACCCACCACTGACCCCACTCTGTAGTGGTATAAAAATTCTTAAATCTAAGCTCCAAATGGTTCTCTGTAATGTCCCCCCAAAGTTAAAAAAAATTGCCCACCCAGGAGGCTGGCCACCAGGGAAATGTTTCCCGCTCTGAGATGTCCTTCAGAGGTTTTTGAATTGCTCAGAGCAGCCCTTCACTCCCTGCCCCCTCCCTCTCCCCCCCCTCCCTCTCTCTCCCCCTAGGGTAAATCTCCTTGTACATATATTAGGGATAAGTCCCCCGATTAACTTACCTTCCTCTCTCCTCCGGTTCTGAACGCCTCTCAGCCAATCACAGACATGGCTGCCGGTCCGGCCCCCAGTTCTGTGCAAGCAGAAGGCCGGGCATTGCAGTGGAGGAGAGAGGGAAGGTAAGTAATGAATGGGGGACTTTTATAATATAATATAGCGGTTGGGGCTCTGGGAACTAGCCCTACAAAATATAACATTTTTTTTAAAGGGGGTGCCCTTTAAAAATAAAGCTGGAAAAGTTTCTAAAAAGAAAAATGTTGCAGGTTACTGGTATTAATACATAAAGTAGAAATGATCAGTGGATACCTGCAATTAGTACCCCTAAAATAGGAGGAGGGAGCACCTAAAACCAATGGCCGAACATAACCAGCATGATCTCACCACTAAGCACTCATCTGTATGGTCAGGATACACAAGGAAGGTTTAGAGAGCTAATTAAAAAGAAGCCGGACACGTATAATCGGACTTCATCCAACGGCAGGATACCATCTCTACTGACTAACACCTTAAATACCTGAGCAGTGTAAGTGAAAAGAAAAACGGAAGGAGCGTGAACAGGAGAAAAGCCCGCGAAAAACAAATCACTGGATAGAGAATCTCGCGATATCGGCTCAATTAACCCAGAAGCATCCTTAATCTCTACAAAGAACAGGTAGTGCGTATGTACGTACACTCGTCCGCCCATACGTAACAAGGTCAAAAACCCTCTGTCGGCCATCTTTAAAGAGGGAACAATTGCGCAAATCGTTGGCCAGAAACGGAGCATACCCACACATTGCGCATAACTTAATCATTAAGGGTTACGTTGGTGGCACATATTACAGAGTCTCATCAATGTCATCCACATATATCTACATCCATAGGGGCAACAAGTCCCCCTAGTGACCGATCAAAGCACATAATAAAAACCACACACAGAAGAAAAATATCTCTCTATTGGCCAAAGGGGTTATGTACTGATATCTTTGTCAATTTGCAAAAGATGCTGCTAACCACATATATATATAATACGGTACTCATAAAATACGAATAACATACATATAGCAAGGTCATAAAACAGATCCTGATAGTATATCCAGATAGGAGAACATGAATATAAAGCATAAATATAATACATATATACAAAGTACCAAAAGTATAAGGAAGTCATCCTAAAAGGTAAGTATCCAGTTGCTGAGTAAATCCATTCTAGTAAACTGGAGGCAAAGCACGACATCTTTTCAGGATGATGTCCAAACCGTCATAATTCCTTACCCAAAACGGGGTAAAGAGATCCAAGCCGTCATAACACCACATCCGAAAGTAAGAAATACCATCAATATTTCAAAGGTGGAAATACGGGGTAACGTTAAAATATGGATCAATAAAGAGAAACAGCTAGGTATAAATCATACCGGTGCTAAGAATGGTATTTAAATAATGTATACACAAAAGACTGGTAAAAGGAATACCAAAGTACCATTCATAACCCAATCATATAGATAGGGGCACTCACGCTGTTAAGTACAAACAAATAAGTCATATAGACTAAGATAGTGACTAAAACAGTCATAAAGAATGCGGTAGGTGCAACATGAGCTTTATTCTGAAAATTATAAAACCTAGACATTGCCCTGAAAACCCCAATACACAAAAACACAATATACATGTATAAATATAAATATACTAAAATCACGCCCTAAATCAGCTGGAAAAGAATGAATAAATATATGTCCAACAGGTGTGTGTGGAGGCACATCAAGGGTTAATGGAAGCTGCAAATGCTGTGAACAAAATAGACAACCAATATCCAAATAAGTTAATACATTAAAGGACAGGTGTAAATACGATCTCACCCATCTCAAAGGACTGAGGGTCCAATGTGTAGCTGATACACGGTAAGTTGACAAACTGTAGTCCTCTATGCGTCCATATGTGATCTATCTTGCAAGAAAGTAACAATAAGCAGCAAAATGCAACTTCATATCAAGAGTTGGTAACGATGTGTCTCCGTGTGTCTCCCAGCGCTCCCAATACAGCTAGTCCGGTAGAACACAACAGACCGGGGGCGGACACCAGGTGAAAAGATACAATATTCACCTGATCCTAACCCAAACCCGGACCGAGTGTCTACCTCCCGCTCCAGGCAACTGCCGAGCAGGGGACAGTAGCTGCGCTTACAAGCAGACAAAGTATCAGCTCGCTGTAACGGACGTGTTGGATCCAGCATATATAGTTAGGGTACAAACACCAAGTTGACCGACGCGCGTTTCGGGGCCATCTTGCCCCTTCTTCTGGGTCACATGACCGGTGCTGACTCCAGGTTTAAATACCCTTAATGAATCAGGTGTGTAAAGGGCCAAGGGAGTCAATAACTATGACGGCTGGAGTTAAATTAACATTTAAAGTGACAGTCATAGAATTCCTCACATTTAGTATAATCCAACCAGGTATTAATTGTCTACAAATATAATACATAGCAACATGGCTAGCCTAATTAATCTACACCCACCATAAAGAGTGATATAAAATGATGAGGTATGATTGACTTATATAAACATATTAAACATTAATTCCTCATTGAGTCCCCCTGGGGATCTGGACCCCATTTTGTAGATCCACATGGCTTCCCTTTGTAGGATCCTACGGTCCCAGTCCCCCCTCTGTTGGGTCTGGGGACCTTTTCAATGCCACAAATCTTTAGCGAACCTGGGTCGCTATTGTGTACCTCAGAGAAATGGCGAGCTACAGAGCTCTGCATATTCACATGTTGGATATCCCTAACATGTTCCAGCGTTCTTTCAGCTAGGGTACGTATTGTTTTGCCAATGTATGTCTTTGGGCAGTTGCATTGTAACATATACACCACCCCTCTCGTTTTACAATTAATGAAATTATGGATTTTGAATACCTCGTCCCTATTGTTTTTAAATGTATCGACCTTATTTAGCACAAAATGGCAAGCTTTACAGTGACCACACTTGTACATGCCTTTATTTTTCTTTAGCCATGTCTCCTGTGGTTTTATTTGAAAGAAGCTGTTAACCACTTGACCACCAATTGTGGGGGCCTAATTAGAGGTCGAGGGGGGACTAGTCGTTTGAGATTATCATCTCCCTTAAGAACATGCCAGAACTTTTCTAGTACCCCCTTTAGGAAGTGCCAGTCATTGTTATAATTGGTTATCAATCTTAATGGCTGATCAACTTTATGGATTTTATCCCTAAAGACCAGGTCCTCTCTTTTTGAAAACTTGGCTCGCTTGTAAGCCCTCTTGAGCCAACTTGATGGATAACCTCTTTGAATAAACCTGGTTTTTAGGTCCATAGCAGCCTTCTCAAAATCTGCCATAGTGGTACAGTTCCTGCGTGCTCGCAGATACTGACCCACTGGAATACCCCTAAGGAGGCCAGTGGGATGCATGCTGTCCGCACGAAGAAGAGAGTTACCTGCCGTTCGTTTTCTATAGATCTCAGTGTGTAGCCTATTGCCTACCTTCTTGATGGTTAAATCCAAAAATGGAATATAATCCATACTGGTTTGGTAGGTAAACTTAAGGTTCAAATCATTAATATTGAGTTGGGTGAAAAATCTTTCCCATTCCTGAATGGATCCATCCCATAGGATCACCACATCATCAATATACCTCGCCCACAGATCTATATGATTTGTGGCCCAGGTTAACTCCTCATCTGCAAACAATTGTTTTTCCCACTGGCCAAGGTACAGGCCTGCATAGGTCGGCGCGCAGGCCGTACCCATGGCAGTGCCTCTTTTTTGATGGTAATAACCATTTTCAAAGGTAAAATAATTATTCGTCAAAATTATATTTAATAAATCCAAAATCAGTTTAGAGTTAGCATTATATTTCTCCCCTCTGGTTTGTAAATACTGTTGATATCCAACAGTTTTCAACCAGAAGGGGAGAAATATAATGCTAACTCTAAACTGATTTTGGATTTATTAAATATAATTTTGACGAATAATTATTTTACCTTTGAAAATGGTTATTACCATCAAAAAAGAGGCACTGCCATGGGTACGGCCTGCGCGCCGACCTATGCAGGCCTGTACCTTGGCCAGTGGGAAAAACAATTGTTTGCAATGAGGAGTTAACCTGGGCCACAAATCATATAGATCTGTGGCAGGTTATTGATGATGTGGTGATCCTATGGATGGATCCATTCAGGAATGGGAAAGATTTTTCACCCAACTCAATATTAATGTTGAACCTTAAGTTTACCTACCAAACCAGTATGGATTAATTCCATTTTTGGATTTAACCATCAAGAAGGTAGGCAATAGGCTACACACTGAGATCTATAGAAAACGAACGGCAGGTAACTCTCTTCTTCGTGCGGACAGCATGCATCCCACTGGCCTCCTTAGGGTATTCCAGTGGGTCAGTATCTGCGACACGCAGGAACTGTACCACATGGCAGATTTTGAGAAGGCTGCTATGGACCTAAAAACCAGGTTTATTCAAAGAGGTTATCCATCAAGTTGGCTCAAGAGGCTTACAAGCGAGCCAAGTTTTCAAAAAGAGAGGACCTGGTCTTTAGGGATAAAATCCATAAAGTTGATCAGCCATTAAGATTGATAACCAATTATAACAATGACTGGCACTTCCTAAGGGGGGTACTAGAAAAGTTCTGGCATGTTCTTAAGGAGATGATAATCTCAAACGACTAGTCCCCCTCGACCTCTAATTAGGCCCCCACAATTGGTGGTCAAGTGGTTAACAGCTTCTTTCAAATAAAACCACAGGAGACATGGCTAAGAAAAATAAGGCATGTCAGTGTGGTCACTGTAAAGCTTGCCATTTTGTGCTAAATAAGGTCGATACATTTAAAAACAATAGGGGAGGTATTCAAAATCCATAATTTCATTAATTGTAAAACGAGAGGGGTGGTGTATATGTACAATGCAACTGCCAAAGACATACATTGGCAAAACAATACGTACCCTAGCTGAAAGAACGCTGGAACATGTTAGGATATCCAACATTTGAATGCAGAGCTCGGTAGCTCCCATTTCTCTGAGGTACACAATAGCGACCCAGGTTCGCTAAAGATTTGTGGCATTGAAAAGGTCCCCAGACCCAACAGAGGGGGGACTGGGACCGTAGGATCCTACAAAGGGAAGCCATGTGGATCTACAAAATGGGGTCCAATCCCCAGGGGGACTCAATGAGGAATTAATGTTTAATATGTTTTTATAAGTCAATCTACTCATCATTTTATATCACTCTTTATGGTGGGTGTAGATAATTAGGCTAGCCATGTTGCTATGTATATATTTGTAGACATTAATACCTGGTTGGATATATACTAATGTGAGGAATTCATGACTGTCACTTTAAATGTTAATTTAACTCCAGCCGTCATAGTTATTGACCCCTTGGCCCTTTACACACCGATTCATTAAGGTTATTTAACCGGGAGTCAGCACCGGTCATGTGACCCAGAAGAAGGGGCAAGATGGCCCCGAAACCGCGTCGGTCAACTTGGTGTTTGTACCCTAACTATATATGCTGGATCCAACACGTCCGTTACAGCGAGCTGATACTTTGTCTGCTTGTAAGCGCAGCTACTGTCCCCTGCTCGGCAGTTGCCTGGAGCGGGAGGTAGACACTCGGTCCGGGTTTGGGTTAGGATCAGGTGAATATTGTATCTTTTCACCTGGTGTCCGCCCCCGGTCTGTTGTGTTCTACCGGACTAGCTGTATTGGGACGCTGGGAGACACACGGAGACACATCGTTACCAACTCTTGATATGAAGTTGCATTTTGCTGCTTATTGTTACTTTCTTGCAAGATAGATCACATATGGACGCATAGAGGACTACAGTTTGTCAACTTACCGTGTATCAGCTACACATTGGACCCTCAGTCCTTTGAGATGGGTGAGATCGTATTTACACCTGTCCTTTAATGTATTAACTTATTTGGATATTGGTTGTCTATTTTGTTCACAGCATTTGCAGCTTCCATTAACCCTTGATGTCCTCCACACACACCTGTTGGACATATATTTATTCATTCTTTTCCAGCTGATTTAGGGCGTGATTTTAGTATATTTATATTTATACATTATATTGTGTTTTTGTGTATTGGGGTTTTCAGGGCAATGTCTAGTTTTTATAATTTTCAGAATAAAGCTCTGTTTGCACCTACCGCATTCTTTATGACTGTTTTAGTCACTATCTTAGTCTATATGACTTATTTGTTTGTACTTAACAGCGTGAGTGCCCCTATCTATATGATTGGGTTATGAATGGTACTTTGGTATTCCTTTTACCAGTCTTTTGTGTATACAATATTTCAAAGTGAATGTATGGTGGCATCTCAACAATAAAGCAGTCATAATATACCCCCCTAAGAAACTGAAAATGGATAAAGCGTCACAGACTCCAACATCTATGCGAGGCACTTGATCCAACTGATAAATAGGCTCACTATTTGAAGAAAAAAGAGATCCCACTCCTCCAAAGTAGATGGACTTCACAGATTCAATCGTAGTCATCATAATCCTTGGCCAAAAAATGCTTCATAATAGGTTAATCTATATTCAACCAAAATATGATAGATGTCATATAAATGGAGTCAGTTGAGAAGGATACGCGAAATCCGAAGTCTTCAATTATACCCATTGTCCATCTGGATCAGACATAAGAAAAAAGCATAGTCATATAAAAGGAGTCAAATCCCCCACCCCCCCCTCTTCATTCAAACCAGCAGGGGCCATAGTGCCCAGTCTATAAATCCACTGCGCCTCTCTTTCCAACAGTAGATTCTCAAGATCCCCACTTCTGGAACTTAGTGACTTATTTACATTTATAGACTGGGCACTATGGCCCCTGCTGGTTTGAATGAAGAGTGGGATTTGACTCCTTTTATATGACTATGCTTTTTTCTTATGTCTGATCCAGATGGACAATTGGTTATAATTGAAGACTTCGGATTTCGCGTATCCTTCTCAACTGACTCCATTTTATATGACATCTATCATATTTTTGGTTGAATATAGATTAACCTATTATGAAGCATTTTTTGGCCAAGGATTATGATGACTACGATTGAATCTGTGGAAGTCCATCTACTTTGGAGGATGTGGGATCTCTTTTTTCTTCAAATAGTGAGCCTATTTATCAGTTGGATCAAGTGCCTCGCATAGATGTTGGAGTCTGTGACGCTTTATCCATTTTCAGTTTCTTATTGGGGGGTATATTATGACTGCTTTATTGTTGAGATGCCACCATACATTCACCTTTGAAATATTGATGGTATTTCTTACTTTCGGATGTGGTGTTATGACGGCTTGGATCTCTTTACCCCGTTTTGGGTAAGTAATTATGACGGTTTGGACATCATCCTGAAAAGATGCCATGCTTTGCCTCCAGTTTACTAGAATGGATTTACTCAGCAACTGGATACTTACCTTTTAGGATGACTTCCTTATACTTGCTGAGGGAATGCTTTGCTTGTACATGTTTAGGGTTGATTCTTTCTGGGAAGCTTATATATTTTGGTACTTTGTATATACGTATTATATTTACGTTTTATATTCATGTTCTCCTATCTGGATATGCTATCAGGATCTGTTTTATGACCTTGCTATATGTATGTTATTCGTATTTTATGAGTATTATATATATATATGGTTAGCAGCATCTTTTGCAAATTGACAAAGATATCAGTACATACCCCTTTGGCCAATGGAGAGATATTTTTCTTCTGTGTGTGGTTTTTATTATGTGCTTTGATCGGTCACTAGGGGGACCTGTTGCCCCTATGGATGTAGATATATGTGGATGACATTGATGAGACTCTGTAACATGTGCCACCAATGTAACCTTTAATGATTAAGTTATACGCAATGTGTGGGTATGCTCCGATTCTGGCCAATGATTTGCGCAATTGTTCCCTCTTTAAAGATGGCCGACAGAGGGTTTTTGACCTTGTTACCTATGGGCGGACGAGTGTACGTACATACGCACTACCTGTTCTTTGTAGAGATTAAGGATGCTTCAGGGGCGGGTTAATTGAGCTGATATCGCGAGATTCCCTATCCAGTGATTTGTTTTTCGCGGGCTTTTCTCCTGTTCACGCTCCTTCCGTTTTTCTTTTCACTTACGCTGCTCAGGTATTTAAGGTGTTAGTCAGTAGATGGTATCCTGCCGTTGGATGAAGTCCGATTATACGGACAAAACGCGTCCTGCTTCCTTTTAACTAGCTCTCTAAACCTTCCTTGTGTATCCTGACCATACAGACGAGTGCTTAGTGAGATCATGCTGGTTACGTTTGGCCATTGGTTTTAGGTGCTCCCTCCTCCTATTTTAGGGGTACTAATAGTGATAGGGAAGCTAGCCTATATTCTATGTTTATTATCTGTAGATCATATTACTGTTTTATGTATGTATATAAGATATTTTGTCTATACCATTGCCCTATACATATTTATAGGATATAGATGTATTGATATATATATGTTTGATGCACCACTTTGCACATTTACCTATGCATATATTAACATTGTTGCATGACTGAATAGATGAATATACCGGTATATTTTCTGTGTGATGTACCTTTGTGATACTGAGGGTTGGAGATGTGTTTTTAATGTAATTTTTGCTACACTGTTTGGCTATATCCCAAGTTTATATATTTAATAAAGGATATTTTATCTATTACTATAGTTTGGGTGTGCCCTGTCTATACTACTTCTGTTCTCTTTTGGTTATTATATTATATTAGCGGTAGGAGCACCCCTTACATTATCTCCTTTGACATTGTAGCGATCTGTGCCGGGCAAATTTGTCTCTGTAGATATTACCACCCACCACTGGCCTATCTACACCCTTATTTCCTCCTGGGCTATCTGTCCCAGTGAGACTGCTAATACCCTCCCCCCCAAACCTAGTTTAAAATCTCCTCCAACCCTCTAGCCATCTTCTCCCTCAAAACAGCTGCACCGCCATCAGTGTGGTGCAACCCATCCCCACTAAAGAGCCTGTAGCTGAAAGCAAAGTCTGCCCAGTTCTCTATAAACCCAAACCCTTCTTCCTTATGCCACCTGCTTAGCCACGCATTAATGCTCCTAAGCTCCCGCTGTCTCCCTAGCGTAGCACGTGGCTGCCGTAGTATTTCTGAAAACACTTCCCTGGAGGTCCTTGCTTTTAACTTGGCCCCTAACTCTTGGAAATCATGTTTAAGGACCTCACCTCCTCCTCTAACTTTGTCATTGGTACCAATGTGAACCAAGACTGCCGGGTCACACCCGGCTCCACCCAATAATCTGTCTACACGATCCACCACATGCCAAACCCTAGCACCAGGCAAGCAACACACAGTTCGGCATGTAGGGTCTTGGCGGCAGATTACCCTATCTACCTTCCTTACAATGGAGTCCCCTATACCACTACCACCTGCCTAACATTCCTGATCCTAAGTTCATCCTTCCTTGTATTAGAGATGGCAGCCCTCTGGGTGCTCAAGGGATTAGCCCTCTCCATACATGTTAATTCCGAGCTGTCCTCCTCCACTTTATCACCTAAGGTGGAAAATCTATTGGGATGGGCAATCTGGGAAGAAGCAATCCTACCCTTCCATCCCACATTTCCCCTAGTTACCCTAACAAAACTACCTTCCCTCTTAATCTTCCCTGTCTCACTTCCTCCCACCTCTATACTAGCCCCAGTCAGGGCTTGCTGTCCCTCCCAGATTTGCCAATCCTTGCAATGCTGCAAGCTGCCCCCTTAGACTCTCTACCGGTGACCTCAGCTTCAAAACAGGCAACCAACTCACACCTGACACAGACATTGGTCCCCTGGAATGTCTGCTCCAAGTTCCTATACATGTGGCAGGATGCAACATGTAAGGTGATGCATTTTGGACTTAAAAATACTGTGTACTTAACTCATAATGGCTCTGGTAGTTGAATCCCTGTTGGAAAGGGATCTTGGAGTTTTGGTGGATAACAAACTTAAAGGTAGCAAGCAGTGCAGGCGCAACAGCCAGAGCCAGCATGGTATTGTCTTGTATAAAGCGAGGTATGGATTCAAGGGAGGAAAATGTAATTCTCCCTCTTTACAAAGCATTGGTAAGGCCTCATTGGAATATGCAGTGCAATTTTGGAATCCTGTGTACAAAAAGGACATCTTTGAAATGGAAAGGGTTCAGAGAAGGGCAACTAAATTAATAAGGGGATTGGGGGAGCTTGAATATGAAGAGAGACTGGAAAAGTTACAATTATGGTCGCTGGAGAAAAGGCGCTTGCGTGGGGATATGATTACTGTGTATAAATACATTAACCGGCCATACAAAACTATCTGGGGCATTGTTCACCAATAGAACATGTCAAAGGACACGAGGAAATCCCTTAAGACTTGAAGAAAAAAGGTTTAGGCTTCAAGCTCGGAAAGGGTTTTTCACTGTGAGAACGGTAAGGCTAGGAACTGTCTTCCAGTGGCGTTGTAATGGCAGGTTCATTGGTCAGTTTCAAAAAAAGCTGGAGAGTTTCTGCAAACAAGGAATGTTGCAAGTTACTGGTATTGATACATAAAGTAGAGTTGATCAGGGAAATTTCCGATTGCCACTTGGAGTCAGGAAGGAATTTTTCCCCCTTCATAAATTTGGTGGGTTTTTTTTGCCTTCCTCTGGATCAACAGTAGGCAGGAAATGAGGATATTGCTAAGGGGTTGGACTGGATGGATGGACGTATGTCTTTATTCAACCTCAAATACTATACTATGCACATTGCATGGTACCGACAAAATTGTCTCTTCTAATACACAACACCAGCACAGTAACACACCAACCTTCTTTAATTGCCCATCTTATTTCAATGTCTTTCTTTTTCTATGTCCTTGAGAGCAAGGTCCTTTACAACATAGGACATTGTACACGTATCACTCTAGTTTGTTTCCACTCACAGGAAACTTCCTTTTGTAAGGTTCAAACCACAGGTCCAACCAATGTGAATCCTATTTAACTAATAGGCCCCTAGCCTCCACACCAGTTAGTGTAAGAGACAGGAAGAGAGGGAAAAAACAAAACACTTATTAACCCTTTCACAACCTGTTTGTGATTACAACTTGGAGAAAGAATAATCTGCTTACTGCACACACAGTCCTCAACACAGCACACTATCAGCACAAACAATTCTTATTTTCAAACTTTCACACATACAACCATCAAATGATTTAATGTCCTTCTTTTTCTATGTCCTTGAGAGCAAGGTCCTTTAGAACAAGAGACTTTGTACACGTTCCACTCTAGTTCGCTTCCACTCACAGGAAACTTCCTTTTGTTAGGTTCAAATCTTTTCTATTTCTTTTACTTTTAAAAGTAACATAGTAATTGAGGTTGAATAAAGACATGCGTCCATGAAGTCCAACATCTTCACCCTCCTTTTTTAACCCCCCCAAACAGTTGCTGTTCCCTCTAAGCTCAAATTAGCTGTGTGCGCAGAAATATATTTTCTGTGCTCATGCAAAAGTAAATTTTGTGCGCTCCATACCGCAGCACTTACATTCCAGAAGATAGAGTATCGAGAAGACTCATTTTCAGTAGGATGAAGGAGGAAGCAGTGGGATACTGGAACAATGCTGTAACTGGATACTAGAACAATGAAGGAGCTGGATACTGGAACAAAGGAGGAGCTGTATACTGTAATAATGAAGGAGCTGGATACTGGAACAATGGAGGAGCTGGATACTGAAACAATGGAGGAGCTGGATACTGGAACAATGGAGGAGCTGGATACTGGAACAATGAAGGAGCTGGACACTGGAACAATGCTGGAGCTGGATACTGGAGCAATGAAGGAGCTGGACACTGGAACAATGCTGGAGCTGGATACTGGAGCAATGAAGGAGCTGGATACTGGAACAATGAAGGAGCTGGATACTGGAACAATGGAGGAGCTGTATACTAGAACAATGGAGGAGCTGGATACTGGAACAATGGAGGATCTGGATACTGGAACAATGAAGGAGCTGGACACTGGAACAATGCTGAAGCTGGATACTGGAGCAATGAAGGAGCTGGATACTGGAATAATGGAGGAGCTGGATACTGGAACAATGGAGGAGCTGTATACTGGAACAGAAAACTGTAGACAATAGCTACTAGGCAAGAAGACTGGAAGTGTGGACTTTAGGAACCCTAGATGCCAAAACAACTGACAAGCAGGCGCCGGAGGAAGAGAGGAGGGACTATTTGAATCTTCGTAACAGTGCACTTGAATAGTAACGTCATGACGCGCTCACGCAAATGAGTGTCAGCATCACTGACCCTGACTCAGCGGATCATTGCTGGACCGGACACGCAAGTGAGTACCTTACACAGGGATTCACTTAACACAGAGCCATTTATAGTACAAGCGGCACAAGGATTTTTAAATCCAAAATGCATCACTCTACATTTATCAACATTAAATCTCATCTGCTACTTAGCAGCACAATGTATAAATCAATCTAGATTCAACTGCAACAATTGCACATCCTCTGCAGTTTTTAATGGTCGACAAAGTTTTATGTGTCCTTAGCAAACACAGAAACCTTGCTGACAATACCGACTTCAAGTCATTAATAAACAGATTAAATAGAAGTGTCCCCAACACAGAACACTGTGGCACCCCACTTAGAACCTTAATATTTATAAAGCCCCAATAACAACTCTCTGCATCCTATCCATTAACCAACTTTCTATCCATGTACAAATGTCCCAACCCAGCCCAACAGATAAGGGTGTCTCTAGGGTTTTTGCCACCTGAGCCAAACTTTTGAATGCCCCTCCTATGTACCACTAGGCACCATGAAGTGCACCACCGCAACCAGGGTAAGGTGTGCGTGGCTTCCATGGTTAAACATATACAGGGTTATTCAATAAAAGTTCTTATCATTAAAAATAGTGCTATAGTATAATAGATTTTTTTCCAACAGATTTGTAAGCCTGCCACCACGTCATGAAGAAGATTCTTTCAGCAAGGCCCTAGCTAACCTAACAAAATTGCCCTCATGCCCAGCTCACACAGATAGGTACATATAAGATGCCCTAATACCCTGATCATCCAAACTACATTGAAAATAAGATGTGCCCCTGGCAGTTCCTGATCTAAGAATCTATTATCTAGCGGCACAGCTATCACACCTAAGTCACTAGTCACTAGAGGAGCGGGATAGAGTCCACAATTTCTTAGACATACCAAATACAAATACCAACTCCTACATCCTAGAATCTATTGTAAGAGGCTACAGAGGCACACACCTGAACAATAACCCACATCCTCATAGGCCCAGATACTGACGGCTTGGGATCTGGCAATTAAAACAATGGCCACTCCAATAAACAATAGAGACACACCACTATGGCATTACAAACTACTACCAGAATTTATCTCCTTACCGAATGCAAAATCATGGATCAATTACAAAATAACCTGAGTCTCTCACCTGACGAACAACAATACACTTAAAACCTTTGATCAATTGAAACAGGAATTCACACCGCCAAACAATATGCTCTTTAGGTATTTCCAGGTACGGCATGCATTTCAGACACAGTTTAGAAACACCCCTTCAGATTTTGTAAAGAACCCTCTGTTTGACACACTAAGCACTTCAACCTCCTCAAAACTAATCTCAAAAATATACCGCTGACTCAAATTTCCCTCAGCAAGTGTACTTGCTCAATGGAAAAAATATCATGGGAACGTGATGTGGGATCGATAGACGGAGAGGACTGGATGGAAGCCCTAATGGCCCACACCCTAGCTTCTCCCAAAATGTCAGATAGATTAACTCTATACATTCTCCACAGAATGTCTCTCACCCCAATCCACCTTTCCCGCTACAAACCCAACTACAGCCCACTGTCCGAAATGTCTACTAGCACCAGGTAACTTTTACCATATGATATGGGAATGCCCCAGAGTTCAAAGTTTTTGGCACCAAATAATCAAATTCCTGCATGACCATATGGGATCCCCGGTGGGACTGGACCCTAAAATTTGTCTTTTAGGAATTATGGAAGAAGCAATCCCCGATAGGTTATTCCGCATTTTTGTGAACGAAACCCTCTTCTATGCAAAAAAGTTGATCGCCCAAACATGGATCCAGCCAACCCTTTCCTCACTGTTAAACTGGAAGACCACCATAAATGCAACCCTTCCTTTCAAGAAACTGATTTATACCCACCGGGGCTGCCCTACCAAATATGACAAAATATGGTCCAGATGGGAAACTTCCCCACCCCCCCACACATGCAATGAGTAAATGTCTAAATAAAACAATTGGCTATAAAGATATTGGTTTAGAATCTATTTCTTAGTATCATCATAGTATACATCAAGTAGAATAAGAAAGTATGTTACTTACAGGCAGAATGGGTTTTTCTTTTTGTTTTAGTTAGTAGTAATGTTAATGTTTTTCAATGTTATTACAGTAACTATATAGTGATAAAAAACATTGACAATTTCAACTGTACCCTGTTTATTTGCAATAACTGAGTACTGAGTTTATCATAATATTTATAACCATCTTCCTACGAATTTTACTACCTATGTTACGTAACTGTATTTTTTTACCATATCATCAATAAAATACCTCCAACAGGAGGAGATTTAAAAAAATAAATAAATAAGATATGCCCACTTACCCTATGATGATCAGAGCATGCATGAAGTAGATAGATACATAGATTTAAGTGCAGTTTTGTGTAAACACATTACAAATGCTCCTGTCCCTAACAATGATAAATGCCTTTGCTTTTCATACAAAAAAGAACAGTACGGTGTCCATTTTAGGACATCATCAGGTGTCAGGTATCGGGTATCAGGTGTCAGGTATCAGGTGTAGGGTATCAAGTGTCAGGTATCAGGTGTCGGGTATCAGACATCAGGTATCGAGTGTCGGGTATCAGGTATCAGGCATCGGGTATCAGGTATCAGGCATCGGGTATCAGGCGTCAGGTATTGGGTATCAGGTGTCAGGTATCGGGTATCAGTTGTTAGGTGTCAGGTATCAGGTGTCAGGTATCGGGTGTCAGGTATCGGGTATCAGGTGTCAGGTATTGGGTATCAGGTGTCAGGTATCGGGTATCAGGTGTTAGGTGTCAGGTATCATGTATCAGGTATCATATTTTGTGTATTAAGCTGGCCATACACTAAGCAAATATTAAATAGGTTAGACATTAGACAGATTAGCAAAATGTGACCTAGCTTTTGGGGAATAACATTAAAAGTTTTTTAATAGAGGTGGGCATACCCTTAACAACCAGTAAGTAAAGATAAATGTGTGAAAGAGTATGTACCTGTATGTGTGTGGGGGTTGGAGGTATTAGTGTTTACATTTACGACCATGAAACTAATTGTTTTGATGACATGACCCTTAGGCTGAGGCCACACTGCAACGCACAGGAATCGTACACAAAATCGTGAGCGTTATCGCACGCGATTGTGTGCGATTCTTGTGCGTTTTGTGTTTGCGTTCGCGTTTTGTGCATGCGTTTTAGCTATTTTGCATTATGGAAACGCATGCGTTAACGCAGCAAAAATGGTGAACACATGCGTTACCAAAACGCTAATGGACGCGTAATCGCATGCGCATTGGAAATCGCGGGAATTTTCGCCTTCCCTCGATTTCCATTTTAGCGAAAACCGCGAGTGCAAAACACGTGCGCAAACGCGTGAAAAACGCACTAGTGTGGCCTAGCCCTTAACCCTTTCCCTGCCACAGATCGTATATTCACGATCTGTGCAGTGAATACTCAAACTGCCACAGATCGTAAATATACGATCTGTGGCTTCCCCCATCCAAAAAATTTTCCCCCCCCTGCTAGGGGCGATCGGGGGGGCAGCATTCGACTGCCCCCCTAGCCCCCTCGATCCCCCCTCGGTTTCGTCCAAATCCGAGGGGGGGATCGGGAGATATCCCTACCTGCAGCCCGGCAGCCGGTCACACGTGGAGAAGCAGAGGAGAGCAGTCTTCGTTCCGGAAAGGGAGACCCCGGTGACATCACTCAGCTTCCTGCTTCACCGGGGTCTTCCCTAAGAGAGGTAAGATGCTGCCCCTGGTGGTCTAGTGGAGGTACTGCAGCATGATCTCTATTCAGATCATGCTGCAGTACCTGTATAGCACAAGCTGTCATGCTGACAGCTTTACTATACATTTTGTGAATGGAACTCAAAGTTCCATTCACAAATAGGATTTTTTCTAAGTCTTTGCTACTTAGCGAAGACTTAGAAAAAAAATGGGGACAGAGATCAAAATTTGGTGATCACTTCTGATCACCAAATTATTGATCTTTGCCAATGAATGAAAAATCACTTCCTGGAAAATGATTTCCGGGAAGTGATTTTTCCGATGGGATTTCGAATTGGAAAATGGGCATTTATGCCCGTATTCCAAGTTCGGTATCATTCCCTAAGATGATTTGATGATCATCTTTGGGAAATGATACCCAAAAAAAAGGGGAAATGCACACAAAAAAAAATCTTAAAGTGATACACACACTTTTTTTTTTTTTTACCCTAAAACTATAATACCAAAAACTGTCTTCTCCAAGCTTCCCAATGTCCCCGGTGATATCGGTAAAGTAAACGCGGATCATTATTTTGTGGATTTCAAGGGAAAACTAAGCCTATTTTAGTAGGAAATTTTGCAGAGGTACCAAAAAAAGACCGTATTGATTTTTTAGGATCAGTAAAGTGTGCAAAAACTTGTGTGACTCTCCGTACTAACTGGTTTTCCACTAAAAGGGGAGTGGGGATAGGGGTGGGGGTGGGTTGTGGCGTTTTTAATTTTTTCTTAATTGCAATTGCGCATGGATCCCATTTGAGCTAGTTGGTGGCCCCGTCTCTGTTTGCACCCACCGTATGGCATACCGTTTGATTCAGGACATGTGGGAGATTGCCGTTTAGTGGTTTTTTTACTTGCCGAGTGGGTTTAGGTAGGATTTCAACAATTGAGTCCTCTTATTTTATTTTTTCACAAAATCTCCTAAAGCACGGAGTTCTATGGATAACAGCGCCTGGAATTCTTCATGAATATACGAAAGTATGATACCATCACGTAGCTGAAGGTGTGTAGCTTCAAAAATATATAGTTTGTGGGGGTAATTCCAAGTTGATTAGGCTGTTCAAATTACGGAACACTTTGATTTTTTTCTTGTAATTGACTTGTGCATGCGTCCAATTTGAGTCTAGTTGGTGGCCCCGTCTCTGTTTGCACCCACCCTTATGGCATACCGTTTGATTCAGGACATGTGGGAGATTGCCGTTCGTTTAGTTTTTTTACTTGCCGAGGGGTTAGGTAGGATTTCAACCATTGAGTCCTCTTTATTTATTTTTTCACAATCTCCTAAAAGCACGGAGTTCTATGGATAACAGCCGTGGGATTCTTCATGTATATACGAAAGTATGATACCATCACGTAGTTGAAGGTGTGTAGCTTCCAAAAATATATAGTTTGTGGGGGGTAATTCCAATTTGATTAGGCTGTTCAAATTACAGAACACTTTGATTTTTTTCTTGTAATTGGACTTGTGCATGCGTCCAATTTGAGCTAGTTGGTGGCCCCGTCTCTGTTTGCACCCACCCTTATGGCATACCGTTTGATTCAGGACATGTGGGAGATTGCCGTTTAGTGGTTTTTTTTACTTGCCGAGTGGGTTTAGGTAGGATTTCAACCATTGAGTCCTCTTATTTTATTTTTTCACAAAATCTCCTAAAGCACGGAGTTCTATGGATAACAGCGCCTGGAATTCTTCATGTATATACGAAAGCATGATACCATCACGTAGCTGAATGTGTGTAGCTTCCAAAATATATAGTTTGTGGGGGGTATTTCCAAGTTGATTAGGCTGTTCAAATTACAGAACTTTGATTTTTTTCTTGTAATTGGACTTGTGCATGCGTCCAATTTGAGCTAGTTGGTGGCCACGTCTCTGTGTGCACCCACACATATGGCATACCGTTTGATGCAGGATATGTGGGAGATTGACATTTAGTGGGTTTTTTTGCTTGTCAAAAGGTTTAGGTAGGATTTCAAACCTGAATCATCTTATTTATTTTTTCACAAACTCGTAAAAAAACGGATTTCTTTGGATCAGGGGTCTGGAATCTTCATGTATGTATGAAAGCATGGCATCGTAACGTAGCTGAAGGTGTGTAGATTCCAAAAATTATAGTTTGTGGGGAGAATTTCCATGTTTCGGGACTGTTTCCTTAGAAAAAGTGTAGGCTGTTCAAATTACAGAGCACTTTGATTCTTTCTTGTAATTGCATTTGTGCATGCGTCCCATTTGAGCTAGTTGGTGGCCACGTCTCTGTGTGCATCCACGCATATGGCATAACGTTTGATTCAGAACATGTGGGAGATTGATATTAGTGGGGGGGTTTATTTGTGGGGGGCATTTCCAAGTTTTGGGGCTGTTTGAAATTACAGAGCACTTTGATTTTTTTTGTAATTACACTTGTGCATGCGTCCGATTTGAGCTAGTTGGTGGCCACGTCTCTGTACTCCACACATATGGCATACTGTTTGATTCAGAACATGTGGGAGAGTGATATTTAGTGGGGGGGTTTATTTGTGGGAGGCATTTCCAAGTTTTGGGGCTGTTTGAAATTACAGACAACTTTGAATTTTTTCTTTGTAATTACACTTGTGCATGTGTCCCATTTGAGCTAGTTGGTGGCCACGTCTCTGTGTGCACCCACACATATGGCAATACCGTTTGTGTAGGAATGGGAGATTGACATTTAGTGGGTTTTTTTGCTTGTCAAGTTGGTTTAGGTAGGATTTCAATCCTTGAATCATCTTATTTTATTTTTCACAAAAACCTCCTAAAACACAAGAGTTCTTTGAATCAGGGTCTGGAATTCTTCATGTATGTATGAAAGCATGGATCGTAATGTAGCTGAAGGTGTAGATTCCAAAAATATATAGCTTGTGGGGGAATTTCCATGTTTCTGGACTGTTTCCTTAGAAAAAGGGTAGGCTGTTCAAATTACAGAGCACTTGATTTTTCTTGTAATTGCATTTGTGCATGCATCCCATTTGAGCTAGTTGGTGGCCACGTCTCTGTGTGCATCCACACAAGGGCATACCATTTGTTCAGAACAGTGGGAGATTGATATTTAGTTGGGGGTTTTATTTGTGGGGGGGCATTCCAAGTTTTGGGGCTGTTTGAAATTACAGAGCACTTTGATTTTTTCTTGTAATTCACACTTGTGCATGTGTCCCATTTGAGCTAGTTGGTGGCCATGTCCCTGTGTAAATCCACGCATATGGCATACCGTTTGATTCAGGGCATTGGAATGATTAAATTGACAAGTTTTTTTTTACATGACATGGAAATTTGCCATGATTTTAACTTTGAATTGTATTTTTTAAATTTTTTTCTGAAAATCTGGTAAAAAAGCGAAAATTTTACATGAAACTGCGCTCATACCATTGGTGGTATGCATAAAAGAATCACCACCATTGTGTAGCTGAAGATGTGTAAATTCCAAGAATATATAGTTTTGGGGGTTTCTAATATAGAGGGGTGTTTAGTCTGACAAATCTGAAAAGTTGCTGTAATTGGGCCAATGTTCATTGGCTCACTTTGTGGCTAGTTGATTCCACGTTTGCGTGTGTAACCATACATAGGGCATACCGTTTGATTCAGGACATTTGGGAGATTGATATTTGGTAACTTTCTTTTACATTACTTGGGATTTTGGCATGATTTCTACCTTTGAGGAGTGTTTTTTTTTCCAAATTTTTTAGAAAATCTGCTAAAACTGTGAACTTCTACGAAGAACTGCGCCCACACCATTGATGGTACGAATGAACAAACTACAGAATTTCGTAGATAAAGGTGTGTGGTTTGAGAAATATATGGTTTGTGGGGGTTGTTTTGTGGGGAAAAATTGCAGACTGTTCAAATTCAGATTTGGCTGAATATTTTTGCTGTTTCTGAGCCATCGTGATTATTTCACTTGTGGCTTTTGGCTTCCACGTCACATGTGTAACCACACATATGGCATACCGTTTGATTCAGGACATTTGGGAGATTGATATTTAGTAACTTTTTTTTAGATTCCATGGGTTTTGGCATGATTTCTACCTTTTGAGTTGTTTTTTGTTCATTTTTTCAGACCAATCGAGAACGTCTACAGAAGAAAGAACTGCGCCCACACCATTGATGGTACGAATGAACAAACTACAGAATTTCGTAGATAAAGGTGTGTGGATTCGAGAAATATATGGTTTGTGGGGGTTGTTTTGTGGGGAAAAATTGCAGACTGTTCAAATTCAGATTTGGCTGAATATTTTTGCTGTTTCTGAGCCATCGTGCATTATTTCACTTTGTGGCTTTTGGCTTCCACGTCCACATGTGTAACCACACATATGGCATACCGTTTGATTCAGGACATTTGGGAGATTGATATTTAGTAACTTTTTTTTAGATTCCATGAGGTTTTGGCATGATTTCTACCTTTTGAAGTTGTTTTTTGTTCATTTTTTCAGACAAATGCGAACTTCTACGAAGAACTGTGCCCACACCATTGATGGTATGAATGAACAAGCTACAGTTGTTACATAGCTGAAGGTGTGTAAATTTCAGGAATATATAGTTTGTGGGGGTTATTTCTAAGTTACGGGGGTGTTTTGTGGAAAAAACTGCAGACTGTCCGAATTCGGAATTGGCTAAATATTTTCGCTGTTTCTGAGCCATCGTGCATTGTCTCACTTTTTGGCTTTTCGCTTCCACGTCCGCGTGTGTAACCACACATATGGCATACCGTTTGATTCAGGACATTTGGGAGATTGATATTTAGTAACTTTTTTTTACATTCCATGAGGTTTTGGCATGATTTCTACCTTTTGAAGTTGTTTTTTGTTAATTTTTTCAGACAAATGCGAACTTCTATGAAGAACTGCGCCCACACTATTGATGGTATGAATGAACAAACTACAGTGTTACATAGCTGAAGGTGTGTAGATTTCAGGAATATATAGTTTGTGGGGGTTATTTCTAATCTAGGGTGGTGTCTGTGGAAAAAACTGCAGACGTTAAATTCAGAGTTGGCTAACATATTTTCATTTTGAGCCATTGTGCATGGGACAATACGAGGGCAGTCATTAACATCTTATACTATATTAGAAGAAAGACACGTGACGACACCGAGTTGGAGGAACAAAGGCCGACATCTTTTTTATTTCACTTTCAAAATCATAAATTACTGGGCCAAGCTTTGCCCTTTTTATCTGTCATCCTCTAATACTTAAATAGTATATATCCGATCATAAGTGGACCTTTGCACCATATTTTCTTCCTTATCCGCTGCGCCTCTGACGGAGCACGCTGCCCCTTTTCCTCATGCCTCCAAGCTGCGACAGTGATACAACCTTATCTGTTTCCTTTCTACCTCTCTTTTTTTTTTTGTTTTACTTATTTTTATTTTTTACATTTTTTTTTTTTTTTTCAAATTATAATTATTGTGCCACCGTTTAACAACCATCCACCATATTTATATGCTTTCATCCTTTTGATGGGAAGGAAGAGCTTCTCCTTCAGATAGCTTGCGGAGGTAGTCTCCTGATTGACTGGTCCAGGGTGGGGGGAAAAAACCCTCTTGAACCGCGGCTTCCAGATGGTAAAGAAGGGGTCCGGGCCCGCGCAGCTGCTGCTCATTTATTCGTGGCCCGAGCCTCGATCCCAATGCGGCTTGTTGGCCTGCTTCCATGAAGACCTGCTTCTGGGGGAATCAGGAGGAAGGTAAGTTAACCCTTCGCCTCCGAACGTCCCCATGTGTTGCCCGGTACTTTTGGGCTTGATACCATGGGACATACGAGGCATCATTAGACATCTTATAGTATACATAAATTAGAGAAGACCGTGACCCGCATTTGGAGGAAAAGGCCGCGCTTGTTTATTTCAAATCATCAATTTCAACTGCCGGAAGCTTTTGCCCTTTTATCTGTTCATCCCCTCTATAACTTAATATTATCACCGATCATAATGACTTTGCACCAATAATATCCTTCTTAATCATCTGCGCCTCTTGAAGAGCACGCTGCCCTTTTCTCATGCCTCACGCCACGGTTGGCCCCCGTGTACACATTACCCAGGCCAGCCTCCATTTTTCCCAAACCTACTTCTATTAGTTTCTTATTCTACACAAAAAAATTGTCGCAGGCTTAGATCTGAAGGTGAACATCGAGTCGCTACGATACGAAGCCGTTCCCTCCTCCTTCGAGATCCGTGGGGCGGTAGTCAAATAACCTCTCCTATCTTATTTGCAGATCGCACTGTAATTCTTTTGCGGCACTTTCTCCAGAGCTGATGTCCTGTACCACATGAGTCTTGGGATTATCTCGGACCAAGCTATGATTGATCCTGGGAGGCCAGAAGGGATTACGCAGGTCCTTTCTACCTGTCTGATGAGTTCGACCGATTTCATGGCCCCACATCGTTGCCCCCAGGTTAATTATCAACATGTCGGGGACTGACCTATCACTAGTCACTTTGGGACACATTTGGGAACAATTAGCCCACACGCCCACCTTACTTCCCATCCATGTGATGTTGACGGAGCTGGTGGGAAAGATAAGTTAGCTCCATAAGTCTTCTCTTCGCTCGTCTCTCTCCCAAAAATTAAAACCGTTAGGAAAGCCCTATAATCCATACTTTAAAACCATGGTCCTCTGGAACAAAGAGTTTTTGGGTTATATTGCTTGCGCTAACGTGACGTTGTACAACTTATATATCTATTTGAATCCATCTGCCGTTTGCTGATGGCATTTGTAGGCCGGCCTAATCTGTCCCCTCCGTTGCGGGCCCTATAACGTATGATTGTGTGGTTGTATCGTGCGTCGTTAAACCTAATTTACCTAAGCATTTGCGTAGATAAGCGGAAAACGGAAATCTTGAATAAGCATATCCGTTGCGTGCATAGAGTAGGGGGCCCGTGCCTGTCCCCCCTTATTAGCATGAATTTCTTTGTAGTGCGCCCTGGGCAAGGGTGGATGTTGTTACTGGGCCTAGCCACAGGTTTTACCCTTTCCCTTGGTCAGTCTTTGATCTCCTCAACCATATTCTTGTTTTACCAGCCCACCCATTGATATCCATCTGAAATAAAAGTCCGGAAGGTTTTTTGATTGATTCTGATATTAAGCTCGCTAACTCTGAACCTAGTAAAAGGACAGAAGGAATGCCAGTTTTTAGTAGAATGGAACTCATAATAGTGCTGTACCTCCACAAGGACGTAATATTTTGTGAGCATGTGTAGTGTGAATTGGCCTCCTTGAATCACTGAACTTGTTTTATATCTGATCTGCCGCGTTCCTTTCAGAACTTGTCCTAACTGCGGGTTTCTTTGTTGGTTCGCTGATTTTGTATAGTCTAGGGTAGAAAGAAATCCCTGCCATTTCTCTGCAATGGATGCATGAGCCTTGTTTTTGACCGCAGAAATTGTGCAATATAACAGCCAAAAGGATATAGCTTCTGGCGGTTTGGGTGGAAGCCTTTGAAGTGTTGCCACTTTCTCCTGTTGGCGTAAGCCTGCAGGTTTTCCTTGAGGTGGAACTTTATTAAGTGGATAGCATTCTGGAATAACGTCCCAGACCTGCTGTTTGGGTACCCGTTTCCCCTTCCGGATGGCAAGGAGCCAGATCTTGAACATATGGAGCTGGAAGGACGAATAACGCATCGGCATTTGGTTGTGTGTCCCGGAATGGTGAGTAGCTTGGCAAACCATATATGCTGTTGCAGGCCAACAAACTGCCGCCTTACCACGCACATCACCGGTTGGATTTGATTACAAAGAATTTAATTACGAAGACTACAAACCCAGATTGGTCACAATGGAGTCTTATCTTTCTATTTTCCACTGCCTGCCCCCATTGGAAAATGGCGATAAATACTGGAATTATTTCTAATACAACCAGGTTGGTTTTGAGGAAGCCTCGCTCCACGTGTTCTGGCCACCTGAAGCAAAACCAGTGGCCTCGTAGGTATCCGCCACACCCACGATGCTGCTGCATCCTGATAGCTGGAGGGCCTCATTACTGCGATTCCTCTTGCCAACGATTCCCATTACATGCGGCAGAAACCAGATCCCAAATATGCAATCTGCTTTTAGTCTTGTGTTAGCCAATGTGCCAGTTTGGTTTTTCAGCCCGATCGTGCTGTCAATTAGACGCCGATTGGAATCTCTACCGTATGGGGATCACTCTTTGGCAAGTTGAGTTGACCGATGAGCGATGGAGCTCCGCAGTGTGATCTTTTTGGCACATAATTCTTTGGGTACTAAGGTTTTGAGAGTTTGGATTTTTGTCCTTTGTCGGCGAAATTGCATGTTTCGGAGTCTAGTGTGATGCCTAAGAACTGATCTCAGTTGCTGGGCGGCGGACGTTTTTTCGTTGTGCGAGGGATGCCAAATTTTTTTTTCGGCTATGTATAGGAAAGAATTTCAGAGTTTTGGAACAAACATTGGTGTCTCGGGCCAAGGAATAAAATCGTCTGATAGTGAAGCATTAACTCGGACCACGGCTATCTCCCTCGTGCCCCTTCTAAAAATAGGTCGCAAAACATTTTCAAACTATAGCATGATATTCTGCATCCCATGGGAAGTACATTGTTGTCGAAGAGCTTGGCCTTGGAAAATGAAATCCCAGGAGATGGAATGGCAGGGGTGGATTGGTAATACCTGAGGCCGGATTTTTGTCGCATTTCCCCACAGTGCCCCTCTCCCACATATTGAGCAGTGTAGTGCTTTTCAATGGAAGGTGCGAGTTGACTTTGATAAATCCTTATCACTGGCGTCGTTGATGATGAGCCTTTTGAAGGATAGTGGGAATAGCCTGAATGAGTTTCCTGCTTTTTTTGGGTACTATTCCCAATTAGGAAAGTAATCACCTTAAGGGAGGGGGGGGTGAATTAACGGGCCTGCAATTCTGCCTCCTTGAAGCTCCTTGCTGTTTTTTTTTTTCCCTTGCTATAGCTTGGTTCTCTTGAGTGATTTGAGATTATGTGAGGGACCGTTTGAGTATGATTGTCATTAAAAGGATCCAGAAGCCCATGGCTTAATATTGGTGCCATTTCCAGTATCGCGCCCCTCCATTTGTTTAGGGTCACCCTTAAGAATGCTGCAGCTTTGCAATTTCACTGCGTTTAGTCTGTCTTGGCAGTGGCAGCTTCTGTTTTCCGGCAGCAGTGTTCTTTTTTGGAGACATCTGATTGACTGCTGTTGTCCCTCACTATAGAGTCAGGAGTGCGACAATCTCCAAGCTGCTTGCCCTTTAACAGTGCCCTCATTAAGGACAGCATGAGTTGACTTTTGCCGTTGGCCTGTCTGTTTCGTGAAATGGGGGGGCTGAGGTGTGGGTTTTGGGGGCCCCTCATTAGAGCCACAGGTCACATGCCTAACTCCCCAGGTCATGTCCCTGTGTACCACAAGTTTTCCTAAGCGGTCGTCATATGTGTACCGGCATTCCCCGTATGTTTTATAAGCCTCTAGTACTCTTTCCGGTGTTTTGAATAGGGAGGGGCCCAAGTGTGGCTTGGCACAGTTATAGTTGCTATATATGCAAATGCTTGCAGCCGTTTTGAACTGGATGCACAGGCCTCCAGCCTATCCCGCTCCTTATCTCCCTGCAATCTTTTCTCCAAAATTCTCTGGCTGTGGGGCGGAAGGGATAGGATATCAATATATTCCCCATTTATATTTTCTCCCTCAGGGAAGCAGACAGGTGGAGCCCTATATGTGGTTTGTTTTGGCAAACTAGTGTTTCTTTAGGTTAGCCTCATCACCCCAGTGCTTCATTGCCTGAAGGGCTTGCACCTGGTGAAGCTGAGGACATTCGTTAATATAAGATCAACAAACATGCTCTAAACCAGGTATAGATTAATTTATTACCTAGTCCATGGCTTGGGGCTGTTCCTGTGGCACATTACTTATCCATTAAGGTGGAAAGGTCCGGTACGTCTTCCTTTTTCTGGGACCCTGTAACATGTGGAGCGTGGGGAGAAAGAGATGGCATGCTGCAGGTTCTGCTGGCGAGGGACAGGGTTAATTCCTCTTGAAGCTCTGTCTAGTGGCCACTAGTGGGAGATTTTTCGGCGGCTTCCCTGCCAGTTCTGTACGCTTCCTCTTCCCCCCGAAGGGCTGGAAGTAGGAGGAGCCGTTTTGTACTGCTGCCCATGCGTGTTCGGCCGTCCGTGCCTGAGCTCTATCCACTGCAGTACCTCGGGGGTATGGATCCATCTGCTCCTTAAAAACTCTTGAACAGACGGCTTCCCGATGTACAGAGGAGGCCGGGCCCCGCCAGCTGCTGCTCATGTATTCTCGGCCCCGAGATCGGATCCATGCGCTGTTTGCCTGCTATTCCAGACGGACCTGCTGCTGGGGGAATCAAGGAGGTAGGTAGTTAACCCATTCGCTCCGAACGTCCCATGTGTTTGCCCGGTAATTCGGCCTTGATACAGTGTCTCACTGTCGTGGCTATTCGCTTTTTCCCGTCTGCATTGTAACCACACATATGGCATACCGTTTGATTCAGGACATTTGGGAGATTGATATTTAGTAACTTTTTTTTACATTCCATGAGGTTTTGGCATGATTTCTACCTTTTGAAGTTGTTTTTTGTTCATTTTTTCAGACAAATGCGAACTTCTATGAAGAACTGCGCCCACACTATTGATGGTATAAATGAACAAACTACAGTGTTACATAGCTGAAGGTGTGTAGATTTCAGGAATATATAGTTTGTGGGGGTTATTTCTAAGTTACGGGGGTGTTTTGTTGAAAAAACTGCAGACTGTCCAAATTCGGAATTGGCTAAATATTTTCGCTGTTTCTGAGCCATCATGCATTGTCTCACTTTGTGGCTTTTCGCTTCCACGTCCACGTGTGTAACCACACATATGGCATACCGTTTGATTCAGGACATTTGGGAGATTGATATTTAGTAACTTTTTTTTAGATTCCATGAGGTTTTGGCATGATTTCTACCTTTTGAAGTTGTTTTTTGTTCATTTTTTCAGACAAATGCGAACTTCTATGAAGAACTGCGCCCACACTATTGATGGTATAAATGAACAAACTACAGTGTTACATAGCTGAAGGCGTGTAGATTTCAGGAATATATAGTTTGTGGGGGTTATTTCTAAGTTACGGGGGTGTTTTGTTGAAAAAACTGCAGACTGTCCAAATTCGGAGTTGGCTAAATATTTTTGCCGTTTCTGAGCCATCGTGCATTGTCTCACTTTGTGGCTTTTCGCTTCCACGTCCGGGTGTGTAACCACACATAATGGCATACCGTTTGATTCAGGACATTTGGGAGATTGATATTTGGTAACTTTTACATTCCATAGGGTTTTGGCATGATTTCTACCTTTTTGAATGTTGTTTGATGTTCATTTTGTTTGAAAATCTGGTAAAAGTGCAAACTTCTATGAAGAACTGCGCCCACACCATTGATGGTATGAATGAACGAACTATAGCGTTACATAGCTGAAGGTGTGTAGATTTCAGGAATATATAGTTTGTGGGGGGTATTTCTGAGTTGGGGGGGTGTTTTGTGGAAAAACATACTGTTCAAATACAAAACTGGCAAATTTTTTTTTGCTGCTACTGACATTTGGCACTGGTCACGCTCTGGGTTAGTTGGTAGCCATGTCTCTGGTTACACCCATGAATGTGGCATACCGTTTTATTCGGGAGGGGTTAGGCTTTCATATTTGAGATGCGTTTGAACTTTCCTCCACAGCTTTTAGCTGAAATTCGCATTTGATTTTGTCTCTGATTTTACAGTTGAGGAAAAAAAGGAAAATGTGAGAAAATAACTTACAATTGGACGAAGAGCTGCGTCCGGGTATCTGCATTTTGATCAAAACTTACCTCACTCATAAAATCCTGCGGGTGTGTAGTTTCTAAAAATATCTCACTTGTGGGGATATTTTAGTTAATTTGGAAGATATTCTATGTTAACTGTCAGTAGTGGTTATACATTTTAATTTGGTGTAATATTCTTGAAGGTGCAGTTTTAATTTGGGGGGGTCTCCTGTACAGGAAAAGTTGGGTACCTACATATATCTGGTATCGTTGTACTCGGGAGTATCTGAGGTTTTAGAAACAGTAAGATTTGCAAATTTTTCATTTTTTTTTTACATATTTTACCCATAATTCCAGTAAAATTTCCAGAAAAGTTACAAAATTCTGTTACCATGTTAAAGTAGACTTTGTGCTGAAAAAATCAATGTATAATATTCCTGATTTACTGCAAGGTTTCCTACTGTGAAATTAGTCTAAAGCGATTGAGGGCAAAATCCTGAAAATTCTTCTGGCAGTTAAAGGGCAATTATAGTGAGAAAATTGTTTTTTTTTATTTCTTCTAATGTATCCTATAAGTCATCCCATCCACCAGGGTACCTTTAGTTTCTTTAAATTCTACATAGTCCCCGAGATATAAGCCTTTGAATATGCTGTGATTTGTAGGAGCTGCTACACCTCATCTGTCACTCAAAGGCACACACCCACACAATCCAAAGCTCCCCTGCAGTACTGTCACACACTCTCTCACCCACACTATATGTACCATGTGCAACATATAGTCAAATGCTGTAGTGCTAAACACAATCAATAAACCATTAACCCAGCAATATGAGCATAACACACTATAAAACAGCCCCTCCCCCCCAAAAAAATCTTATATACATACAAAACCAGTGACTCAAATGGAACACTAATACAGTATATATAATACAGTAATACAGACTATATACCAAACAAGACACACAGTGCAATCTATGAAATATATAGACTAAAGCAACTGAAATGTAACAGGACAACAAGCAGTGTCACTGTGTTTGTGAAGGTCTCACTACAAGCTGCTGTTACACTGACTCTCTCTTCAGTGATTATGATCTCAGCTAAGCAGGGGGAGAGATATGAACTTTAGGTAAAAAGTAAATAACAATTAGCAAAGTTAGAGAACAGGCAGAGTTCAGTAACTTACTTGTAAAGAATCTCAGCACCACTTGTCCTCCTCTCTCCCCCTCTGCCCCTCCCTTCAGCATATTGCTACTTTATTCCACACTTTGATTGCTTGCAGTCTAGCTCTGGAAGGGAGGGGTCAACAGGATGTCAGCACTTCATTTAAAGTCCTTTCAACTGACAATGCTCGGACTCTGTATACAGCCCGTCACTGCTTGAGGGGGACTAGACAGAGAGGGGAGGGGGACTACACAGCTTGGTACAAACTTCTGCCAGTGTGAAGAAACGAAGCCACACAGAAACATGAAAGTAAGGCAGCTTATACTAAGTGATCTATACATTGTATACAGACAAAGTTTTTTTTTCACTATAGTTGCCCTTTAACGCAAAAAAAAATGAAAATCTCCTGGCAGTGAAAGGGTTAAACCTCGAAATATCCATATTAGAAGATTGTACCCTTGCAGTAACCCTTCCACCGATTCCTTAGCTAGCTAAAATAGGAAGAACAGTAATTTAGCTTTTCAAGCCAAATTAAAAAAAAAAAAAAAATATATATATATATATATATATATATATATATATATATATATTTTATATAAAAATAAAGCTGAAAATAAGCACAATCTATGCAAAAGTCTGCACACATCCCTAAATGTACAGAAAAACACATCTTTGTGTCATTCCTCATGTTTCAGGTTTCATGTATAAGAGTCAGGTATCATTTATTAGTTATCAGAGTCAGGTATCATTCATCATGTATCAAGAGTCAGGTATCATTCATCATGTATCAGAGTCAGGCATCATTCATCATGTATCAGAGTCAGGTATCATTCATCAGGCATCAGAGTCATGTATCGTTCATCAGGTATCAAAGTCAGGCATCAGAGTCAGGCATCATTTATCAGGTATCAGAGTCAGCTATCAGTCATCGGGTTTCAAAGCCAGACATCATTCATCAGGCATCATTCATGAGGCATCAGAGTCAGGTATCATTCATCGGATATCATTCATCGGGTATCAGAGTCAGGCATCATTCATCAGGTATCATTCATCAGGTATCATTCATCAGGTATCATTCATCAGGCATCATTCATCAGGTATCAGAGTCAGGCATCATTTATCGGGTATCAGAGTCAGGTATCATTCATCAGGTGTCAGAATCAGGTATCATTCATCAATGATATCTGATGGCTGATAACTGATTCCTGACTCTGATACATGATGAATGATACCTGAATTTGATAACTGACTTTGATGCCTGATGAATGATAGTTGATGAATGATACCCGATGAATGATACTAAATGAATAATGAATAACACTGATAGCTGACTTTGATACCTGATGAATGATACATGAAACCTGAAACATGAGGAATGACACAAAGATGTTTTTTTCTGTACATTTTAGGCATGTGCAGACTTTTACATGCAATAGATTTCCAGCTTTATTTCTTACTTTATTTTTTTTTTTTTATTTCTTTCACTTGAAAATCTAAATTACTGTCCTTTCTATTTCTTTATCTTTGTCTTCTTTTATTTAAAAAAACACACTTTTTTGATTATTGATCAAAAATTTTTTTTGACTATAGTTAGCCTTTAGGGATTGCTTCCATAGGAATGGAAAGGTAGGTCAGTAGCTGGGTGTACCTGTGTCTGTTTTTATTTAAGCCTTTTTACTGACCAATTAATTGACATTCTGTAAATATATATATTCATTGGTACAGAAAAAATACATCTTTGTGTCATTCCTCATGTTTCAGGTTTCATGTATCAGGTATCATTCATTGTGTATCATTCATCGTCTATTGGAGTCAGGTATCATTCATCATCTATTGGAGTCAGGTATCATTCATCGGGTATCAGAGTCAGGTATCATTCGTCAGGTGTCAGAGTCAGGTATCAGAGTCAGGTATCATTCATCAGGTATCAGAGTCAGGCATCATTCATTGGGTATCAGAGTCAGGCATCATTCATCAAGTATCAGAGTCAGGCATCATTCATCAAGTATCAGAGTCAGGTGTCATTCATCGGGTATCAGAGTCAGGTATCATTCGTCAGGTGTCAGAGTCAGGTATCAGAGTCAGGTATCATTCATCGGGTATCAGAGTCAGGTATCATTCGTCAGGTGTCAGAGTCAGGTATCATTCGTCAGGTATCATTCATTGGGTATCAGAGTCAGGCATCATTCATCGGCTATCAGAGTCAGGCATCATTCATCGGGTATCAGAGTCAGGCATCATTGATCAAGTATCAGAGTCAGGTATCATTCGTCATTTGTCAGAGTCAGGTATCAGAGTCATGCATCATTCATCAGGCATCAGAGACAGGCATCATTTATCAGGTATCAGAGTCGGTTATCAGAGTCGGGTATCATTCATCAGGTATCATTCATTAGATGTCATGTGTTGTTTATCTGGTATCGGTTGTCATGTGTCAGGTATTGGTTGATAGTTATTAGGTGTAGTTATTGTCTATCAGGTGTCAGGCGTGGTTTATTAATATCGTGTATTGGGTATCATTATCATGTATCAGTTATCAGGATTCAGTTATCAGGTACCATGGCCATACAGGAGGCAGACATTAGATAGATCTAATGTCTAAAGACTGCATTTTACAAGCAGCGGTTCTTTACCTTTAGATAATCCAATTTGGACCATTAATTTTGAAAACTTAATACACTAAGAATGGACCAGATTATTTAAAAATACATAGGGTTTTTTTTTGTGTTTTTTTTTGGGGGGGGGTGACATAAAAGGAGCACTGTCTGCCTCTTTCTACCTGTGTAAATAATAGAAATATATATTTACAGAATGTCAATTGGTCAGTATAAAGGCTTAATTAGTGTGGACCTATTTGAACTGATTTTATAGTGGTACAGATTGCACATTGGTATAGTCTCAACTATTTTAATAGAAGAAAATAAAGCTAGAAATAGCGCCATCTATTGGATGTAACAGCAGTAAAATCAATCTGAGGAATGATACCTGAGGAGTGATACCTGAGGAGTGATACCTGAGGAATGATACCTGAGGAATGATACCTGAGTCTGATACCTGAAACATGAGGAATGACACAAAGATGTCAAAGGGTAAAAGGGTAACTATAGGCAAAAATTTTTTTGACTAATCATTAGAAAAGTCTCACACCTACAGATCTACCCATCCATTTCTGTGGCAGCCATACTTAAAGGGTAACTATGGTCAAAAAACAAATTTTAATCAATAATCAGAAAAATGTGTTTTTTAACCCCAATCTTACCCAGGTACACACACCTACTGACATAACCTTCCATTTTTGTGGCAGCATACTTAAAGGGTAACTATAGTAAAAAAAAAATTTTGATCAATGATCAAAAAAAATGATTAAATAAAAGAAGTCAAAGATAAAAAAATAGAAAGAACAGTAATGTAGCTTTTCAAGCGAAATTAAAAAAAACCCCTAAAATTAAAGCTAGAAATAAGCACCCTCTATTGGATGTAACGGTCAGCACATGTCCTAAAATGTACAGAAAAAAAAACATCTTTGTGTCATTCCTCGTGTTTCAGGTTTCATGTATCATTCATCAGGTATCAAAGTCAGCTATCAGTGTTATTCATTATTCATTAGGTATCATTCATCGGGTATCATTCATCAGATATCATTCATCAGGTATCAGAGTCACACATCATTCATTAGGTATCAGAGTCAGGTATCATTCATCAGGCATCAGATATCATTGATAAATGATACCTGACTCTGATGCCTGACTCTGATGTCTGACTTTGAAACCTGATGACCGATAGCTGACTCTGATACCTGATGAATGATAGTATAGTATAGTATTTGAGGTTGAATAAAGACATACGTCCATCCAGTCCAACCCATCTAGCAATATCCTCATTTCCTGCCTAACTGTTGATCCAGAGGAAGGCAAAAAAACCCCACCAAATTTATGAAGGGGGAAAAAATTCCTTCCTGACTCCAAGTGGCAATCGGAAATTTCCCTGGATCAACTCTACTTTATGTATCAATACCAGTAACTTGCAACATTCCTTGTTTGCAGAAACTCATCCAGCTTTTTTTGAAACTGACCAATGAACCTGCCATTACAACGTCCACTGGAAGTTCCATAGCCTTACCGTTCTCACAGTGAAAACCCTTTCCGAGCTTGAAGCCTAAACCTTTTTTCTTCAAGTCTTAAGGTGTCCTCGTGTCCTTTGACATGTTCTATGGTGAACAATGCCCCAGATAGTTTATTGTATGGCCGGTTAATGTATTTATACACAGTAATCATATCCCCACGCAAGCGCCTTTTCTCCAGCGACCATAATTGTAACTTTTCCAGTCTCTCTTCATATTCAAGCTCCCCAATCCCTTATTAATAGTTGCCTTTCTGAACCTTTCCATTTCAAAGATGTCCTTTTTGTACACAGGATTCCAAAATTGCACTGCATATTCCAAATGAGGCCTTACCAATGCTTTGTAAAGAGGGAGAATTACATTTTCCTCCTTGAATCCATACCTCGCTTTATACAAGACAATACGATGCTGGCTCTGGCTGTTGCCGCCTGGCACTGCTTGCTACCTTTAAGTTTGTTATCCACCAAAACTCCAAGATCCCTTTCCAACAGGGATTCACTTAACACAGAGCCATTTATAGTATAAGTAGCACAAGTATTTTTAAGTGCAAAATGCATCACCTTACATTTATCAACATTGAATTTCATCTGCCACTTAGCAGCCCAATGTGTAATCTATCTAGATCCCCTTGCAACGATTGCACATCCTCTGAGTTTTTAATGGTCGACAAAGTTTTGTGTCGTCAGCAAACACAGAAACCTGCTGACAATACCCACTTCCAAATCATTATAAATAGATAAATAGAAGCGGCCCCAACACAGAACCCTGTGGCACCCCACTTAGCACTTTAGTCCATAATGATGAAGCCCCATTAACAACTACTCTCTGCATCCTATTCTTTAAACCAATTTTCTATCCATGTACAAATGTGTACCCCAGACCAACAGACCTTAGCTATTCATTAGTCGCCTATGGGGGACTGTATCAAAGCCTTTGCAAAATCCAAGTAAACTACATCTACTGCTATACCAGAGTCTAAATTTCTACTTACTTCCTCATAAAAGCCAAGAAGTTAGTTTGACAAGATCTATTCCTCCAAATCCATGCTGGTTACTACTTATAATGTCAGTCCTTGAAACATACTCTAGAACATGTTCCCTTATTAAACTTTCCAGGATTCCCCACCACTGAAGTTAAACTTACAGGCCTGTAATACCCGGCTGTGAACGACTACCTTTTTGAATATTGGAATAACATCAGCCTTTCTCCAATCCAGAGGCACACCACCGGACATGAGGGAATCAGCAAAAATAAGAAACAATGGCCTAGATAAAACTGAACTTAGCTCCTTAAGTACCCGAGGATGTATTTTATCCGGTCCAGGAGATTTACTAATATTAACCTTATTTAGTTCTTTCTGTACCATATCCTCGGTTAACCAAAGTGAACTTGAATCTTGTATACCTTTATTGCTACTATACTCTATGATATCTGTACTTGGATCTTCTATAGTGTATACAGAGGAAAAAAAACTATTCAAGACATTTGCTTTATCGCCATCCTCCGTAACTAACTTATCCCCATTAATTAATGGTGCCACATTCTCAGTCCTCATCTTCTTACTATTAATATACTTAAAAAAATGTTTAGGCTTAGTGATGCTTTCTTCAGCTATCCTAACTTCATTATTAATTTTAGCTAGTTTGATTGCTTTCTTACACTCCTTATTACAGTTTTTATACTCCCTAAAGGCCCTTTCCGTTCCCTCGGCCTTAAAGGTTTTAAATGCCCTTTTCTTCCTTACCATTTGCCTCTTTACATCAGAATTCAGCCACATGGGCGCGGATTTATTTTTTTTACATTTATTTCCCAAGGGTATAAATTTAGATGTGAACTGGCTTAAAATCCCCTTGAACACAGTCCACTTCTGTTCAGTACCGTTACCTGATAATACATTATCCCAGTTGACATTCTGAAGAGCTGCTTTTAACCTGGGAAAATTTGCTTTCCTGAAATTAAATGTCTTTGTTAACCCAGCGCACTTTTCCTTTCGATAACAAAGTCCAAATGCCACTATTTCATGGTCACTATTCCCTAAGCCTCCAGTTACCTTTATATCTATAATGCGTTCCACAATGTTAGATATTACCAGATCCAACAGAGCTCCTTTTCTAGTAGGAACCTCAACCACCTGTGAGAGAAAATTATCCTGCAGCAAATTCAGGAACTCATCGCCTTTTTCTGTGATGGCAGTTCCACCACACCAATCAATGTCAGGGTAATTGAAGTCCCCCATAATGAGCACACTCCCCAAACTTGCAGCCCTTGCCAACTGCATATGAAGTTGACTCACCTCCTCTCTGCTAGCATTTGGCGGCTTATAGCAGACACCAACAATGACATTACCCCCTTTCCTGTTGCCTAATTCCACCCATATTGCCTCCACGTTATCATCCATATCACCAGCTATCTCTTCTTTTAAATTTGGCTTCAATTCTTTTTTAACATATACACATACTCCTCCCCCTTTCCTTTTTCCTGACTCTGATGCCTGACTTTGGTACCTGATGAACGATACCTGACTCTGATACATGATGAATGATACCTGACTCTGATAACTGATGAATGATACCGGACTCTGATACATGATGAATGATACCTGACTCTGATAACTGATGAATGATACCTGACTCTGATACATGATGAATCATACCTGACTCTGATAACTGATGAATGATACCTGAAACCTGAAACATGAGGAATGACACAAAGATGTGTTTTTCTGTACATTTAGGGACATGTGCAGACTTTTACATGCAATAGATGGTGCTTATTTTCAGCTTTATTATTATATATATTATATATATATATATTTATTTATTTTTTAATTTGGCTTGAAAAGCTAAATTACTGTTCTTTCTATTTTAGCTAGCTAAGGAATCGGTGGAAGCGTTACTGCATTATCGGCAAATATCAGGATATTTTTTTCCCATAAAGTGTACAATCTTCTAATATGGATATTTCGAGGTTTAAGGGCTAGGCCAAACTAGCGCGTTTTTCGCGCGTTTGCGCACGTGTTGATTGCGCCTGCGATTTTTGCTAAAATGGAAATCACGGGAAGTTGAAAATTCCCGTGATTTCCGATGCGCATGCGATTGCGCGTCCATTAGCATTTTGGTAACGCAAAATGACGAAAAAGCAAAACGCACAAGAATCGCGTGCGATAACGCTCGCGATTGTGTGCGCGATTCCTGTGCGTTGCTGTGTGGCCTCAGCCTAAGGGTCATGTCATCAAAACAATTAGTTTCATGGTCGTAAATGCAAACGCTAATACCTCCCACCTCCACACAGATACAGGTACATACTCTTACACACATTTATCTTTACTTACTGGTTGTTAAGGGTATGCCCACCTCTATTAAAAAAATGTTAATGTTATTCCCCAAAAGCTAGGTCACATTTTGCTAATCTGTCTAATGTCTAACCTATTTAATGTTTGCTTAGTGTATGGCCAGCTTAATACACAAAATATGATACCTGACACCCGATAGCTGATACCTGACACCTGATACCCGATACCTGACACCTAACACCTGATACCCGATACCTGATACCCGATACCTGACACTTGATACTCGATACCTGAGACCCGATACCTGACACCTGATGCCTGATAACCGATACCTGATGCCTGATACCTGATACCCGACACCTGATACCTGACACCTGATACCTGATACCTGATGATGTCCTAAAATGGACACCGTACATACAAAAAAGAACAGTAATCTTTGTAGTTTATTTCTTTGTCAGCATGAATGTAAGAAACAGAGTATTAACATTTCAGTAAAAATAAAAGTATGGAGAATCTAACCTGCAACCTTCTATACTTCTATACTTGCTAAAAAGAAAGCTTTCTAACTGTATGTCACAAGGGCTAATAGGGGCTTATCAGTAAATGTAGAATCTCTATCTTTTGCTAGAAACATAATACATTGTAACATAGTAATTGAGATTGAATAAAGACATACGTCCATCTAGTCCCATCCTTTCCCCCCTTCTTTTTAACTACCTAACAGTTGATCCAACGGTCAAATTTAAAAATCTTTTGGGGGGGGCATGGCCTGCAAGGAAGAAGAGCGGATGCTGCTGATCTGAGCTCTGGAGTCCTCCCTACTAAAATACCGTGACAAACAGCCCAAAAACACAAATCAACGAGTACAAACAAGGAGGAAAGCACAGAGACAAAGATGGCGAGAGGGAAAGCCGATAAAAACAAAGAAAAACCCAAAAAACTAACCTCGTACTTCACGGCAGGAGAAAGACCCGGGAAAGCGTCCCAAGATGGCGCCGACGCGCACGATGACACTCGCGCCTTCCGAGCAAGTCCAGCACCGGACCCCATAGAGGCTCTGACACCTGTAAAAAAGGAAAACCCAAAGGTTAGTGAATCTCAACAAACAAACAAAAATAAAACACATATTAGAGACTCACAAGCCAATACAAAGGTTCCAAAAACGGACATGGAATATGTATCAGATATCCCACAATCCTCAGTACCTGAGATACTAGAGCAAGAGGATATAACTGAAGATGCAGTAAATAACACCAGGGAAAGGAAATATACCAATGACTGTTTTAACACATTCCCTAAACATGATGAAATAATAACAATAACAACTTTGAAAGAGCTGTTTACTTCACAGCATAAAGCATTAATAACTGACTTTACCATTCTAATGAATGATCTCAAAAAAGATATATCAGACATTGGGGAAAGGACAACTCACATTGAAAACAAATTCGAACAATATGTGGAATCATATAACGAACTGGTTGATTCACACGGACAATTATCTGACACTGTGACAGAACTCCAAAATAAAATCACAGATCTAGAAAATAGATCCCGTAGAAACAACCTTAAAATAAGAGGTGTCCCGGAGCTGGTGAAAAATAGCCAGCTCATGGAATACACGCAAAACTTGTTTAAGGCACTTCTACCAGATGCTACGGAGCTGGACTTGGTGGTGGACCGTATACATAGACTGCCTAAATCTAAGTATGCTCCAACACAAGCACCACGAGATGTGATACTAAGATTACACTTCTTTCAGATAAAAGACAGATTAGTTAAAGAAATGAGAAACCCCACATCACTACCACTGGAATTTCAAAAACTAATATTCTTGGCAGACTTAGCCCCACACACCATTGCCCAGAGAAGGCAATTTACAGAAGTAACTAATATCCTAAGAGCAAGGAAAATACAATATTCATGGGGATTCCCATTACGCCTTATTATTAAATATGAAGAAAATTATCACACAATAAACTCAGTGGAATCAGCCATTTCTTTACTTAAAAAATGGGGAATATGGGGAAACCAACCTGAAAATAACAACAGCACAAGCAAATCTCAGAAGTCCCTACAAAAACTACTCAAGGAATGGAACGAACCCAAACCGTAAGGAAAGGGGAAAAAGAGTAGAGACAATGCCAAAACTGAAACAAAAAACACCAGAAATATGAAGGAGAAAGAAACAAGATGAAAAGCAAAGGTCCAAGATAACTCAAAAGCGACAAAACAAAGTTTGAAAGTAATGTTACATATGAGACGAAATAAAATATCCCTAAGAGAGAACAAAACAATGCACCTGTATTTAAAAAGGAAAGGGAATGAATCGGAAGGAGGGAGGGGGAAGGAGAAGGGAAAGAGGAAAAGGGGAAAGAAGGGGTACAAAATACAAGTGCACTGAATCTCTCTGCCCTGTAACGTCATAAGGGAAAAGAAAGGGAAAGGGGATACTGTCATTGAATGTATATATATGTATGGGACAAAAATCAAATCGTTTATATTAAGTAACGTGGGATTGCTTATGTGTTTATACCTTAAAACAAAAGGAAAAGAAGGGGTACAAAATAATAATACAAGTGTACTAGTTGAATCGAATCTCTCTGCCCCTCACCGTTGTAAGGGAAGAGAAGGGGAAAGAAAATACTGTCATTGAATGTATATATGTGTACGTGCTAAAATTCAAGAAGGGAAGGGAGGAAAAGGGGGGGAGAAAGAAAAAAAAAGAGAAGGAAAACGTGGAACTGTTCTAAATAATTTATGTATGGGAATGCTTTTTTTTTTTTTTTTCCCCCAAGGTATATAATTTCTATAACAAAGGAAGATAAGTATGTGTAGGCACGGAGCTCCAGGTCATTTACATGTAAGAATGATGTCCTAAAAAGTGGGCATAACCACACATATCCAAAAGTTGGATAACAAAACATATTATCTATAGATTCATAGATAAAAATATATAAATAAAAAGAAATGAAGAAAACGGAAAACTGTGGCGTGGAGCTCCTATGCCTATATGGGATGGGAATGCCTATGGGTAAGGGAAGAAAGAGGAAATTTTCATGTATAAAGAAAACAGGAAATGTATATAATCTCTATAACAAAGGAGAATAAGTATATATGTGTACGTACTAAAATTCAAAAATACAAAGAAACGTGAGATTATCTAAACGGCTTATGTATATTTTTCCACACGCAAAGAATGAGAGGAAAAGATATGTATGTGGGTACGGAACTCCATGTCACTTAGAATAAGAATTATGTATTAAAAAGATTATAAACACACACAGCCAAACGTTGAATATCAAAACATAATATCTACAGATTTATAGACAAAAAACATATAGAGATACGGAAATGAAGAAAACGAAAACCGTGACATGGGGTTCCTATGCCTATAAGAGCTGGAAATGCTTATGAGTAAGAAAAGAAGGAGGAAGGGGAAATTTTCAAATGTAAGGACAATTGGAAATGCATATAATTTCTATAACATAGGAGGACAAGGACTTAAGATAAAAGTGCTTTACACCAAGAGATGGGCCAAAGATCACACAACAAAGAAATAGTAGGGAATCAATGCCCTATACTACTAAAGAAAGAATCACATTGGGAGTGAAGAAACTATCCCAAGCAAATGTGATGCTCTTTCATACTAGTTTTTATTATATTGTAAATAGTTTAATTAAAATTTTACTGTTCACGTTTATATTAATAGATAAAGATGTCAAGGTCTATAAACTGCCATATAGAATTCCTATAAGAACTAAATCCACAAATACCACAGAATACAATGGTCCTTAAGATAATATCATATAACACAAGAGGACTTAATACACCATATAAGCGTCACTCCTTATGGAAAGAGATATCCCAAATAAAACCAGATATAGTATGTCTACAGGAAACCATCTATTATCACACACACCCAATTACTACATCATAAAGAATACACAAATATCTACCATGCAACCTTTCAAAAAGAAAAAGAGGAGTTTCTATAAGCAATTAAAAATACACTAGCCTTTCAAGAAAAAAAAGACATAGATAAGCAGGTAGATACATCATTCTAGAATGCAAAATCAACAACACATATTACCTTATAACAAACATATATGCACCATTCAAGACAAATAAGATTTCTACAAAAATTATCAACAAAACCAAGAATACCCCAAACAAAATACATTGATATGTGGAGATTTCAACTCATATTAGACAATACAATTGATACAACAAGCAAGAAAAATCCAAGACAGATATTGAATTAAAAAAGATTTTAAGTTCAGAAGAACTATATGACTCATGGAGATATGCTTGTGAAGGTTCTCATTCATCCAGGTCATGGTATATCTGTTGTATTCAATTAGATCAACTGGACTTGAAATGTAGTTTCTTGAAGACGTTTCGCTAGTATCGACTGGCTTTCTCAATAGAATGACTTGTACAAGAATCTGTGGCAATTATGTACCCTGGAAAATCCCAATTAGCATATCACAGCCAGGTGTTAAGGGTGTGATTGGATAGTGGCTAAGAGGTGTTATAGGAACGCCCAGAGTAAGGTGTTAAAACAGCATCCCATATGTAGCAGGGGTCTCCGAGAAATTAAGAAGAATTTTCAAAAAACATTGTATCCCTGTCTGCTTTAAACCGAAACACACACTGAGGCAGCAATTGGTACATCCGAAAGACCCAATACCTAAACACAGAAAAGCGACATCAATATGCAGTGCAGTGCAGTGAAGAATGTCTGATTTGTATGTGGGGGAGACCAAACAGCAACTGCATCAACGTAGGCCCAGCACAGAAGAGCCATTTCCTCGGGTCAGGACTCAGCCGTGTATCAGCATCTTAAGGATAAAGGACATACCTTTGAAGATTGTAATGTTAATATACTGGCGAAGGAACGTGACTGGTTCAAGAGAGGGGGTAAGGAGGCCATTTATGTGAAAATAAAGAAACCAAGCCTAAATAGAGGTGGGGGGGTTCGACACCAACTGTCTGCCATGTACAATGCTGTTTAACACCTTACTCTGGGCGTTCCTATAACACCTCTTAGCCACTATCAATCACACCCTTAACACCTGGCTGTGATATGCTAATTGGGATTTTCCAGGGTACATAATTGCCACAGATTCTTGTACAAGTCATTCTGAATTGAGAAAGCCAGTCGGATGACTAGCGAAACGTCTTCAAGAACTACATTTCAAGTCCAGTTGATCTAATTGAATACAACAGATATGACTCATGGAGAGTGTTACACCCATTAGAACAAGATTTCACGTATACTCAAAATCTCACAACACGTTTTCCAGAGTAGATATGATTCTCACAGATAAATGGTCACTACAAAGAATAAAAAAAGCGAAGATAGGAAACAGAACTATCTCAGATCATGCACACTATAATTGAATTACAGAAAAAAACTCCTCTCCCAATTTCAACTTATGGAGACTGAATCCCTACCTGTTAAGTATACCAAAAATAAAGGAACAAATAAAAATCAATCTTACAGAATACTTTACCTTGAATGACATAGATCCAATCTCCCTTTCTCATTATGGAATGCGCACAAAGCCTACATGAGAGGACTACTCATTAAAATAGCCTCAAACCTGAAAAAAGAAGAAACAATGAAAGATTACAACTTTGCATCCAACTAAATAAACAAGAAGAATTACATAAAAAAAACAACAACAGAAAATTACGCACATCTACAACAAATAAACAAAAATTACATCAACACAATATGTATGAATTGACAAATTCATACGCAGACTTAAAATCAATCACTACACACAAGGCCCTAAAACAAATAACTACTAGCCAACAAACTGAAAAAACATATCTCTAAAACAAAAATATCCTACATCTAATAAAAACAATGGGAAAATCTTAACCCACAACAAATAGCAGATCAATTTGCACATTAACTACTCCCACTCTATAACATAAAAAACGACACCACCATTAAACATCCAACTAAGTCAGATATTAAAAATTTTGGAAAAAATCCAACTAAAGAAAATAACACAGGACCAACTTAAACAAATAAACAACCCTATCCAACATCAGAAAAAATAAAACTATATTCACTCTCCCAAATAACAAAACTCCAGGACAAGACGGATTCATAAACGAATACTATAAAACTTATCTAGACATACTTACTCCATACTTACAAAAGTATACAACACAGCAATAGAATCGGGGACTTTCCCCGAAGAAATGACCCAAGCAATTATAATACCAATACCCAAACAAGACAAAGATACAGACCAAAACAAAACTTCAGACCAATTTCACTATTAAATTCGGATATAAAGATCTATTCCAAGATCATAGCACTAAGAATACAACCATACCTACCAGAACTATCACCAGATCAGTGGGATTATCCAAGGGAGACAACCAGGTGACAATACCAGAAAACTAATCAACATCATAAAAGGGCAAACAACAAAAAAATACCAACTTTACTAATCTCATTAGATGCCGAAAAGGCCTTTGACCGTATCAACGGACATTCCTAGATAACATATTAGAAAAATATAATATAACAGGATGGATTAAAAAAGCAATAATGACTCTTTACGATAATCCCACAGCAAAAGTATTTATAGCAAACATGATATCATCCTCTTTTAAATTAACCAACGGAACAAGACAGGGCTGCCCATTATCACCATAATTTTCGATTTACTATAGAACCATTAGCAGAAACCATAAGACAAAATAAATATATAAATGTGATCTAAAATAGGAAACTAGAACATAAAATTGGACTATACGCCGATGAGTTATCATTATATTAACCGACCCAATTAAATCTTTACCACACCTCCAGGAAATACTGAACAATTTGGGAATGTTTCTTACTATAAAATCATGAAATAAATCGTCCATATTTACCAATACATATCCAAACACACTTAAAATCTTTCGAAAGCGAGATACCATATAAAATAGAACAAGACAAATTTTATATCTGGGTACGCTAACAAATGAAACCACATCTCTATATAAGAAAATTTTGAACCACTAAAGAACAATTAAAAAAGATCTAGGGGATGGAACACCAAATATATATCCTGGATCAACAAAGTAACCATATTGAAAATGCTGTTACTTCCCAAACTCCTATACAAATACAGGACAATACCAATATATATACCAAATAACTTCTTCATAACACTAAATAAAATAATAAACAATTTCATGTGGCCCAATGGCAAACCCAGAATCAACGCCTTATCAATGACTAAAACAAAAAAACAGGAGGAATAGCTTACCCACATTTTAAAGATTATTACTACGCAGCCATAATGGACCAATCTAGATATGATTGGTCAGAAAAAAAACAACCAAAAAAAGTGGGTAGAAATAGAAGAAGAAAGTATAACACAGGAATCCATGACCTCATTAATTGGAGCATTATATTTAATCCTAAACTAAAAACCTTCCAATTAGACACAGTAGACAACACAATTAAAATTGGAAGGAAATTATCAAAACAATCAGCTAAAACAAACACTAACAAGATATGTAGACATATCAAGTATACCATATGTATTCCAGAACTAACAATCAAAAAATGGCAAGAAAGAGGGAAAATATATATTGAAGACTTCTTCGAGGGAGAAAAAATTGTTACATTTAATAAATTCAAGGAAAATTTGGAATTCCACAAAACAGCTTCCTAAAATTTTACCAAATAACCAGCCTCATTAAGAAACACACAAGAAATAAATAAAACACCGAATCCATTATAGAGCATTTCCTAGACTCCACAAACCCCAAAAAATCAATTCAAAATTTTACAACCTACTAAAAAACAAAGACAAATATATCACTCTTCCATGTATGAAAAGGTGGGAAAAGGAATTACAATTACATATAACAACAGAAGAATGGAAAAATTCCCTAATAAATTAAACTAACAAGATGTCTCTCAGCATGAGGAAACAGATAGGAAACTATACAAATATTACAGAACACCTTATGAGATATCAACATGGTTCAAAGAAAGTTCCCCCACTTGCTGGAGGAATTGCACAGCTATTGGCTCATATATACACATTTGGTGGTCATGTAGCAAAATAAGGAAATGTTATATATATAGTATACTCTTTTCAAGTTCCTAAACCACATGTTCAATGCAACAATACCAATCAAGCCAACATTGGCTTTATTAAATATAGGTTTAAATACTTACCACAATACATGGCAACCATAATATACCACGCCTGCATGGCTTTAAAAAACTGATTCTCCAATATTGGAAGACTCACAATATACCTACGATAAAGAAGTTACACATTTATTATCAGAATATATGTCATATGAAAAAGCTTTGCTATATCACCACAAAACTTCCCATCTTTTTTGGAATGGGAATACTGGTATGTGGACGACAGATCAGGAAAGAAATAAGAAAATATCTGTATAGTAACAAATAATAATGAAGGGTATCTACAATTTGTGAATTCGGACAATACGACAAAAGACCTCAAAATTGATAAATTAAAAACCTTGATATCTGCTTGATTATTGTTATATTGTTTTAAAATTGTTTATAAAGGTTATTATTGTTTATTCATAAGATGATTACTTCATGAGATCTTGTGTACTATTGGATATATTATTATAATGTGACTATCGCACTGAATGTAAAATTACAAAATATCTCAATAAAAAACCAATGTTATAAAAAAAAAAAAATTTTTGATTCTCAAATTCACCGTTCACAAGTTATCGACAACAGGAAATCCTGTGGACGGACATACGCGGCTCAACTTGGGACCCCCCCGGGTCCTTAAAAGGACCACTGTGGCTCTAGCAAGGGCTTTTGGGGCTTAAGGGGTCCCATAACTGGAACCAGGACCCGCTCCCTGGCACTATTAGTGTCTTGTGGTGGTCCTGCACCTCGAAACCAAGACCCCATTGGCTTTAGATGATCCCTTGTGGTGTCTACTTTATTCTTTGCGGGGGAGACCAACTCCACCGATGCGGCCACGAGTGACAACACTGACGCTGGCGACATCAATCTCACCAGTGTTGCTGACTCACCAGTGTTGCTGACATTTCCTTCTTATATCTTCTGCCATCACATGACTTCTGAGTTTCACGGGAGGTTGCACCTCTTTATAGAGTTTTCTGAAGGACCAAATACAGTTGTGATTGAGTAATATTTCAATGCATGCAATCATATGATAACACATTAGCCAATCATATTTGAATATTTTTATTCAAAATACTCCATAAAGGGCTCTTCTAAGAGCCAATGGGGGTCCTGGTTTTGAGCTGCAGGACCCCCAACAAAGACACTTGTCAGTGCTGCTGGGGCACTTCTAAAAGTAACATAGTAATGAGGTTGAATAAGACATGCGTTCATCAAGTCCAACCTTTTCACTCTCCTTTTTAACCCTACTTAACAGTTGATCAGAGAAAGGCAAAAAAAGCTAAAGAGGGGGTTAAAAGGGGGCATGGCCAGCGAAGGTTGCATTTTCTGTTAGCAAAAAAAAACGGCCACACTAAAAACAACCAAACAAAAAAAACTTACACATTTCTTCCCCAGTGGCGGGAGCTCCCAAAACGCGATCCAAGATGGGGGCGCCCATGGGAGCACGCATCCAGAGCTCCGACAGGGAAGGCCTCTCGGACACAACCTGGAGGGAAAAGAAGGAACAGAACAGATCAAGTAATCCCCTACACCAACAGACATGTGCAAGAAAACTCTAATGATCTTCACCGGAGAAAGCCGAGAATGGAACCACTAAAGACAGCAACAGTCCAGAACAAAACCGGAAACATAAAAGGTAAATAATTATTGAAATTCCCCTACAAAACCTACAGACAACATTAAAACACTTCATACTTCACTTCACTTCAGATTCACCTGTATCAGAAACTTTTCTAAGGACTTACTGATCTCGCACACAAAAGCTTTTAAAATGGATGTCTCAGAAATGGTTATTCCATTAAAAAAGACATTATTGAAATTTGAACGCACATCACATATTGAAAATAAAGCAGCTGAATTCACAAACTCGTTTAATGAACTGGTGGATGCACACAATAATTTGGACGAAACTGTGTCCTTGAATAAAAATAAAATTACAGATCTAGAGGACAAATCAAAGAGAAATAACCTTAAGATCAGAGGGATTCCAGAATCTATTAAAAATTCAGAGCAAACCAATACATGGAAGACTTATTAGAAGAATGTCTCTCTAATCTGACAAAGCTGGACCTCACACTAGATACGACACAATGACTATCTAAACCAAAAACTGTACCTCCATCAGCACCCAGGGATGTCATCCCTGGGTGCTACTTTTTCGAAAATAAGGAATTATTTCTATCACTTACTAGGAACAAATCCAAGCTTCCAGAAAAATACTCTCAGCTACAGTTTTTTGCAGATTTAACCCTTTAACAATGCAAGCAAGGAGATCATTTCAATCAGCAACAGAGATAACTAATTATATCATTTATAAATGGGGATTCCTGTATGCCTAAAAAACAAAAATGGCCAAATATATAACTTGACTACCCCAACCGAAGCAATACAAAATAAAAAAATACAGGAATGGGAACTCAAAATCCTACCTCCACCAAACAACACCTAAAAGACTCACCAAATGGAGGAAAACTTATAAGGAATGGAACTCTACTTGGGACATGGTCTAGATAAGTAAAACGTTTACAAGGACAGTTCATAATGTTCCTACTCTTCAACTAATTCTGATAATTATTGAATTAAGCTAGTTATCCAAAGATGACTAGGAAATTTACTTCAACCCTCTTTATATTTAGATGTAATTTTACTAACTTTTTTTTTCTATACTTGTATGTTGATGGTAAACATTTTATTTAGTATTTATTTTCATTTGATGCAAAGGTCCAAATTATAAGACAATTATCATCCCTTAATCTTAATACAGACGAATACCTTACACTCAAACAAACACATATCTACAACCAAGAGAATATGGATCAAAATACAATCTTACAATGTTAGAGGACTAAACTCCCTCAGAGAAGCGCTTTCTCATGTGGAAAGAGATAATAACCAACAAGAAACACACTTGAAGAAATCTTCGACCCACTTACACAACAAGTACTCTATCAAAGAATCTCCCATCCAACAGATGGAGACTATACCTATGTCTACTCTAGATCAGATATTCTGTTGACAAATGAACCCTACAAAGACTACCATACATCCAAATTTTCCTGATTACATGGTCAGACCATGCTCCAATTATACTATGCCTAGAAGAAGAATTCAATGTTAAACAAAATAACCCTGGAGACTAAACACAATCTTCTCTCTAATAGATGAATACTTTACCTTAAACAAATCCCCTGAATCAATGCTTTCACCCTTTGGAACACACATAAGGCTGTAATTAGAGGAGTATGTATACAACAAGCATCCCAACTAAACAAAATTAGGAGACAAAGAAAACTCCTACTACTCCAAAAATTGGCAGGCTAGAGGAAAAAAACAAACAAAACCCTTCACAACAAACAACAAAAGAGTAAGAGGCCAGAGAAAAACCTTATTCCTTAAACCTATACTATTTGAAAGGATGCTTAGGAGAACTGAAAGCCTTTTCTATGAACAAGGTGGGAAAGCTATAGAAATCTAGCAATAGATTAAAACACATAGCAGACAAAACAAAATTCCCTTCTAATAGAAAATAACAAGATGATATGAACCCACAATCTATAGCAGACCAATTCGCATATATTATTCAAACCTCTATAATCTTAATCTCTCCAAAGATACAAAACAACCCAATATAGAGGCAATAGAAAATTTCCTAGAATCTATAAATTTATCTACCACAACGAATAAACAAAAAGACTATTTAGATAACCCAATCTCCCAGGATGAAATACTAAAAACAATAAAATCCCTAAAATCCACCAATTACCAGAAGACGGATTATAAAAGAATATTACAAGATATTTTCCCCAAATCTAAACACTCATCTTGAAAGCATGTTCAACCTAGCAATAGAAAAACAAGCATTTCCACAAGAAATGTTAAGAGCAACTATAGTCCCAATATCGAAACAAGGAAAGACACTACACTACTAGTAATTTTAGACCAATCTCACTACTGACACTGATTTGAAGATTTATTCTAAAATCCTATCAAAAGACTCAAAAATATATTAGCACAGTTAATTATCAAGACCTAGTAGGATTTATAAAAATAGACAATCGATAGACAACACCCGAAGAATTATCAACTTGATAGTTTGGGCAAAACAAAAAAATTACTACTCTATCATAACCCTTGATGACGAAAAGGCATTTGATAGGCTAAACTGCAAATATCTGGACTTTTATTAACTTTTTTGAATAATTTCAAAAAAGCAATTATGGCATATATACCAACCCATCAGCAACAGTATATATCCCCAACATGATGTCCATTCTTTTTATATAACCAACGGAACTAGACAAGGGTTCCCACTATCCCCTTTATTTTCGCTCTAGCAATGGAACCCTTAAACATTACTGGAATCAAGATAAGAACCACCCAACATAAAATTGCATTATTCGCAGATAATGTTAATAGTAACTAATCCAGTAATATCACTAATCCACATACAGAAACATATACTCCAGTTTGGTTCAATATCCTACTACAAAATAAATGAAAAGAAATCTCAGGTATTGGGGAGTAATATATCCAGTGCTCTTAAAATATTTATATCCTCCAAATATTCCTACTCATGGGATACAGAAGAAACGTATACCTTGGAATAAGCTATGCACTAACCTTGAAGACTTATTTAACTAAACTTCATCCATTACTGGAAAAAACAGATCTTAATATAGAAAATGGAAACATTTGATACCAGAATCATGGCAGCCAAAATGTTAATCCTGCACAATTCTTATACTATTCAGAATCCAACCAATTTAGTACCAGACACATTTTGTTAAAGCCAAAGAGAGACCACCAAATTCATCTGGGGTAAATCTAAAGATAGAATAAACAATAACATAATGGCCAAACCAAGAAAAATGGGAGGCCTAGCTGTACCACATTAAAAGATTATTATCAGGTAACCATAGACAAGTAAGATACTGGTGGAACAAAGAAAATAATACAAAATCGTGTGACATTGAAGGTAAAATGTGTAATTTCTCAAACTTTTAAAAAAATATGGGTGCATCACTGTTAGGAGATAATTCCACAAACTTTAACTTCATTATACCCAAAGCTTCAATAAACATTTGGAGAAACATCCATAAAAACCAAACCTCCTGGCTCCATCATACAAATTCATAGAAAGCTTGGAAATATTGATACCCGACTTCCAGACCAATGGGAACAAACTATTAATTACGATAGACCAACTATACAAACATGGAGATACAATTCCTTAACATACAACAAAAACAATATCATTTAAACAAAAAAAGATTTTTACAAACACCTGCAAGCAATTCCTTCCTATCCAAATTCAAAAGAATTGGAAGACATTAACTGAATAACCAGAATTGCAATTCGTAACCTCAAAGATCACCACCTAAAGGAATCACCTCAACCTTCTATACCCTGATAAACAATAAAGACACAATGGTAAAACTCAAACCTATGAAAAAAGGGAAGAAGAACTTGGGAAAATATTCTCCATAGAACAAGGCCAGAAGCAGCAATCATTCCTTTCCAACTTTCAAAATGCTCCCAAAATTGGGAAACTGAAAAAAAAACTATCATTGAGATTCTACAGAACTCCAATAGTGATAGCTAAATGGAATTATCATACTCACCTTTATGCTGGAGATGTAAAAACTATATGCAGGAACACTTTGCCACATCTTCTGGTCCTGCAACAAAAAAAGACATGGTTAAAAATACAAAATTTTCTCTCCTCCCTTTTTAAAAACAAATTAAACTAACCCCTGAATTAGTCCTACTATTCCTTGACCTACCAATTATACCCACCAATCAAAGAACAATCATGTTTTCATACCATCATAATTATGCTGCAATTTTAACCAGAAATTGGCTCACTATAAAAAAGCCAAACATGCACTACTTTTAAAAAGCCTAAACATTAACATGCCCTATGAGAAAACGTATGCAATTTCCCAGTCCAGACTCCATGATTTTTATAAACAAAGGGAATAACTGGTACATAGACTATAGATCGTCAGATATGTCCTAATTATCTAACTACCAGTAATTAAAAATACCTAGATAAGCCTCATAGAGGAAAAACAAAACTAACAACCAATAGACCCAATTGCGTCTTAATTTTATTTATTCATTTTGTTGTTTGATCTAAGTTAATATATTTATTTTATATAATTTTGTCTTAAATAAAAACTATTTCTACACAAGAATGTTAAGCAGATGTAAATAAGATACAAACAAGCTATCATTATGATATATGGAGCTATGTATTCATTTTACTCACCAAATGTGACACTTAAAGTGCATGTCCACCCCCAAAACATAATCCCCCCAACTACTGGCCCCACCATGTAGTGTAGTTTAATCCTACCTCACATCCCAGCTCCATAGGGTTCTCCTGTAGTCCCCCCCAACGTCCCAAAAAATGACTACCAGGAGGTAGCAGAGTCCATATAGGACACTGCCTGCTAGCTGGCCTCAGGTAGATTTTTGCAGCGTATGCAGCCTTTCTCCCCCCTCCCCCCGTCCCCCCTACTCCCTCCCCTCCCCTCCGTTCTACTATCCCCCTAGCATAAAACGTTCAGTAATCATTTCCCCCATGTCTCCAGCCCCACCGCATATTTTTTTTTTAGAAAGCTCCCCAAACTCTTACTTACCTCTCCTCTTTCCTCCGGCGAAGTGAGCTGCGGCAGCAGCGTCTGTGATTGGCTGCCGCTCAGCAATCACAGACGCGGCTGCCGGTCCCGCCCCTCTGCTTGCATTCCTTGCAAGCAGAGGGCCGGGAGCGCGGCGGAGGATGAGGGGAGGGTAAGTAGAGTTTGGGGGCTTTCTAAAAAAAAAATTATAGGGTTGGGGTGGGAGCCAGGGGGGACCATATATAAAAAAAAATTTTTTAGGGGGACATAGCCTTTAAAAATTATCTTAAAATGTTATAATTTTATGCTATGTGAATTAATAAAAATTGAATGATCATTAAAAAAAAAGGGGGGGGTAAAAATTCCTTCCTGACTCCAAATGGCAATCGAAAGTAAACCTGTATCAGCCAGATCTACAGTATAGTATTAATACCAGTAATTCTCAATATTTTTAATTTAGAAACTTATTCATCCCACTTTTAAGCAATTCAACGAACTTGTCATTACCTTATCTGCTGGAAGACTATACTATTGTGGTAAGAATTAAAGGTTTCTAGTATTTGGGGTGTGGAGTGTCCGGGATACCTTGCTGGTCTAGATTGTGAGTAGAGATGGCCGAATCTGAATAAAGTTAGGTCTTTTCAAACTTTCGACTTCAGAGAAGGTTCGAATTCGGACCCATTCAAGTCTATGGAGAGTGAGAGTTGAAAAGTCTGAGTGATTTACAGCTAAACTAACAGTGGTAACTTACAGTAAATGGCTGTGCACCTGGGAAATGGTCTGGGGAACATGCCACTGTTACCATGTTAAAACACTTCCTGAAGTCGGCGGGCAAATGTCGGGATTTGCGCAAGCTACATTCGACAATACATTTGAGGATTATCAATCTAAACGAACAATTGCGAACGATACATTCAAGGATTATCGAACGAACGAACAATCCTCCTATGGTTAGCAAACGGTACATTCGAGGATTATCGAACAAATGAACTATCCTTCCTAGGCTTAGCGACGGTACATTCGAGGGTTAGTGAAAACGAATGTACATTTCTGGGTTAGACGAACGGCCTGTAAATTCCATAATTAAGGAATTTTCGATAATTATTGAAAATACAGCCGTGAATCTGAAAAACAAACTAGTCGAGCCCGAAAGTTCGAATAGTTTGAGTTCGTCACAACCCTAATTGTGAGTATGGTGTTAGATTTTGTATGTCCTTTACTAAAAGTAATAGCAGTTTTGCGAGTGATTCCCATTTCCGAATATTAAAAATTTTGTTAAATAAAAACATATTGTGTAATAAAAATACATAAGTTTCCTGTAAGTGAAACGAACTAGAGTGAAACGTTACAAAGTCCCTTGTTCTAAAGGACCTTGCTCTCAAGGACATGATAGAAAAAGGATTTAATCATTTCATGGTTGTATGGTGTGTGTGAAGTTTGAAATTAAGTTTTAAAATAAGGATTGTTTGTGCTGATAGTGTGCTGCGTTAAGGACTGGTATGACGGACTGTGTGTGCAGTAAGCAGATTAATCTTCTTCTTCCAGTTAAAGGGTGCACTGGGCTTCTATATTCTAGTATTGACTGTGTAATCGCAAACAGGTTGTGAAAGGGTTATAAGTGTGTGGGGGCTGGGGCCTATTGGTTAAATAGGATTCACATTGATTGGAACTGTGGTTTGAACCTAGTAACAAAGGAAGTTTCTGTGAGTGGAAACGAACTAGAGTGAACGTGTACAAAGACCCTTGTTGTAAAGGACCTTGATCTCAAGGACATAGAAACAGAAGGACATTGAAACAAAAGGGCAATTAAACAAGGTTGGGTGTCACTGTGCTGGTGTTGTGTATTGAGGGACAGTTTTTTCAGTACCATGTGCATCCTGCCACATGTATGGAAACCTGGATCAGACTTTAGGGGACCTATGTGTCAGTGTGAGTGTGTTGCCTGTTTTGAAGCTGAGGTGGAGAGTCTAAGAGGCAGCTTGCAGCATGCAAGGATTGGCAAATCTGGGGACAGCAGACACTGGCTGGGGCCAGAATAGAGGTGGGTGGAAGTGGGACAGGGAAGGTTGAGGGGGGGGGAGGTAGTTTTGATCGGGTTACTAGAGGAAGGGGGGACGGAAGGGTAGGATTGCTTCCCAGATTTCCCTTCCCAACAGATTTGCCGCCTTAGGTGATAAGGGGAGGAGGACAGCTTGGAATTAGTATATATGGAGCGGGCTATGGCCCTATTTATAAAAGATCGCTATCGTTAAAATACTGAGCGTTATCGGTAAATACCGGTCGTTATTTTACGATAACGGTCGGCATTTTATGATACGACCGTTAATTTTTTCAATAACGATAGCGATCTTTTATAAATAGGGCCCTAATCCCTTAGCACCCAGACTGCCATCTCTAATACATGGGAGGATGATTAGGATTAGGAATGTTAGGCAAGTGGTAGTGGTAGGGGACTCATTATAAGGAAGGTAGATCCTACATGCCGAACTGTGTTTTACCTGTCTGGTGCTAGGTGCGCAGGGTGTGGATCATGTGACAGATTTGGGTGGGGCCGGGTGTGACCGCAGTCTTGGTTACATTGGTGCCAAGTTAGAGGAGGAGGTGAGGTCCTTAAATGATTTCCAAGATAGGGGTCAAGTTAAAAGCAAGGAACCTCAGGGTAGTGTTTTCAGAAATACTACCGCTGCCACTTGCTACGCTAGGGAGACAGCAGGATCTTAGGAGCATTAATGCGTGGCTAAGCAGGTAGTAAGGAAGAAGGGTTTGGGTTATAGAGAACTGGCAGAATTTGCTGTCGGCTACAGGTCTTTAGTAGGGAGGGTTTCACCTCTCTGATGGCAGTGCAGCAGTTTAGGGGAGAAGATGGCTAAGGGTTGGAGGAAATTTTAAACTAGGTTGGGGGAGGAGGGTTATTAGCAGTCTCATGGGATTGATAGCCCAGGAGGAAATAAGGGTGTAGATAGGCCAGTGGTGGGTGAAAAGGGGGATGGGGCTAGCATAGGGGGTAGGGGAGCATGTGTATTAAAGTGTATGAATAAATTACCGGATCATAATCTAAAATGTATTGTTTGCAATGCAGAGAAGCCTGGCTGAAAAAATGAGTGAATTGGAGATTATGGCGTTGAATGAAAAGTTTGATGTAATAGGTATAGCATAAATGTGAACAGTTCTCACGATGGGCTGTAAATTAAGAAGGATATGCCTTGTTTAGTCAGGACTAGAGATGTCGAACTTCGCAAAATTCGGTCGACCGCTCGAGGATCCCCGAATTTTGAAAAAATTCGAAAATTCGAAAATCGCATTAAAACGAAAAATATCCTTGAAAATACGAGAAATCCTGTAATTTTGAAATTTTTGAAAATAAGAGTAATGTCATTCATTTCGAAAATTTTCGAATATATGTATTTTCGAAAATACGAGAAATCCGCTGTTTGAAGTTCGGAAGGCAGAAAATCCGGAAAAAAAAACAGGATAAATCCGCGGCGGATCCAGGTTCGAATCGCAAACCGGCCATCCAGTCAGGACAGAGAAAATTAAAAAGGTATGTGAAGCCATATTTAAAGAAAAGAAACTGGCAATATGGATGTTAAACTGGAGGCAATATGGGTGGAATTAGGCAACAAGAAAGGGGGTAATGTCATTGTTGGTAAGCCCACAAATGCTAGCAGGGAGGAAGTGAGTAGCTTTATATGCAGTTGGCAAGGGTGCATGTTTGGGGAGTGTTCTCATTATGGGGACTTTAATTACCCTGACATGATTGGTTGTAGTGGAACTGCCAACAGAAAAAGTCGATGAGTTCCTGAATTTGCTGCAGGTAATTTTCTCTCAGGTGGTTGAGGTTCCAATAGAAATGGAGCTCTGTTGGACTGGTAATATCTAAATGTGGAGCGATTATAGATATAAGGTAACTGGAGGCTTAGGGAATAGTGACACGAAATAGTGTGTTGGAGTATGTTATCGAAAGGAAAAGTGCGTGTGTTACACAAGACCTTAATTTGGGAAAGCAAATTTCCAGGGAAAGTAGCTCTTCAGAATGTCAATGGGATAAGGTATTAACATGTAAGGTACTGAACAGAAGTGGACTGCTTTAAGTTGATTTAAGCCATTTCACATCTAAATTTATACCCTTGGGAAATAAATGTAAAAAAATAAATCCGCACCATTCGGCTGAATTCTGATGTAAAGAGGCAAATGGAAAGGAAGAAAAAGAGCATTTACACTTTAAGTCAGAGGAAACGGAAAGGGCCTTAAGGATAAGTGCACTGTAAAATCAAGTATGTTTATTTGGAAGCTGCAGTTTTAAAAATAATGTGCATATTTTTTTTTTACCTATGCCCCTCCAGAGCTACCTTGTGCCTTGAAAGTTGCTGACATCTTGTTACTGGTTTGCTGAATGTTAGCTCTGCCCCTCTGAGATCCTCTGCTTTCTCATGCGCATGTGCACGGAACTCCAGGATAACTTCCCTCACCCTCTCCTCCCTCTCCCTCCCGTTCTACTATCCCTCCCCCTAGCATATAAACCCCTTCAGAATATTTCCCCCATGTCTCCCAGCCCCAACGCCTATTTTTTTTTTTTAGAAAGCTCCCCAAACTTTACTTACTCTCCTCTTTCCTCCGGCGAAGTGAGCTGCCGGCAGCCGCGTCGTGATTGGTGCCGCTCAGCCAATCACAGAAGCGGTGCCGGTCCGCCCCTCTGCTTGCATTTCCTTGCAAGCAGAGGGCCGGGAGCGCGGCGGAGATCGAGGGGAGGTAGTAGAGTTTGGGGGGCTTTCTAAAAAAAAATTATAGCGGTTGGGGCTGGGAGCCCAGGGGGGACCATATAAAAAAAAATTTTTAGGGTGGACATAGCCTTTAAAAATTATCTTAAAATGTTATATTTTATGCTATTGAAATTAATAAAATTGAATGATCATTAAAAAAAAAGGGGGGGGTAAAAAATTCCTTCCTGACTCCAAATGGCAATCGGAAAGTAAACCTGTATCAGCCAGATCTACAGTATAGTATTATAACCAGTAATTCTCAATATTTTTTAATTTTAGAAACTTATCTATCCCACTTTTAAAGCAATTCAACGAAATTGTCATTACATCTGCTGGAAGACTATATATTGTGGTAGAATTAAGGTTTCTAGTATTTGGGGTGTGGAGTGTCCCGGGATACCTTGCTGGTCTAGATTGTGAGTAGAGATGGCCGAACTGAATAAAGTTAGGTCCGTTTTCAAACTTTCGAACTTCAGAGAAGGTTCGAATTCGGACCCATTCAAGTCTATGGGAGAGTGATAGTTGAAAAGTCTGAGTGATTTACAGCTAAACTAACAGTGGTAACTTACAGTAAATGGCTGTGGCACCTGGGAAATGGTCTGGGGAACATGCCACTGTTACCATGTTAAAACACTTCCTGAAGTCAGGCGGGCAAATGTCGGGATTTGCGCAAGCTACATTCGACAATACATTTGAGGATTATCAATCTAACGAACAATTGCGAACGATACATTCAAGGATTATCGAACGAACGAACACAATCCTCTATGGTTAGCAAACGGTACATTCGAGGATTATCGAACAAATGAACTATCCTTCCTAGCTTAGCGAACGGTACATTCGAGGGTTAGTGAAAACGAATGGTACTTCTAGGGTTAGCGAACGGCCTGTAAATTCCAATAAGGAATTTTCGATAATATTGAAAATACAGCCGTGAATCTGAAAACAAAACTAGTTCGAGCCGAACTAGTTCGAATAGTTTGAGTTCGTCACAACCCTAATTGTGAGTATGGTGTTAGATTTCGTATGATCCTTTACTAAAAGTAATAGCAGTTTTGCCGAGTGATTCCCATTTTCCGAATATTAAAATATTTTGTTAAATAAAAACATATTGTGTAATAAAAATACATAAGTTTCCTGTAAGTGGAACGACTAGAGTGAAACGTGTACAAAGTCCTTGTTCTAAAGGACCTTGCTCTCAAGGACATAGAAAAAGGATATTTAATCATTCATGGTTGTATGGTGTGTGTGAAAGTTTGAAATTAAGTTTTAAAATAAGGATTGTTTGTGCTGATAGTGTGCTGCGTTAAGGACTGGTATGCAGGACTGTGTGTGCAGTAAGCAGATTAATCTTTTTCTTCCAGTTAAAGGGTGCACTGGGCTTCTATATTCTAGTATTGCATCTGTTGTACGCAAACAGGTTGTGAAAGGGTTAATAAGTGTGTGGGGGCTGGGGCCTATTGGTTAAATAGGATTCACATTGATTGGAACTGTGGTTTGAACCTACTGAACAAAAGGAAGTTTCCTGTGAGTGGAACGAACTAGAGTGGAACGTGTACAAAGACCCTTGTTGTAAAGGACCTTGATCTCAAGGACATAGAAAAGAAGGACATTGAAACAAAAAGGGCAATTAAACAAGGTTGGTGTGTCACTGTGCTGGTGTTGTGTATTAGAAGGGACAGTTTTCAGTACCATGTGCATCCTGCCACATGTATAGGAAACTGGATCAGACGTTTCAGGGGACCTATGTGTCAGGTGTGAGTGTGTTGCCTGTTTTGAAGCTGAGGTGGAGAGTCTAAGAGGGCAGCTTGCAGCATTGCAAGGATTGGCAAATCTGGGGGACAGCAGACACTGGTGGGGCCAGAATAGAGGTGGGTGGAAGTGGGACAGGGAAGGTTGAGGGGGGAGGTAGTTTTGATCGGGTTACTAGAGGAAGGGGGACGGAAGGGTAGGATTGCTTCCCAGATTTCCCTTCCCAACAGATTTGCCGCCTAGGTGATAAAGTGGAGGAGGACAGCTTGGAATTAGTATATATGGAGCGGCTGGGCCCTATTATAAAAGATCGCTATCGTTAAAATACTGAGCGTTATCGGTAAATACCGGTCGTTATTTTACGATAACGGTCGGCATTTTATGATAACGACCGTTAATTTTTCAATAACGATAGCGATCTTTTATAAATAGGGCCCTAATCCCTTTGCCCCAGAGGACTGCCATCTCTAATACATGGGAGGATGAATTTAGGATTAGGAATGTTAGGCAAGTGGTAGTGGTAGGGGACTCTATATAAGGAAGGTAGATCCTACATGCCGACTGTGTTTTACCTGTCTGGTGCTAGGGTTCGGCAGGTGGTGGATCATGTAGACAGATTATTGGGTGGGGCGCGGTGTGACCCGGCAGTCTTGGTTCACATTGGTGCCAAGTTAGAGGAGGAGGTGAGGTCCTTAAAATGATTTCCAAGAGTTAGGGGTCAAGTTAAAAGCAAGGACCTCCAGGGTAGTGTTTTCAGAAATACTACCGCTGCCACTTGCTACGCTAGGGAGACAGCAGGATCTTAGGAGCATTAATGCGTGGCTAAGCAGGTAGTGTAAGGAAGAAGGGTTTGGGTTTATAGAGAACTTGGCAGACTTGCTGTCGGCTACAGGCTCTTTAGTAGGGATGGGTTTCATCTCTCTGATGGCAGTGCAGCAGTTTTAGGGGAGAAGATGGCTAAAGGGTTGGAGGAAATTTTAAACTAGGTGGGGGAGGAGGGTATTAGCAGTCTCATTGGGATTGATAGCCCAGGAGGAATAAGGGTGTAGATAGGCCAGTGGTGGGTGAAAAGGGGGATGGGGCTAGCATAGGGGGTAGGGAAGCATGTGTATTAAAGTGTATGATAAATTACCGGATCATAATCTAAAATGTATGTTTGCAAATGCGAGAAGCCTGGCTGAAAAAATGAGTGAATTGGAGATTATGGCGTTGAATGAAAAGTTTGATGTTAATAGGTATAGCATAATGTGAACAGTTCTCACGACTGGGCTGTAAATTAAGAAGGATATGCCTTGTTTAGTCAGGACTAGAGATGCCGAACTTCGCAAAATTCGGTCCGCTCGAGGATCCCCGAATTTTCGAAAAAATTCGAAAATTCGAAAATCTGCATTAAAACGAAAAATATCCTTGAAAATACGAGAAATCCTCGTAATTTCTGAAATTTTTGAAAATAAGAGTAATGCTCATTCATTTCGAAAATTTTCGAATATATGTATTTTCGAAAATACGAGAAATCCGCTGTTTGGAAGTTCGGAAGGCAGAAAATCCGGAAAAAAACAGGATAAATCCGCGGCGGATCCAGGTTCGAATCCGCAAACCGGCCATCCCTAGTCAGGACAGAGAAAAATTAAAAGAGTATGTGAAGCCATATTTAAAAGAAAAGTAAACGTCAATATGGATGTTAAACTGGAGGCAATATGGGTGGAATAGGCAACAAGAAAGGGGGTAATGTCATTGTTGGTAAGCCACCAAATGCTAGCAGGGAGGAAGTGAGTTAGCTTTATATGCAGTTGGCAAGGGCTGCATGTTTGGGGAGTGTTCTCATTATGGGGGACTTTAATACCCTGACATTGATTGGTGTAGTGGAACTGCCAACACAGAAAAAGTCGATGAGTTCCTGAATTTGCTGCAGGATAATTTTCTCTCACAGGTGGTTGAGGTTCCCACTAGAAATGGAGCTCTGTTGGATCTGGTAATATCTAATATCGTGGAGGCATTATAGATATAAAGAACTGGAGGTATTGGGAATAGTGACCAGAAATAGTGTTGTTTGGAGTATGTTATCGAAAGGAAAAGTGTGCTGTGTTAACAAAGACCTTTAATTTTGGGAAAGCAAATTTTCCCAGAGTTAAAAGTAGCTCTTCAGAATGTCAACTGGGATAAGGTATTAACATGTAAAGGTACTGAACAGAAGTGGACTGTCTTTAAGTTGATTTTAAGCCATTTACATCTAAATTATACCCTTGGGAAATAAATGTAAAAAAAATAAATCCGCACCCATCTGGCTGAATTCTGAGTAAAGAGGCAAATGGAAGGAAGAAAAAAGCATTTAAAACCTTTAAGTCAGAGGAAACGGAAAGGGCCTTTAAGGAAAGTGCACTGTAAAATCAAGTTATGTTTATTTGGAAGCTGCAGCTTTAAAATACTGTTGCCATATTTTTTTTTTACCTATGCCCCTCCAGAGCCTACCTTTGTGCCTTGAAAGTTGCTGACATCTTGTTACTGGTTTGCTGAATGTTAAGCTCTGCCCCTCTGAGATTTCCTCTGCTTTCTCATGCGCATGTGACGGAACTCACAGGCATTACTGTTTGAGGCTAAAGAGGAGAGTGCACGGAACTCACACGGATTACTGTTTGAGGCTCAAGCAGGAGAAAGCAGAGGAAATCTCAGAGGGGCGAAGCTTAATATTCAGCAAACCAGTAACAAGATGTCAGAAACTTTCAAGGCTCAAAGCTAGGCTCTGGAGGGGCATAGGTAAAAAAAAATATGGCAACAGTATTTTAAAGCGGCAGCTTCCAAAAAAAACATAACTTGATTTTTCATTGCACTTATCCTTTAGGGATTATAAAAACTGTAACAAGGAGTGTAATAAGCAATCAAACTAGCTTAAATTAATAATAAGATTAGGATAGCTGAACAAAGCATCACTAAGCCTAAATTTTTTTAAGTATATTAATAGTAAGAAGATGAGGACTGAAAATATGGCACTTTAATTAATGGGGATAAGTTAGTTACGGGGATGGCGATAAAGCAAATGCCTTGAATATTTTTTTTCCCTCTGTTTCACTATTGAAGATCCAAGTACAGAATCATAGAGTATAGTAGCAATAATGGTATAAAAGATTCAAGTGCACTTTGGTTAACCGAGGATATGGTACAGAAAGAACTCAATAAAGTTAATATTAATAAATCTCCTGGACTGGATAAAATACATCCTTGGGTACTTAGGGAGCTAAGTTCAGTTTTATCTAGGCCATTGTTTCTTATTTTTGCAGATTTCCTCATGTGCGGATGTGTGACTTTGGATAGGAAAAAGTCTGATGTTATTCCAATATTCGAAAAGGGTAGTCCGGTTATTACAGGCCTGTAATTTAACTTCAGTGGTGGGGAAGATACTGGAAAGTTGTTGTTTTTTTAAATACGTTTTTTTTTATTGTATACCAATGAATAAACTTGTAGCAAAAACATTTTAACATGTCTTTTCATAACTTGTTTTACAATGGTTAACAGGAGATATTGACATTAATTAACATTTGAATTGGTTCGTAATATGACATTGGTTAGTTTGTGTTAGAGATGTACTGTGAGTTCTAATAGAACCCAGTTTCGAATCGAATCTGAGGGTTTCGAAGTCCCGGCAAAACTTTCGTATCTCCCTGAATTTTCTGAGGTTTTCGATTTTTATAAAAATCGAAATCGAAAGTAGATGATTATGAAAGTAGATGATTATCGAAATCGAAAGTAGAGGATTATCGTAAGTGGATTATTATCGAAAATGAAAATTGAAACCGCAATCAATAATCATCGAATTTATGGAAATGACTCTGCCACATAACCTAAATTCACCAACCACAGTGTGCCAACTCCCTGGGTATAAAAGGCAACGTTTCAGACACCATTTTGTGAGTGTGTTGGAAAGTTAGTAGGAGACCTGATAGTGTTGGAGTTTGGAGAGGGTTTTTTTTTCTTTTTGAGAAAACTTGAGCTTTGTTGTGTGGATTTCAGTGTAGTGGTTTAACACTTTCTGTTACCCCCCCCCCTTGTGTTCACACATTTTAAACCCAAAATTCCTTTTAAGGACTCTGTGAAGGCAAAAGTCCTTTAAAGGACTACTGTGAAACCAAATGTCATTTAAGGACTACTGTGAAACCCAAAAGTCCTTTTAAGGACTAACCCATCCTTTAAAGTCCTTTGGACAATTCTCTGTTAGTCCTTTTAGAGGGCTTGGTGTGTTTTTATTTCTCTGTCTGTATTAGTGTATACAGTAATGGGCGGCTGCTTAGGGATGCTTGTTGTTTGCTTGCGCCTTTTGAGGAGGCCACCAGGATGGTAAGCCGTGATGATGCCACCATCTTGGATACCATCCCTCTGGTGTTCCTCCCGGCACACGCTACGTGGCATCCTTGGAGGTCACTAGCCGCAGAGCAGCAGCTACATGAAGAGGAGAATGATGAGACTGTGGCTCTTTCTGAGCCCAGGATCATGGTACAGAGCAGCCGTCTGATGATGATGAGGAGGAGGATTTTGTTGACCTGGAACCAGTGGAAATGGGGTGTTCTTCTAGGGGAATACTTCAACCCTCCCAAGTACCACATGTCACGTGGTTGGGGAGAGTTGAATCCGACACTGTAGTCCTCAGTGACACCAATGAAATGGGGTCCTCTGAGGAAGGCAATTTGAGCAGATGTGCCCCTTTATGTTGCAATGCCTGCGCAAGGACCCCCGGATTAAGGCCATCAAGGAGAAGGAGCAGTACTGGGTGGCCACCCTTGTAGATCCCTGCTACAAGGATAAAATGTCTGAGTTCATCCCGCATCCAGAGGGAAGAGAGAATGCGTACCATGAGGCATTGCTTGCGTCACCTTGTTCTGCCTTCCCAAGTGCTAGCAGGCCGACAGCACCTGATGTTGGGGATGCACAGGGCTCACGTCCCCCTGTGCCTGAGAGGAGGAACAGTACTGGAGGCGGTCTCACGCCAACTTCAGACTTTTCTCAGCTGCAGTTGCCAGTACCATCTACTGGCAGCTCCAACAGGCAATACCTCAGCGCTAGGTCACTGACTACATCGTATCCAGGACTGGTTGTAGACTCATCAAAGACTGAGGATCCACTGGATATTGGGTGCGAGGCTTGACATCTGGCCTGAGTTGGACAGCATGACATAAGGTCCTTGCCTGCCCGGCATCCAGTGTCCTTTAGGAGAGGACTTTAGAGCAGCAGGGGGTGTTGTTATGGAGAGGAGGACTCTTCTCTACTGAGAATGTGGGACCGTTGATATTCATTAAGATGAATGGATCACATCTCAGTACAGCATCCCTGTTGCTGATGTCTGTGACTGAAGGCCCTTGCCACCCATACTGCTCCTTCCCACTGCCTCAGTGTTCACCTTGAGGCCCAGTTAATGCCAGCTCAGCTGGCAAGTCTGCAATTTTTCTATTGGTAGGGTCATGTATGGTGCTACCTCGCTCTACCTCATTTAAGTTGTGCAACGGCTATTTTTTCCAGTGTGGGTCAGTTGTGTGTGGCTCTATTATCATTGCTGACTAAGCTATATTAAAGCTAATCTTCATGGTAACTAAGTTAAGAACAGCTGCTGTGTCAATGTTTCTACCTGGGGTCAATCCTGCCTGGCCCATGCCAAATGTTTACACCCTTGGGTGTCACATGTTCTGACTATTTTGTACAGCTGCACCAGCTACTCTGTGGCTAAGTTTCCTACTTGTGGGACCAACTGTCCTGGCCCATGCCAAATGTTTACACCCTTGTGGTGTCACTGTTCTGACCATTCTGTACAGCGGCACCAGCTACTCTGTGGCTAATGTTTCTACCTGCCTGGAAACCAACAGTCTACATTTGCTTGTCTGGCTGCCTTCCTGGCTCATCCACAATGCTAAGACACTGTGGGCTGTGATGCTGCAAAGGAATGCTACCCCATCACTCACTTTCCCGCACTATGAATACCCTAAGTGAAAGTTGCCAGGAGTCTACCAGGGCAAAGCCTGCCTGTCTCAGCAACAATGGTAACAAACTACAGTGGGCCTCCTCTCCTGTACTACATTTAGTGGAAGTGCTACTGATCTGGTCAAACATTTATACAAAAAAGAAAAGATAATCAATGCGCATTCTAGGCCCTAGGCCCCAGTCTGGAAGGTCCTATCTTCTAACCTTTTTTACTTCAATTACCATTAGCAAACTTTTGCATTTTTTATAGTTATGCAATGGATCCATACAGCAGGCTTTCTCACTTCCCCCCAGCCCTTTGGCTTTTTAAAATGAGGAAAGAGGCCATCCATCCAGTGCTTTATATTAAAGGCATAGGAACCTTTATATTAAAGGCATAAACAGGGCGTGTGGTTGGGTTATTACCACATGGAAGCTTGACCAAGCCTCCCAATTTATACATACAATACAAGGATTGTGGAAGCACTCCAATTAGGCAATTTACAACTACATTTAGTGGAATACTACTGATCTGGTCAAACATTTATAAAACATAGAAAGATAATCAATGCACATTCCTAGCCCCATACAATATCATATTATCTGCACACTGGCATTCTTTATAAACAAAGGGTAACATTACTGTGATCACATGAAGAAAAGCTTCCAACCATGTCAAGGAACCCAGTCTGGAAGGTCCTTACTTCTTATCTTTTTTACTTCAATTACCATTAGCAAACTTTGCATTTCTCATAGTTGTGCACTGGATCATACAACAGGCTTTCTCACTTTTTTTTTCTCCCCAGCCTTTTGGCTTGGTCAAGCTTCCATGTGGTAATAGCCCCCAACGCGCCCCTTTTATGGGCGTTCCTTGCCTTTATATAAAGCACTGGATGGATGGCCTCTTCCCTTATTTAAAAAGCCAAAGGGCTGGGGGAAGTGAGAAAGCCTGTATGAGCCACATTCTGTTGGGTTTTTCCCAGGCTTGGGGAGTACATATAAATTGGCGTTGTAAAAGGGGGGGTAGGAGGCCTATGTTGTTGTGAATTATTGTACTTATCGAAAAGAGGGTTAATTATTTGTTCGCTGTAGCATTTATATATTTCTGCTGGCAGACCATCCGGTCCCGGTGTCTTGTTATTAGGTATTTCTTGACGTGCGTTCCGTATCTCTTCTCTTGTGAGGGGTTGGTCTAGTTGTGCCTTTGCTCTTGTGTTAAAGTGGGAAAGGTATGTTAGGTAGTTTGCTATGTCTTGTTAGTTATATGTTAGGCGGGGGTGTAGAGTTTGGAATAGTATTCATAAGAATTTGTGTGTTGGTGTGGACCAGCGATCCTTGTGAGTTCTGTATTTCTGTTACGGTGTTTGTCTGTGAATGGTCTCTTGATTAAGAATGTTAGTCATTTTGGAGAGTGATTCCATGTTCAAAGTGGTTTTGATGGATAAAGAAGTGTTTCCGATTTGCCTTTTGGGTTGTGGGCGTGTGATGTGTTCTTTCTCAGCTTGATGTTTGTAGTGATGTTTGCACGGGAAGTTCGTTATGTTGTGTAGTTTTTTTGATGTATGTGATGGTTGAGTGTAGTCTTGAGTGTATGCTTTAAAGGGCTTCCCATTTGATATTGAGATCTTGCGTGTTTCATTGAATGTGAGGAATTCCTCAAGATAATTGGATAGGATCATTTTTAGGAATTGTGTGAGCCAAACCAGGGTCTGGTTTGTGGTGCAGCGCTTAATAGGTGGATGTATGCTATTATGGGGGAGTGATCGGAGATACTCAGGAGATGAGTGAGACCAGGGGTAATGTTTTCTTTATTGTGAATAGGTAATCTATTCTTGGAGGGAATGGTGTGTTGGTAAATGGCATGTATTCTCTGGTTTTCGGGTATCTGTGGCACCAGGCATCTATCCAACCCCAGGACTGAGGTAACTTCAATAAGGGATAGTGTAAGATAAAGTGAAGAAGGAAGAGGGAGCTGGATAGACAGGGAAATAAGAGGAAGCATAGTGGATGTAGTTTCATCTGGTACAGCAGTTTTACCCAGCATAATCATCTGCTAAAGGGGGTGTCTCGGGCTTAGATGAATGTGTATCATTTACCCTGCATGTTCTCTTATGGATATGTGGAGGGATCGAATTATGGTTGTTAATAGTACTATGCATTGGTATTAGTATGGTCTATACATATATATTACATTTTCTAAAACATTTGATTAGACTTACCAACATATCTTCTATTGAGTGTATCTATAACCACATAAAGGGATAGCATGCGATAAGTAAAGAAGGAAGAGGAAGCTGGATAGACAGGGAGAAATAAGAGGAAACGTGGTGGTTCTCATTAGGATAAATGAAGAGATCAAGTGTGGACATTGGTAGTTCTATACATAATGTGACCCATTCATATATTAAACCCATTTCTTTAACACCAGGTTGGAATAATCTTATATATCTACTTTCAAATACTACTATAACTATAAAGGGGATAGTGTGAGATAAAGTGGAACAGGAAGAGGGAAAGTGGAGATAGACAGGGGGAGATGAGAAGAAAACGTCATGGGTTTAGGATTTGCCCGAAATATCAGGTGTACCAAACATCTGTTCTGAGGGTAGGATCAACATGTTCAGGTGGGTTATAGTCATTATACAGTAGTATTTAAAAAAAAACCATAAGATGAAGGGCCTCATTGTGAGCAGGTAGTGACGCACGTTAGTGTGGCCCTTACGTACATTATACACATTTCTTAACCTTTGGCTAGTCTGATTCTTAACATTATCTGTTGAGTACATTATAGCCTCCAAAAGGTATAACGAGAGATAGGTGGAGAAGGAAGAGGGAGCTGTAAAGGCAGAGAAATGAGAGGAGACATATTGTGGTTAGGGTTTATCTATACCATCAGGTTTACCAAACTTCTAATCTGCTAGGGGGGTTGCCCGTGGTCTTAAATAGTTGGAGGACATTATTTCCCTGGTTCTACTATATATAAAATAGGGAGAATAGTGTGTGGGTATTGACAGCGCCTCCCAGTGGCGCAGCTCCTGTGTTGCATATTAGTACATTAATTGCCCCAAGTGCACTTGGTGTGTTATAGTAGTATAGTATAGTATAGTATATGTATTTAGGTTGAATAAAGACATACGCATCCAGTCCAACTCATCTAGCATATCCTCATTTCCTGCCTAACTGTAGTTTAATCCTTACCTCACATCCCAGCTCCATAGGGTTCTCCTGTAGTCCCCCCCCAAAGTCCCAAAAAATGACTACCAGGAGGCTAGCAGAGTCCATATAGGACACTGCCTGCTAGCTGGCCTCAGGTAGATTTTTGCCATGCGTACTGCAGCCCTTCTCCCCCCTCCCTCCCCCTCCCTCTCCCTCCCTCCCTCTCCCTCCCTCTCCCTCCCGTTCTACTATCCCTCCCCCTAGCATTAAAACACCCTTCAGTAATCATTTCCCCCATGTCTCCCAGCCCCAACCGCATATTTTTTTTTTTAGAAAGCTCCCCAAACTCTTACTTACCTCTCCTCTTTCCTCCGGCGAAGTGAGCTGCCGGCAGCCGCGTCTGTGATTGGCTGCCGCCAGCCAATCACAGACGCGGCTGCCGGTCCCGCCCCTCGCTTGCATTTTTGCAAGCAGAGGGCCGGGAGCGCGGCGGAGGATCGAGGGGAGGTAAGTAGAGTTTGGGGGCTTTCTAAAAAAAAATTAAGCGGTTGGGGCTGGGAGCCCAGGGGGGACCATATATAAAAAAAAATTTTTTAGGGTGGACATAGCCTTTAAAAATTATCTTAAAATGTTATAATTTTATGCTATTGAAATTAATAAAAATTGAATGATCATAAAAAAAAAGGGGGGGGGTAAAAAATTCCTTCCTGACTCCAAATGGCAATCGGAAAGTAAACCTGTATCAGCCAGATCTACAGTATATGTATTAATACCAGTAATTCTCAATATTTTTTAATTTTAGAAACTTATCTATCCCACTTTTAAAGCAATTCAACGAACTTGTCATTACCTTATCTGCTGGAAGACTATACTATTGTGGTAGAATTAAAGGTTTCTAGTATTTGGGGTGTGGAGTGTCCCGGGATACCTTGCTGGTCTAGATTGTGAGTAGAGATGGCCGAACTGAATAAAGTTAGGTCCGTTTTCAAACTTTCGAACTTCAGAGAAGGTTCGAATTCGGACCCATTCAAGTCTATGGGAGAGTGATAGTTGAAAAGTCTGAGTGATTTACAGCTAAACTAACAGTGGTAACTTACAGTAAATGGCTGTGGCACCTGGGAAATGGTCTGGGGAACATGCCACTGTTACCATGTTAAAACACTTCCTGAAGTCAGGCGGGCAAATGTCGGGATTTGCGCAAGCTACATTCGACAATACATTTGAGGATTATCAATCTAACGAACAATTGCGAACGATACATTCAAGGATTATCGAACGAACGAACAATCCTCCTATGGTTAGCAAACGGTACATTCGAGGATTATCGAACAAATGAACTATCCTTCCTAGGCTTAGCGAACGGTACATTCGAGGGTTAGTGAAAACGAATGGTACATTCTAGGGTTAGCGAACGGCCTGTAAATTCCATAATTAAGGAATTTTCGATAATTATTGAAAATACAGCCGTGAATCTGAAAAACAAACTAGTTCGAGCCCGAACTAGTTCGAATAGTTTGAGTTCGTCACAACCCTAATTGTGAGTATGGTGTTAGATTTCGTATGATCCTTTACTAAAAGTAATAGCAGTTTTGCCGAGTGATTCCCATTTTCCGAATATTAAAATATTTTGTTAAATAAAAACATATTGTGTAATAAAAATACATAAGTTTCCTGTAAGTGGAAACGAACTAGAGTGAAACGTGTACAAAGTCCCTTGTTCTAAAGGACCTTGCTCTCAAGGACATAGAAAAAGGATATTTAATCATTTCATGGTTGTATGGTGTGTGTGAAAGTTTGAAATTAAGTTTTAAAATAAGGATTGTTTGTGCTGATAGTGTGCTGCGTTAAGGACTGGGTATGCAGGACTGTGTGTGCAGTAAGCAGATTAATCTTTCTTTCTTCCAGTTAAAGGGGTGCACTGGGCTTCTATATTCTAGTATTGCATCTGTTGTAATCGCAAACAGGTTGTGAAAGGGTTAATAAGTGTGTGGGGGCTGGGGCCTATTGGTTAAATAGGATTCACATTGATTGGAACTGTGGTTTGAACCTACTGTAACAAAAGGAAGTTTCCTGTGAGTGGAAACGAACTAGAGTGGAACGTGTACAAAGACCCTTGTTGTAAAGGACCTTGATCTCAAGGACATAGAAACAGAAGGACATTGAAACAAAAAGGGCAATTAAACAAGGTTGGTGTGTCACTGTGCTGGTGTTGTGTATTAGAAGGGACAGTTTTTTCAGTACCATGTGCATCCTGCCACATGTATAGGAACCTGGATCAGACGTTTCAGGGGACCTATGTGTCAGGTGTGAGTGTGTTGCCTGTTTTGAAGCTGAGGTGGAGAGTCTAAGAGGGCAGCTTGCAGCATTGCAAGGATTGGCAAATCTGGGGGACAGCAGACACTGGCTGGGGCCAGAATAGAGGTGGGTGGAAGTGGGACAGGGAAGGTTGAGGGGGGAGGTAGTTTTGATCGGGTTACTAGAGGAAGGGGGGACGGAAGGGTAGGATTGCTTCCCAGATTTCCCTTCCCAACAGATTTGCCGCCTTAGGTGATAAAGTGGAGGAGGACAGCTTGGAATTAGTATATATGGAGCGGGCTATGGGCCCTATTTATAAAAGATCGCTATCGTTAAAATACTGAGCGTTATCGGTAAATACCGGTCGTTATTTTACGATAACGGTCGGCATTTTATGATAACGACCGTTAATTTTTCAATAACGATAGCGATCTTTTATAAATAGGGCCCTAATCCCTTTAGCACCCAGAGGACTGCCATCTCTAATACATGGGAGGATGAATTTAGGATTAGGAATGTTAGGCAAGTGGTAGTGGTAGGGGACTCTATTATAAGGAAGGTAGATCCTACATGCCGAACTGTGTTTTACCTGTCTGGTGCTAGGGTTCGGCAGGTGGTGGATCATGTAGACAGATTATTGGGTGGGGCCGGGTGTGACCCGGCAGTCTTGGTTCACATTGGTGCCAAGTTAGAGGAGGAGGTGAGGTCCTTAAAATGATTTCCAAGAGTTAGGGGTCAAGTTAAAAGCAAGGACCTCCAGGGTAGTGTTTTCAGAAATACTACCGCTGCCACTTGCTACGCTAGGGAGACAGCAGGATCTTAGGAGCATTAATGCGTGGCTAAGCAGGTAGTGTAAGGAAGAAGGGTTTGGGTTTATAGAGAACTTGGCAGACTTTGCTGTCGGCTACAGGCTCTTTAGTAGGGATGGGTTTCACCTCTCTGATGGCAGTGCAGCAGTTTTAGGGGAGAAGATGGCTAAAGGGTTGGAGGAAATTTTAAACTAGGTTGGGGGAGGAGGGTATTAGCAGTCTCATTGGGATTGATAGCCCAGGAGGAAATAAGGGTGTAGATAGGCCAGTGGTGGGTGAAAAGGGGGATGGGGCTAGCATAGGGGGTAGGGAAGCATGTGTATTAAAGTGTATGAATAAATTACAGGATCATAATCTAAAATGTATGTTTGCAAATGCGAGAAGCCTGGCTGAAAAAATGAGTGAATTGGAGATTATGGCGTTGAATGAAAAGTTTGATGTAATAGGTATAGCATAAATGTGAACAGTTCTCACGACTGGGCTGTAAATTAAGAAGGATATGCCTTGTTTAGTCAGGACTAGAGATGTCCGAACTTCGCAAAATTCGGTCCGCTCGAGGATCCCCGAATTTTCGAAAAAATTCGAAAATTCGAAAATCTGCATTAAAACGAAAAATATCCTTGAAAATACGAGAAATCCTCGTAATTTCTGAAATTTTTGAAAATAAGAGTAATGCTCATTCATTTCGAAAATTTTCGAATATATGTATTTTCGAAAATACGAGAAATCCGCTGTTTGGAAGTTCGGAAGGCAGAAAATCCGGAAAAAAACAGGATAAATCCGCGGCGGATCCAGGTTCGAATCCGCAAACCGGCCATCCCTAGTCAGGACAGAGAAAAATTAAAAGAGTATGTGAAGCCATATTTAAAAGAAAAGATAACTGGCAATATGGATGTTAAACTGGAGGCAATATGGGTGGAATTAGGCAACAAGAAAGGGGGTAATGTCATTGTTGGTAAGCCACCAAATGCTAGCAGGGAGGAAGTGAGTTAGCTTTATATGCAGTTGGCAAGGGCTGCATGTTTGGGGAGTGTTCTCATTATGGGGGACTTTAATTACCCTGACATTGATTGGTGTAGTGGAACTGCCAACACAGAAAAAGTCGATGAGTTCCTGAATTTGCTGCAGGATAATTTTCTCTCACAGGTGGTTGAGGTTCCCACTAGAAATGGAGCTCTGTTGGATCTGGTAATATCTAATATCGTGGAGCGCATTATAGATATAAAGGTAACTGGAGGCTTAGGGAATAGTGACCATGAAATAGTGTTGTTTGGAGTATGTTATCGAAAGGAAAAGTGTGCTGTGTTAACAAAGACCTTTAATTTTGGGAAAGCAAATTTTCCCAGGTTAAAAGTAGCTCTTCAGAATGTCAACTGGGATAAGGTATTAACATGTAAAGGTACTGAACAGAAGTGGACTGTCTTTAAGTTGATTTTAAGCCATTTCACATCTAAATTTATACCCTTGGGAAATAAATGTAAAAAAAATAAATCCGCACCCATCTGGCTGAATTCTGATGTAAAGAGGCAAATGGAAAGGAAGAAAAAGCATTTAAAAACCTTAGTCATGAGGAAACGGAAAGGGCCTTTAAGGATAAGTGCACTGTAAAATCAAGTTATGTTTATTTGGAAGCTGCAGCTTTAAAAATACTGTTGCCATATTTTTTTTTTACCTATGCCCCTCCAGAGCCTACCTTTGTGCCTTGAAAGTTGCTGACATCTTGTTACTGGTTTGCTGAATGTTAAGCTCTGCCCCTCTGAGATTTCCTCTGCTTTCTCATGCGCATGTGCACGGAACTCACAGGCATTACTGTTTGAGGCTAAAGCAGGAGAGTGCACGGAACTCACACGGATTACTGTTTGAGGCTCAAGCAGGAGAAAGCAGAGGAAATCTCAGAGGGGCGAAGCTTAATATTCAGCAAACCAGTAACAAGATGTCAGAAACTTTCAAGGCTCAAAGCTAGGCTCTGGAGGGGCATAGGTAAAAAAAAAATATGGCAACAGTATTTTTAAAGCGGCAGCTTCCAAAAAAAACATAACTTGATTTTTCATTGCACTTATCCTTTAGGGATTATAAAAACTGTAACAAGGAGTGTAATAAGCAATCAAACTAGCTTAAATTAATAATAAGATTAGGATAGCTGAACAAAGCATCACTAAGCCTAAATTTTTTTTAAGTATATTAATAGTAAGAAGATGAGGACTGAAAATATGGCACCTTTAATTAATGGGGATAAGTTAGTTACGGAGGATGGCGATAAAGCAAATGCCTTGAATATTTTTTTTCCCTCTGTATACACTATTGAAGATCCAAGTACAGATATCATAGAGTATAGTAGCAATAATGGTATAAAAGATTCAAGTGCACTTTGGTTAACCGAGGATATGGTACAGAAAGAACTCAATAAAGTTAATATTAATAAATCTCCTGGACTGGATAAAATACATCCTTGGGTACTTAGGGAGCTAAGTTCAGTTTTATCTAGGCCATTGTTTCTTATTTTTGCAGATTTCCTCATGTGCGGATGTGTGACTTTGGATAGGAAAAAGTCTGATGTTATTCCAATATTCGAAAAGGGTAGTCCGGTTATTACAGGCCTGTAAATTTAACTTCAGTGGTGGGGAAGATACTGGAAAGTTGTTGTTTTTTTAAATACGTTTTTTTTTATTGTATACCAATGAATAAACTTGTAGCAAAAACATTTTAACATTGTCTTTTCATAACTTGTTTTACAATGGTTAACAGGAGATATTGACTATTAATTAACATTTGAATTGGTTCGTAATATGACATTGGTAGTTTGTTGTTAGAGATGTACTGTGAGTTCTAATAGAACCCAGTTTCGAATCGAATCTGAGGGTTTCGAAGTCCCGGCAAAACTTTCGTATCTCCCTGAATTTTCTGAGTTTTCGATTTTTATTAAAAATCGAAATCGAAAGTAGATGATTATCGAAAGTAGATGATTATCGAAATCGAAAGTAGAGGATTATCGTAAGTGGATTATTATCGAAAATGAAAATTGAAACCGCAATCAATAATCATCGAATTTATGGAAATGACTCTGCCACATAACCTAAATTCACCAACCACAGTAGTGCCAACTCCCTGGGTATAAAAGGCAACGTTTCAGACACCATTTTGTGAGTGTGTTGGAAAGTTTAGTAGGAGACCTGATAGTGTTGGAGTTTGGAGAGGGTTTTTTTTTCTTTTTGAGAAAACTTGAGCTTTGATTGTGTGGATTTCAGTGTAGTGGTTTAACACTTTCTGTTACCCCCCCCCCTTGTGTTCACACATTTATAAACCCAAAATTCCTTTTAAGGACTACTGTGAAGGCAAAAGTCCTTTAAAGGACTACTGTGAAACCAAATGTCATTTTAAGGACTACTGTGAAACCCAAAAGTCCTTTTAAGGACTAACCCATCCTTTAAAGTCCTTTGGACAATTCTCTGTTAGTCCTTTTAGAGGGCTTGGTGTGTTTTATTTCTCTCTGTCTGTATTAGTGTATACAGTAATGGCGGCTGCTTAGGGATGCTTGTTGTTTGCTTGCGCCTTTTGAGGAGGCCACCAGGATGGTAAGCCGTGATGATGCCACCATCTTGGATACCATCCCTCTGGTGTTCCTCCTCGAGCACACGCTACGTGGCATCCTTGGCAGGTCACTAGCCGCAGAGCAGCAGCTACATGAAGAGGAGAATGATGAGACTGTGGCTCTTTCTGAGCCCAGGGATCATGGTACAGAGCAGCCGTCTGATGATGATGAGGAGGAGGATTTTGTTGACCTGGAACCAGTGGAAATGGGGTGTTCTTCTAGGGGAATACTTCAACCCTCCCAAGTACCACATGTCACCCGTGGTTGGGGAGAGGTTGAATCCGACACTGTAGTCCTCAGTGACACCAATGAAATGGGGTCCTCTGAGGAAGGCAATTTGCAGCAGATGTGCCCCTTTATGTTGCAATGCCTGCGCAAGGACCCCCGGATTAAGGCCATCAAGGAGAAGGAGCAGTACTGGGTGGCCACCCTTGTAGATCCCTGCTACAAGGATAAAATGTCTGAGTTCATCCCGCATCTCAGAGGGAAGAGAGAATGCAGTACCATGAGGCATTGCTGTTGCGTCACCTCTGTTCTGCCTTCCCAAGTGCTAGCAGGCCGACAGCACCTGATGTTGGGGATGCACAGGGCTCACGTCCCCCTGTGCCTGAGAGGAGGAACAGTACTGGAGGCGGTCTCACGGCCAACTTCAGACTTTTCTTCCAGCTGCAGTTGCCAGTACCATCTACTGGCAGCTCCAACAGGCAATACCTCAGTCGCTAGGTCACTGACTACATCGTATCCAGGACTGGTGTAGACTCATCAAAGACTGAGGATCCACTGGACTATTGGGTGGCGAGGCTTGACATCTGGCCTGAGTTGGAACAGCATGACATTAAGGTCCTGTCCTGCCCGGCATCCAGTGTCCTTTAGGAGAGGACCTTTAGAGCAGCAGGGGGTGTTGTTATGGAGAGGAGGACTCTCTCTCTACTGAGAATGTGGACCGTCTGATATTCATTAAGATGAATGGATCACATCTCAGTACAGCATCCCTGTTGCTGATGTCTGTGACTGAAGGCCCTTGCCACCCATACTGCTCCTTCCCACTGCCTCAGTGTTCACCTTGAGGCCCAGTTAATGCCAGCTCAGCTGGCAAGTCTGCAATTTTTCTATTTGGTAGGGTCATGTATGGTGCTACCTCGCTCTACCTCATTTAAGTTGTGCAACGGCTATTTTTTCCAGTGTAGGGTCAGTTGTGTGTGGCTCTATTATCATTGCTGACTAAGCTATATTAAAGCTAATCTTTCATGGTAACTAAGTTAAGAACAGCTGCTCTGTGGCTAATGTTTCTACCTGTGGGTCAATCCTGCCTGGCCCATGCCAAATGTTTACACCCTTGTGGTGTCACATGTTCTGACTATTTTGTACAGCTGCACCAGCTACTCTGTGGCTAATGTTTCCTACTTGTGGACCAATCCTGCCTGGCCCATGCCAAATGTTTACACCCTTGTGGTGTCACCTGTTCTGACCATTCTGTACAGCGGCACCAGCTACTCTGTGGCTAATGTTTCTACCTGCCTGGCCCAAACCAACAGTCTACATTTGCTTGTCTGGCTGCCTTCCTGGCTCATCCACAATGCTAAGACACTGTGGGCCTGTGATGCTGCAAAGGAATGCTACCCCATCACTCACTTTCCCTTGCACTATGAATACCCTAAGTGAAAGTTGCCAGGAGTCTACCAGGGCAAAGCCTGCCTGTCTCAGCAACAATGGTAACAAACTACAGTGGGCCTCCTCCTCCTGTACTACATTTAGTGGAAGTGCTACTGATCTGGTCAAACATTTATACAAACATAGAAAAGATAATCAATGCGCATTCCTAGGCCCTAGGCCCCAGTCTGGAAGGTCCTATCTTCTAACCTTTTTTACTTCAATTACCATTAGCAAACTTTTGCATTTTTTATAGTTATGCACTGGATCCATACAGCAGGCTTTCTCACTTCCCCCCAGCCCTTTGGCTTTTTAAAATGAGGAAAGAGGCCATCCATCCAGTGCTTTATATTAAAGGCATAGGAACCTTTATATTAAAGGCATAAACAGGGCGTGTTGGTTGGTGTTATTACCACATGGAAGCTTGACCAAGCCTCCCAATTTATACATACAATACAAGGATTGTGGAAGCACTCCAATTAGGCTAATTTACAACTACATTTAGTGGAAGTACTACTGATCTGGTCAAACATTTATACAAACATAGAAAAGATAATCAATGCACATTCCTAGCCCCATACAATATCATATTATCTGCACACTGGCATTCTTTATAAACAAAGGGTATACATTACTGTGATCACATGAATGAAAAGCCTTCCAACCATGTCAAGGTAACCCCAGTCTGGAAGGTCCTTACTTCTTATCTTTTTTACTTCAATTACCATTAGCAAACTTTTGCATTTCTCATAGTTGTGCACTGGATCCATACAACAGGCTTTCTCACTTTTTTTTTCTCCCCCAGCCTTTTGGCTTGGTCAAGCTTCCATGTGGTAATAGCCCCCAACGCGCCCCTTTTATGGGCGTTCCTATGCCTTTAATATAAAGCACTGGATGGATGGCCTCTTCCCTTATTTTAAAAAGCCAAAGGGCTGGGGGGAAGTGAGAAAGCCTGTATGAGCCACATTCTGTTGGGTTTTTCCCAGGCTTGGGGAGTACTATTAAATTGGCGTTGTATAAAGAGGGGGGTAGGAGGCCTATGTTGTGTGAATTATTGTACTTATCGAATAGAGGGTTAATTATTTGTTCGCTGTAGCATTTATATATTTCTGCTGGCAGACCATCCGGTCCCGGTGTCTTGTTATTAGGTATTTCTTGACGTGCGTTCAAGTATCTCTTCTCTTGTGAGGGGTTGGTCTAGTTGTGCCTTTTGCTCTGGTGTTAAAGTGGGGAAAGGTATGTTAGGTAGTTTGCTATGTCTTGTTAGTTATATGTTAGGCGGGATGTGTAGAGTTTGGAATAGTATTCATAAGAATTTGTGTGTTGGTGTGGACCAGCGATCCTTGTGAGTTCTGTATTTCTGTTACGGTGTTTGTCTGTGAATGGTCTTTGATTAAGAATGTTAGTCATTTTGCAGAGTGATTCCCATGTTCAAAGTGGTTTTGATGGATAAAGAAGTGTTTCCGATTTGCCTTTTGGGTTGTGGGCGTGTGATGTGTTCTTTCTCAGCTTGATGTTTGTAGTGATGTTTGCACGGGAAGTTCGTTATGTTGTGTAGTTTTTTTGATGTATGTGATGGTTGAGTGTAGTCTTGAGTGTATGCTTTAAAGGGCTTCCCATTTGATATTGAGATCTTGCGTGTTTTCATTGAATGTGAGGAATTCCTCAAGATAATTGGGGATAGGATCATTTTTAGGAATTGTGTGAGCCAAACCAGGGTCTGGTTTGTGGTGCAGCGCTTAATAGGTGGATGTATGCTATTATGGGGGAGTGATCGGAGATACTCCTCAGGAGATGAGTGAGACCAGGGGTAATGTTTTCTTTATTGTGAATAGGTAATCTATTCTTGAGAGGGAATGGTGTGTTGGTAAATGGCATGTATATTCTCTGGTTTTCGGGTATCTGTGGCACCAGGCATCTATCCAACCCCAGGACTGTAGGTAACTTCAATAAGGGATAGTGTAAGATAAAGTGAAGAAGGAAGAGGGAGCTGGATAGACAGGGAGAAATAAGAGGAAGCATAGTGGATGTAGTTTCATCTGGTACAGCAGTTTTACCCAGCATAATCATCTGCTAAAGGGGGTGTCATCGGGCTTAGATGAATGTGTATCATTTACCTGCATGTTCTCTTATGGATATGTGGAGGGATCGAATTATGGTTGTTAATAGTACTATGCATTGGTATTAGTATGGTCTATACATATAATATATACATTTTCAAAAACATTTGATTAGACTTATCCAACATATCTTCTATTGAGTGTATCTATAACCACATAAAGGGATAGCATGCGATAAAGTAAAGAAGGAAGAGGAAGCTGGATAGACAGGGAGAAATAAGAGGAAACGTGGTGGTTCTCATTAGGATAAATGAAGAGATCAAGTTGTGGACATTGGTAGTTCTATACATAATGTGACCCATTCATATATTAAACCCATTTCTTTAACACAGGTTGGAATAATCTTATATATCTACTTTCAAATACTACTATAACTATAAAGGGGATAGTGTGAGATAAAGTGGAACAGGAAGAGGGAAAGTGGAGATAGACAGGGGGAGATGAGAAGAAACGTCATGGGTTTAGGATTTGCCCGAAATATCAGGTGTACCAAACATTCTGTCTGCTGAGGGTAGGATCAACATGTTCAGGTGGGTTATAGTCATTATTACAGTAGTATTTAAAAAAAAAACCATAAGATGAAGGGCCTCATTGTGAGCACTGGTAGTGACGCACGTTAGTGTGGCCCTTACGTACATTATACACATTTCTTAACCTTTGGCTAGTCTGATTCTTAACATTATCTGTTGAGTACATTATAGCCTCCAAAAGGTATAACGAGAGATAGGTGGAGAAGGAAGAGGGAGCTGTAAAGGCAGAGAAATGAGAGGAGACATATTGTGGTTAGGGTTTATCTATACCATCAGGTTTACCAAACATTCTAATCTGCTAGGGGGGTTGCCCGTGGTCTTAAATAGTTGGAGGACATTATTTCCCTGGTTCTACTATATATAAAATAAGGGAGAATAGTTGTGGGTATTGACAGCGCCTCCCAGTGGCGCAGCTCCTGTGTTGCATATTTAGTACATTAATTGCCCCAAGTGCACTTGGTGTGTTATAGTAGTATAGTATAGTATAGTATAGTATTTGAGGTTGAATAAAGACATACGTCCATCCCTTGAATCCATACCTCGCTTTATACAAGACAATACCATGCTGGCTCGTTCTGTTGCCGCCTGGCACTGCTTGCTACCTTTAAGTTTGTTATCCACCTCCAATCCAGAGGCACACCACCGGACATGAGGGAATCAGCAAAAATAAGAAACAATGGCCTAGATAAAACTGAACTTAGCTCCTTAAGTACCCGAGGATGTATTTTATCCGGTCCAGGAGATTTATTAATATTAACCTTATTTAGTTCTTTCTGTACCATATCCTCGGTTAACCAAAGTGAACTTGAATCTTGTATACCTTTATTGCTACTATACTCTATGATATCTGTACTTGGATCTTCTATAGTGTATACAGAGGAAAAAAAAATATTCAAGACATTTGCTTTATCGCCATCCTCCGTAACTAACTTATCCCCATTAATTAATGGTGCCACATTCTCAGTCCTCATCTTCTTACTATTAATATACTTAAAAAAATGTTTAGGCTTAGTGATGCTTTCTTCAGCTATCCTAACTTCATTATTAATTTTAGCTAGTTTGATTGCTTTCTTACACTCCTTGTTACAGTTTTTATACTCCCTAAAGGCCCTTTCCGTTCCCTCGGCCTTAAAGGTTTTAAATACCTTTTTCGTCCTTACCATTTGCCTCTTTACATCAGAATTCAGCCACATGGGCGCGGATTTATTTTTTTTACATTTATTTCCCAAGGGTATAAATTTAGATGTGAACTGGCTTAAAATCCCCTTGAACACAGTCCACTTCTGTTCAGTACCTTTACCTGATAATACATTATCCCAGTTGACATTCTGAAGAGCTGCTTTTAACCTGGGAAAATTTGCTTTCCTGAAATTAAATGTCTTTGTTAACCCAGCGCACTTTTCCTTTCGATAACAAAGTCCAAACGCCACTATTTCATGGTCACTATTCCCTAAGCCTCCAGTTACCTTTACATCTATAATGCGTTCCACAATGTTAGATATTACCAGATCCAACAGAGCTCCTTTACTAGTAGGAACCTCAACCACCTGTGAGAGAAAACTATCCTGCAGCAAATTCAGGAACTCATCTCCTTTTTCTGTGATGGCAGTTCCACCACACCAATCAATGTCAGGGTAATTGAAGTCCCCCATAATGAGCACACTCCCCAAACTTGCAGCCCTTGCCAACTGCATATGAAGTTGACTCACCTCCTCTCTGCTAGCATTTGGCGGCTTATAGCAGACACCAACATGACATTACCCCCTTTCCTGTTGCCTAATTCCACCCATATTGCCTCCACTTTATCATCCATATCACCAGTTATCTCTTCTTTTAAATTTGGCTTCAATTCTTTTTTAACATAAACACATACTCCTCCCCCTTTCCTTTTTTTTCTGTCCTGCCTAAACAAGGCATATCCTTCTATATTTACAGCCCAGTCGTGAGAACTGTTCAACCACGTTTCTGCTATACCTATTACATCATACTTTTCATTCAATGCCAACATTTCCAATTCACCCATTTTGTCAGCCAGGCTTCTCGCATTTGAAAACATACATTTTAGATTATGATCCTGTAATTTATTCGTATACTTTGATACACATTCCTTCCTATCCCCTATGCTAGCCCCACCCCCCTTTCCACCCACCACTGGCCTATCTACACCCTGCTTTCCTCCTGGACAATCTATCCCAGTGAGACTGCTAATACCCTCCCCCCCCAAACCTAGTTTAAAATCTCCTCCAACCCTCTAGCCATCTTCTCCCCTAAAACAGCTGCACCACCATCAGTGAGGTGCAACCCATCCCTACTAAAGAGCCTGTAGCCGACAGCAAAGTCTGCCCAGTTCTCAATAAACCCAAACCCTTCTTCCTTACACCACTCTCTTAGCCACGCATTAATGCTCCTAAGCTCCCGCTGTCTCCCTGGCTTAGCACGTGGCTGCGGTAGTATTTCTGAAAACACTACCCTGGAGGTCCTTGCTTTTATCTTGGCCCCTAGTTCTCGGAAATCATGTTTAAGGACCTCACCTCCTCCTCTAACTTTGTCATTGGCACCAATGTGAACCAAGACCGCCGGGTCACACCCGGCCCCACCCAATAATCTGTCTACACGATCCACAACATGCCGAACCCTAGCACCAGGCAGGCAACACACAGTTCGGCATGTAGGGTCTTGGCGGCAGATTACCCTATCTACCTTCCTTATAATGGAGTCCCCTACCACTACCACCTGCCTTGCATTCCTGACCCTTCGTTCCTCCTCCCTTGTATCAGAGATAGCAGTCCCCTGGGTGCTCAAGGGACTAGCCCCCTCCATACACGCTAATTCCGAGGTGTCCTCCTCCACTTCATTACCTAAGACGGCAAATCTGTTGGGATGGACAATCTGGGAAGAAGCCCCCCTACTCTTCCGTCCCCCACTTCCCCTAGTAACCCTAACAAAACTACCTCCTTCCTCATCCTTTCTTGTCCCTCTTCCACCCACCTCTATACTGGCCCCAGCCAGTGCCTGCTGACCCCCCAGTTCTGCCAATCCCCACAATGCTGCAAGCTGCCCCCTTAGACTCTCCACCTCAGCTTCCAAATGGGCAACCCACTCACACCTGACACAGACATAGGTTCCCCGGAACGTCTGCTCCAGGTTCCTATAGATGTGGCACGATGCACATTGCATGGTACTGACAAAACTGTCCCTTCTAATACACCACACCAACACAGTGACGCACAAACCTTGTTTAATTGTCCTTCTTGTTTCAATGTCCTTCTTTTTTTATGTCCTTGAGAGCAAGGTCCTTAAGAGAAAGGGCCACTCACAAGTTCTTTACACTCACAGGAAACTTCATTTTGTTAGGTCCAAACCACAGGCCCAACAACTGTGAATCCTATTTAACTAATAGGCCCCAACCCCCACACCAATTAGTGCAAGAGCCAGAAAGAGAGGGAAAAAACCAAACACTTATTAACCCTTTCACAGCCTGTTTGTGATTACAACAGGTACAATACTAGAATATAGAAGTCCAGCACACCCCTTTAACTGGAAGAAGAAAGATTAGTCTGCTCACTGCACACTCAGTCCTGCACACATAGTTATTAAGAGTACAAACAATCCTTATTTTCAAACTGTCAAACAATCCTTATTTTCAAACTTTCACACACACCATACAACCATTAAATGATTAAGTGTCCTTCTTTTTTTATGTCCTTGAGAGCAAGGTCCTTAAGAGAAAGGGCCACTCACAAGTTCGTTACACTCTATAGTCATAGAGTGCACAGCATTATTAGGTGAGGTCTATAGTTAGGGTCATAGGCCGTGAGGCTGCGGTTCATATCTCTCTCGTTTAAGGAGTCTAGTTATGGAGCAGTGTGGTAATAAAATTTATAGAAGATTATGGAGTGAGTCCATTTCTGGAGTTGTATGGAGTTTTAGATTGTTTGTATTTGTAATCCAGATATGGTTTTGGTTTGCGCTGTTGGTTATTATTGTAATCCATTCTGTCTATTCTTCTTGCCGGCGGTATCGTTTAGTCCAGTTAGGTTGTTGCTAGAAGATGTTGTATGGGTTCTTGTGACCCAGTGCAGACAATTGTTCTTCCAGGAGATGTTAGTTAGTAGGTTTAGTTTGTGTACAGGAACTATATATGGAGTTCATTCACCATTTAGTAGTTATTACATGGTGTGGTCTTAGGTTAGAATTGCAATAATATTGTTGACTAGGTGTCTTTTGGGGTGGGGGTTGAGGGGGTATAGATAGAGAGAGAGTACCTTAAGTCTTTTGCCCCAAAGGGGTTAGCACCTTGGTAGTAGGTATAGTTCAGGGTTTCCCCGATGGGCCGAAGGTTGAATCCATCCACGTTGTGGCCTCTATTGGAGAGTCGAAAAACTTGGTGGCGCTGTTGTGTTGTTTTCTCAGTTTTGCGGGGTATATCATTATGGGAGGTTGAGGCCTCTGAGTCGCTGCTTGACTCTGAGAAATGTGGCCCTCCTTATCTGTAGGTCCATTGAATAATCTGGAAATATCATGTTTGTTGAATTTTCGATCTGTAGGGTACCCTTATTCCTGGCCAGTTTCAGGTTGGTGTCCCTATCTTTTGTGTTGATGAGTTTAGCCACCATTGGTCTCGGTCTAGAGCTGGGAGGCAGAGGCCTCGTGGGGACTCTCAATGGTGAAGATAGGTGATAGGTGATAGGTGTCCTTCAAAAAGGACAACTTTGAAATGGAAAGGGTTCAGAGAATGGCAACTAAATTAATAAGGGGATTGGGGGAGAGAGACTGGAAAAGTTACAATTATGTATGCTGGAGAAAAGGCGTTTGTGTGGGGATATGATTACTGTGTATAAATACATTAACGGGCCATACAATAAACTATCTGGGGCATTGTTCACCAATAGAATGTGTCAGAGGACACGTGGACAACCCTTAATGCTTGAAGAAAAAAGTTTTAGGCTTCAAGTCCGGAAAGGGTTTTTCACTGTGAGAACGGTGAAGCTATGGAATGGTCTTTCAGCGGACCTTGTTATAGTAGGTTCACTGGACAGTTTAAAAAAAAAAGTTTCTGCAAACAAGGAATGTTGCAAGTTACTGGTATTGATACATAAAGTAGAGTTGATCCAGGGAAATTTCCAATTGCCACTTGGAATCAGGAAGGAATTTTTTTTTGGTGGTTTTTTTTGCTTTCCTCTGGATCAACAGCAGGAAATTAGAATATTGCTAGATGGGTTGGACTGGATCGATGTATGTCTTTATTCAACCTCAAATACTATATTGTATTAATATTTTTTTATTTAACAAAATATTTTAATATACAGAATGTTTTAAAAATATGGATGTCACATTCTAATTAACCCATTTTAATTGAGTAAGAAAGATTATTATTATTATTACTTTGGATTTATTTAGCGTCAACATCTTCCATAGCGCTTTACAATTACATGTAAACATTCACATCAGGCCCTGCCCCGAAGAGCTTATAATCTAAGCACATTTATTGGACATATACAACCTATTAGTATGTCTTTATGATTGTGGGGGAAAACCGGAGTGCCTGGAGGAAACTCACGCAAGCACAGGGACTCTTTACAGATGTGTCCAAGGTTGGAATTGAACTCAGGACTTCAGCGCTGCAAGTCATCAGTGCTAACCACTGAGCCACTGTGCTGCACAATATATTGATGGTACCTTTAATTTGTATTTGTATCTTATAGCACTTAAATTGCACTGGCACTTTTTAGCCCTGCAAATTAAGGGCAGAGTTTTGCACTTTATGAAATTGATGTCATTATAAATAGCCTGCTCTTTCTTGACTAGTTACACCTGAGGAAGGGGGTTGGAGCCCCCAAAACATTGTGTACCTGGTTGTTTCAGCACCTAATACATTTAATGCTATAAAGATTTTTTGAGTGTGCCTCCCTTCAAATATAAATACTGCAAATCATCAACTGTGGCACAGACTATTAGGGGGAGCACCGCACAACTTACCTGTTACCACTCCATGGACTCTGCTTAAAATCCAATGAACTTGCCATTATCACATCTGCTGGAAGACAGTTCCACAGTTTCACCGTTCTAACTGTAAAGAAAACTTTCCTAACCTGAAGATGAAACATCTATTCTTACAATCTTAAAGGATGTCCACGTGTCCTCTGATATGACCGATTAGTAAACAATGCAACAGAGAGTTTATTGTGTGGCCCATTAATATATTTATATAAAGTGATCATATACCCACACTGTTATCTACCCCAAATCTTTTTTCATTAGAGATTCACTTAACACAGTTATTTATGGTGTAGGTGGCACCAGGATTGCTAAACCCCAAATGTATCATCTTACATTTATCAACATTGAATCTTAGCTGCCATTCTGCTGCCCATTTTGATAATCTATCTAGGTCAGCTTGCAGCAATTGCACATCATTTGAAGTTTCCCAAGCTCTGCATAGTTTAGTGTCATCAACAAACACAGAGACCTTGCTCTCAATGCCCCTTTCTAAGTAATTTATTAACAGATTAAAAAGAAGTGGCCCGAGTACGGAATCCTGAGGCACTTCACTGAACTTTAGCCTACATAGACATAGCTCCATTGACCTCTGCTCTCTGTTTGCAATCCAATAACCAATTTTCTATCTATGTACAATTTTTTTTTCTAGGCCAAAAGTCTACATCTACTGCGATGCCAGAATCTAAATTCTTACTCACTTCTTCATTAAAACCAAGTAAATTTGTCTGGCACAATCTATTTATCATAAACCAAGCTGGCTACTACAATCAGTTCTGGAGACAAAGTCAAGGATATGACCCCGTAAGAAAGATTCCAGCACCTTCCTTCCCTACCATTGTTAGGCTTACAGGTCTATAGTTACCAGGTTGGGAACGATTACCTTTTTTGAATATTGGTATTACATTGGCTTTTTTCCAATCCAGCGGCACATCACCAGACAAAAGTGAATCTGAAAAGACGAGAATTTGAGGATGTATTCCATCCTGCCCTGGGGCTTTATTGATATTAACTTTGTCTAATTGATTCTGCACTATATCCTCTGTCAGCCAGAGTGAATATTCCTCATTTATACCATTCATATTATTACAGTCCCTATTATAAGGACACGGATACTCTATAGTGAATACAGAGGGGGAAAAATGGTTTAGCACATTAGCCTTTTTGGCATCCTCTATAACCATCTCTGCCCCATTATTTAATGGTCCCACATTCTCGGTCCTCACCTTTTTACTATTGATATATTTAAAAAACATTTTGGAGTTAAAATTGCGTTCTGCTATCCGTATTTCGTTTTCTATTTTAGCTAGTTTAATTGCTTTCTTGCACTCCTTATTACAGTTTTTATACTCCCTGTAAGCCTGCTTGGTTCCCTCCAATTTCAAATTTTAAAAAGCCTTTTTCCTTTTTTCCTTTTTAACCTGGGCATTAAGCCAGGCAGGAGAGGGCCTATTTTTTTTAACACTTGTTCCCTAAAGGTATACATTTAGAAATATAATGGTTTAATATCCATTTAAAAGTGGTCCACTTCTGCTCATAATCCTTACCTAGGAACACATCCCACAGTCTATGAGCAGGAGTGATTCCTTTAACAACATAAAATTAGGTTTTCTAAAGTTAAAAGTTTTTGTTAACCCAGTACACTATTGTTTTTTGCAACCTATATTAAATGACACTATATCATGATTACTATTTCCATTACCTTCATCTCCAAAATGAGCTCAGGGTTCTACGATTTGACCAGATCCAACATCCTGTCTAGTAGGAACTTCTACCATTTGTTAAAGGAAATGCTCATAAACAAGATTTAAGAACTTGATACCTTTTTTAGGAGCTGGCAGTTCCCTTACTCCAAGGTGCCACAAAGTGCCCGGGGAGTGGGGTCCCAGTTTCCAGCTATGGGAACCCTTAAACCCCAAAAGGCCCTTCCTAGGACCACAATGGTCCTTCAAGTTTGAACCCTAACTAGTTTGGATAGTTTGAGTTTGCCGAACTCATAAAGTTCGGCCCGAACTAGAGTTCGGGTCCAACACTAGTGGAAACCATATTATGGATGCTGTTAAATGTTATCATTGTATAGAAACTGTATTGGCTACATACATTATGCAATGACTGTGTAGACGTGGCATGAATATGAGATGTTAACATGGACCTCTGGGATCTCTAGTCACAATTGGAAAACATATGTTTCTTGTTAAAGTTGTGTAAGGTAACAAATGGCCATATAAGGTTACATGTCTAAAGTAAAAAGGGACGGCAAAGTCCTTTTCAATAGGATGGGCTTGTGACGTATGTTCAAGGTTGTGTATAAGAAAGACTGGTGTGGCTCTACTTAGTTCCCTAACAGTTTTGGCGTTCGAATGCGGGCACTCAAGATACAAACCTACCTGTCCAGATGGGGTCAGCTTTAAAAAGGAGGACAAAATCAAGGGCCCAGTGAGTTGTTTCTTACCCATATTTGTCCCTTTTTGGAAATTGATCGCAGGATCAGGTATGTTCTGTTAACGAGTAACTTTCCCTCAGTCTTGATTGTATTGACCTTAGCGTTTCTTTTAACCTTTGTACTAATGTTGTTCTTAGCCTAATGTGTGCCATATGTTTTGTGAATGGTTTGTGCATTGTATGTTAGCATGGATTTAGTTCTAGAGTAAAACCCCTATTTATTGTCTGAACACATTTTATAATTATTTTTTGTTTTGTCTTTTGAGATGTACTAGTTTATCTAAACTTAATTTTAATGTTTGGAGGAAAGCAGTACAACTCTATTTGTTTTAGTTTTATGAGTATTTGGAATTTGAAAAGGACAGGGATAGTTTTATAAGCCTGAAGCAGCTTCAGGTTAATGAGCCTTTTCAGTGTTCCAAAGAACAGGACGGGATAATTTAGGGGCAGTAACTCATTAGGAGTTTGTTAACCATGAAAATCCCGATTTGAAAGTTTGTGTGAATGTTGTCTGCTCAATTATTTGTACTATTTACATTTTTCATTATTCTTCTGATTTGATGTTGTTTTATATTGTACTGAGTTGTGTTTTATCTTTGATATTTTTGACAAACTGTTTTATTCTGGCTTCTGTGAATTGAATATCTTTAAGTTTATCTTATAGGTTGCCAACATATTAATGATTAATTAATGATTTAACATATTTGCAACTTGAATTGTTTATATGATATATATAATTATATAATTGTTTATATTTCTTCACTTTTTAAAATTTTTTCAAATGCTCTTTTCTCTGTATCTACTTAGAAAACCAAAGCTAGAAAGTTTCAGTGAGAGATGCTTAGTTTGTTAATGGTTCTCCAACTATGAGTTATGCAGTAATACAGAGTTGTATTGTTTTGAGAACTTAGTAATTATTGTAGTAGTTCCTGACGAGGAACTTTACCTTTTGATTGAAAGAGATCAAAAGAAGTCTGACACTGAAATAGTGATCAGAGCATAGAGTTTGTGTCCGGTTGAAATTACACCAGTTGTTTGGTAACCAATGGGTTAATCTGATTGGTACATTTTGACTAAGTTCATTGAAGTATTTGTGAGGTGTAAGACCTCAAATTAGGTATCTATTAATAATAATAGTGGAAGAATGACAATTATAAAGTATATGCATCAACTCTTTGTGGGAAAAAAGTAGATATGGGTTAAGTTAGCAGTGTAAAATTATAATATTTCTGATGAAGGTATTTGGCTTATCTGTGGGTTCTATTTTCATTTACCCCTGGATTTGACAGGATTAGAAATAAATTATCGATTTTGATTGGAAATATAGTAACAATCAAAGATAGTTGAATAGTGCGGTAGGATACAAGAGTTAGACTCAGATGAGTTCCAGATGTTGGTATGTTTGATTTATAGCAAAAGAGAAAAAAAATTGTTAGTGCCAGCAAAGCAGCTGATCTGTTTCTTTAACTAAGTGCCCTTGGTTTTACAAGTGAATACTGAGTCATTTATTCTATATGGATATTGATGGTTCTGTAGTATAATTTTAGAATGGGATGTAAATGGTTTTAGATGGAATCTGTGTTGTTAATGTAGGAGTTGGAAAATGTATATGAAAATGAAAAGTTTTCAGAAAGTAATGTGTATCTAATTTATATAGAAGGAGAAAACATGAAAAGAAAGATAGTCATAAATAGGAATAAGGAAAGTTTGAAAAGAATCCAAGTAGAAAGAAAAGTATGTTGTGCATAGAAAGTAGAGGATTTGTGTGGTGATAGATTATGTGGTCCTTTTAAACGTTAGAAAACTGATATGTTTCATTTTTTTTTAGGTAGGGCGTGTTCTTCTCCCTCCTCCCTCTTTCCCTCATAGCGAGTAGAAAGTGCATTCTAGGTTTGGTTTGTGGTTAGACTGTAATGGACTTATAGAATAAAGCAGAATATGCAATTTAACATCTTTATTATGTTGGTTTCATTTTTGTTACAGGTAAAGTTCCTGTTTTCTAGATAAACAAGTTTAAAGAGGTAATAAGAGAATAAGATACATTTTCTATTTGTAATTTATAAGGTACCTGGGTTAAGTGATCACAATTTAAGAACTTTGCTTTTGTATGCATACTGAAAAATCACGTGATATTAAATGAGCTCAATTTCTATATAAAAATAAGATCAATTGTTTGCAAACAATAACAATTTGAAATAATTTGTATTAGAATTTTAGATGGTTTATTAGATGAAAGCATACAAAATTACACATTTCAGCACACAGATGTTCTTCATTTGAAAAATATTTAATATTTTTTATTGGGTTAGGTTGTTTTGTTTTCAGGTTGATCCTACGAGATTGGAAGACTGGTATTACCTATACTGTTTCTCAATAATACTCCTAATTGTTCATATCGAGGATAAGATGTGGATGCAATTCATTGAGTGTGAATGGATATTAACAGTCTTGAAGTTTTTTTTTAAGAACATTTATGTTGTTTTTCAGATGCAATCATCAACAGTCTAAATTCTCTTTAATTGAAAACAGCTGTGTATGCAGATATCTTTTCTGTGTGCAGAGGCCTACAGAGTTGTGTGTGTGTGTGTGTGTGTGTGTGTGTGTATAGACATGTAGGAAACACTACCGACAGCTGAAGATTTTTTCTATGACCCTTATACAATTTTGACCCTTATAAAAAACATCTGTTATTGACATGTTGTTTTTAAACCCAGAATAAGACAACCTTATTCTTTAGTAATTAAGCAGCTCTAAAGTTAAAATTATAGAATATGTGTCAAATAAGGTTACCTTTAGAGTCTGACTCATAGTAGAAATAGATGAATTGGAAATGTGTAATATTTTGTTTTAAAGGTAAACATAGCATTTTAATTACTTACTCATGGTATTTGTTTGAAGAAGAAGAAAAATATTAGCCAAGTAGATTTGGGAAGTTTTAGAAACTGGTAGGTTGAAGATAAAACTGCCAACAAGGCACTAAGTAGAATGCTATTGAGTCAGCAAAATATGATAGTGATTTTCTTAAAAAAAATTTTTTAAAAATTCTATCAGATAAAAAGAATGTAAATTCATTGTGATAGTACTTTCCTAGGAGTGTTCATCCAAGGAAGGTTTAGCTATTGCTGGGGTTATTTGAGGTGACAAAGTAGGGTGGTCTACTTTAGTTTTAAAGGGTCAGGGTAATTTATGTTAAGGGTCACACCTATTTGGAAAATAGATAAATAGTCAATAAAGAAGTGGATGTCACAGCTATTCTGTAGCTAAGGAATTTATGTAGTAGAGGAATACTGTACCTGAATTCCTGAGTAACTCAGAAGTTACAGTGTTTAGTTCTTGATATAAAATGATAGTTCTTTCATTTGAAATTTAATATACATCACATAAATAAAAATCTAAGAAAAATGTGGGTTGTGGATCTGTCATTTAGGGAGACAAGTACACAGTCTCTTTTCTTTTGACAAATGAGAAAAGATTAGTATGTAACGAAAAATTTCCTGGGTCTATAAAAAAAAAATATTTTCATATATTTTAATTTTTCATAATGACCATAAAAGAGAAGTGTGTTAAAAGTTCATAAGAACCTAACAAGATCAATTTTACTTGAATGTAAATAATATGTAGTACACAGTTACTATGTTGGAGAAGGATAATTGTGTAATTGTTTACTTTTTAAGTATCAAGATTGTTTGAGTAGAGAAACATAGGATTTATTAAAGGACAACTAAACCCAATTTTTTATACTACAGAATCTGAAAACAACCCCCCCTAAGAACTGGATGAAGTATCCAGTTGGATGAAGGACTGAGCATGTGCAGAACATAATGGTCATGACCAAACTGTGTGATAATAGAATGCTGTGAACTAAAGCACAAACCATATGTTATTTAGGTAAATTTCCCAGCGCCCGTATCAAAATGAGTGGTAAGACATGGATTACTGGTTTTATGTAAAGGTGTTCTGCCTTCTGGTTCGGTGTTGTTCTGTACCTTTAGTTGTCCTTTAAGATATGATCGTATTGTATTGTCATCATTCAATACTCCTATGTACTGTAGGATTCTTCTCTAGTGAGTTGGATTTAGTATATGCAAGTAATATTTATAATCTGTGGCTGGGAGGGATTACATGTTGATGGCAGTACAACTTCACAGCCTATGTAATTTCCAAGGAGCCTTGTGAGCATGTGCACCTATTGGCCACACCCCCTGTGTCTCCAGACTGAAACAAAAACCCAACACACCTTTAGAACAAAAAGTACATTTATACCAGATATCAAGAGTGACACACTGAACGTATTCACCAATACCGTCTCTAGCGAGGTAGGGAAAATGAGTACCCAGTCCAAACCCAGACATAACTTAACTCAGAACGAGAAGAAAGCACTAAGGAATCTTAAACATAATACAAACATAACTATTCGCAGTGTGGACAAAGGGGGAGCAATAGTAGTGATGTGTACGGATACATACATTAGTAAGATCCTAGGTCAACTCTCTGTCCCAGAACACTATAAACAGACACAAGGAGACCTGACAAGTTCCATCAAAAAACTCATTGACCTGAGAGTGGAAGAAGCACTACAAAATGGTATAATCACAACACAGGAAGAAGGCTTTCTTAAGACCAACCACCCAAGGACACCAGTACTATACACTCTCCCTAAAATCCACAAAACACTCAAAAACCCTCCAGGGAGACCCATATTATCAGGCTTAGGATCAGTACTAGAACCACTCTCCCAATACGTAGACTCCTACCTACAACCATTAGCTGCCAAAATTCCCCATTGCCTTAAAGATACTACAGACCTACTTATTAGAATCACCACACTTGGACCACTGAATCCTGAAACATATTTATGTACCATAGATATACAAGCACTCTACACCTCAATCCCACAAGATGAGGGCCTTAGTTAAAGCCATCGAAGAGTGCCTACTAGATACTGATTTGCCCACACCCAAAGTATACTTCCTGCTAGACTGCCTGGAAATTGTACTAAAGAAAAACTACTTTATATTCCTTAAACAATACTACTGGCAACTACAAGGGACCTCCATGGGTGCTACTGTAGCTCCATCACTAGCTAATTTATTTGTTAATCAACTGGAGAAACATATGTTCATCCACAACCCAACATATCAGAAACACATTAAAGGGTATTACAGATTTGTGGACGACATCCTGATTGTCTGGGAAGGTCGGGTTGAGAAATTAGGAACAATGATCAACAAAGCAAACAAGGTACATCAATCGACACTTCACGACACTTCACAAACCACAATGCCTTACCTAGATGTAAAATTGAGAGGTCTAACATAACTACAAGCCTGTACAGGAAACCTACTGACAGGAACAATCTATTACACGCCATTCAGGGGTATACCGAAAGGGCTAAGAGAATAATTCCCACTGAAACAGAGTACCTGGCAGCAGCTTCCAAACTAAATCACAGGTTCAAACAACGAGGGTATAATAAAATCACTATCCAAGAAGCTGCAAATCATACGGCCACCCTCACCAGAGAACAGCTACTAATCAACAAAAATAAAGACACCACTGCAAAAAACCTAACGTTTGTGTCCACATACAATCAACAGTCACAGCATCGAAAATGTCCTAAAAAGACACTGGCCTATATTACAACAAGACCCCAAATATGGGCATTTGTTTCAAACCCCAATTAGGTTCTGTTACAAACGTGGAAAAAACATTAAAGATCGATTATGTCCCTCTGACCTGCAGCGTAACCAACAAAACCCCCTAAACATGAAACAAAAAGGTACATTTCCGTGTATGAACTGCAATTGTTGCAGCAGTATAATAAGAGGTAATCATATTGACCATCCCACCATGGGTTACAAAATACCCATGAAAGATCACGCCACTTGTGAAACTAAAGCAGTCATTTATATGCTGAAATGCCCATGCGGCAAAGCATATGTGGGACAAACAAGCAGGTCAGCCAAGACACGGATACAAGAACACAAATGTAATATCAGAAACTATGCAAGTAACACTCATACCGATACTTCTGTATCCAGACATTTTGCAGAAAAGAAACATAACGTTTCACAGTTACGCTGGTGTATATTAGATAAAGTAAGACTACCACTAAGAGGTGGTGATCTAACATTTGGATTAAAAGGTTAAATAGCATGCATCCAGTAGGACTCAATGACTGTTGGTCTGTCAAACCTTTTTTATGATATCTCTGTGAACTGTATATCCATATTACTCATAATGTCTTTTTGTGTTCCCCCAGGAACCCCCATGTCTGAAAGTTGTCGCAGTACCAACGATCATAGAATGGCTAAGTATAATGTTTACGGTTAAAGTTGGTACCTACCTGTATTATACATATATATATATATATATATAGTGTTTTAATCAAGGAGCTCACAAATAAGAACACGATCCTGCATTTTCTTTCTTTTATTCTATTACACCAAGATGTGTTTAACAGTTTATTTCCAGTCGCTCGCACAGCATCTCCCACGTGTTACCATGGACACTGATTGGACATTGTTGATGGACATGGCCTTTGGCCAATTGAAGGGAAGGGGTGGGTTTTGTGGGGTTTTTTATGTCTTCCACTCACTAGTGTTAGCATACACTTGAAAAAGACCCGTGTGTGGGTCGAAACATGTTGGATCAATAAACACTTTGTGTTCGCAGAAACACTGTATGGCGTCCCCTTCCTTCCTATACGTTTTGTGTTTACCAATACTGCTGGGAACAGAGCAGTGACCCGAACCTTAATGGTCCCTGGCAGCGAAGCATACACCTATTTGTTCACCCCTGTCTCTCCTTGTTACATTTTGTACCTAGAAAAAGATAATGTTTCTAAATGTGGCAATATGGATTTGATGTTTTTCCTTCAAAAATGTAATAGGAAACTGCTGCAAGAATTACATTTGATTTGTATACAAATAAATTAGTAGGGGCAACAGAGCTTGTTGATAGCACCATTAAATATCAAACTGTGTTAAATCTCTTCTTTGTCTGAGAAGTAGGATGTTCTGTAGCATAATCTATGGCTAAAAGAAGGGGATCTTAGTGCTGTAATTCAATTGGCTGTCAACTTTTAGAAAGCAAGGATACAGCTTGATTTCATTTGAGCATGTGATAGACTCCACCAAAACAAGGATTTGAATGATGAGAGCTGACCTCTAATACCTATAGATTCATTTTTAAATCAACCTACAGTCACAGTACAGGGAGAGGTGAAACACAGTTTGTTAATATGCTCTATCTATTGTGACAATATTATCTGCAAACTTAAATTCTCTTTAATGATAAAACTAAAATACACAATCTCCTTTATTATGTTACTATGGTACATTATGTGTCCTAGATATAAAATCGAAGAAAGGTTCACTCTGATTGTACATTTTAATTGTTAAATATGTCTAAAATGGTTAAATGGTTTAATGCCTAATAAGAAGGTTCTAATATATCTTAAATAATGGTGAGGGTACAATACCATAGTGTAAGAAAAAATACCTAAGGCATTGCTACCTTTGTAGAGGTTACATATTGATTTAAAGAATATCTATGTAGGATTGTATTAGTATGTGATTTTACGGTTATTAGGGTACTAATGTAATGTAATGATAATATAAAATTTGGGGGCATAAAAAATGTGTATAAAATGGACTCAAATTACAGAAAGCCTGGTCTCCAATAGCAATGTCTATCAGAAAAGACCTTTACTTGTGAAATTATATTGGAGAACTACCTAAGATGGGACTATATTTTCCTCATTATCTTAAAGCTATTGCATAAGATCCTTTCCAATATCATTCCCATTGCCAAGGTTATTCTTTATCAGATGCCATATGTCTGAGCACAAATCATGTTCTGTGACCTACTGACCTGAAATCTACAGCTCAAGTAACAAGTGTCTTTTTAGATATTTTCAACTTCTGCAACAGCTGTGAAAGTGAAAGGATGTCCAAATTGGATCTTTGCATTGTATTGGATACTATTGCTGCAAGTGCATATAGGGAAGCCACAATAATGCTTTACCTTAATTTGCACCATCTAATTCAATCTATTACCCAGCTACCCCAAACTGCCATATTGAGGAGAGAGGTTTCCTTCGGGTTTCAAAGAAAGTAGCCCAGCTACCCTATTAACCCCCTAGGATCCAGTGCTAAGGCTTGGGGTTCCTCATCAGGGTTTCCATCGGGTGAAGATGAGTATTAATCTGTTGCTCTATGGACAGATAACAGCTTATTGCAATTGCATTCAACAACGGCAAAGACTATACATTGGACTGATTATTGAGTATCTTTACATGCACCTAACCATGGCATGGGTCAATTTGATTACTTAGGAAGAATTTGATGATGAGTCCATTATGTTTGATAGATGGTTTTAATTGGGTTATAATTAGTTATAATGAAAAATTTACAGGAAAGTGAAAAATTATAGTTAATTGTAGCATGTAATGTAAAACATAGGAAAATGTTGAATACCAGAAAATTTTTAGATACACATATAAAGCAGAAATTAATTTTAATATCCAATTTATTCATACCTTAGTTTATATGATGTAAATGAGAGTAATTCTACATTTATGTAGTAGATCCGATTGACACCAATATAAGTACTTTTTTTTTACATTGTACCCAAAGTAAATTTTCCCTATTATTATTTCTAAAGTAAAAGCTGACATTTGTTAAGAATGAATTCTTTTTTAATTCCAATTAGATTAAAGGCGTAGTATGATTGACAGGGTAGTTTTAACTGAAAGAAATTAGTATGATTCTAATGTCTGAGTAGAGTATTAAATGTAAAATGTAATTTTGTTGTATCTTGTGTACCATCCCATATATTTATGGTATAGTATTTATAGTTACTTAGTAACTAAAGGGGGGAAATGTTAAAGATATAATTTATCAATGTTATCATTGTATAGAAACTGTATTGGCTACATACATTATGCAATGACTGTGTAGACATGGCATGAATATGAGATGTTAACATGGACCTCTGGGATCTCTAGTCACAATTGGATAACATATGTTTCTTGTTAAAGTTGTGTAAGGTAGCAAATGGCCATATAAGGTTACATGTCTAAAGTAAAAAGGGACAGCAAAGTCCATTTCAATAGTATGGGCTTGTGACGTATGGTCAAGATTGTGTATAAGAAAGGGGTCTGTGCAAGCTATCTTGGTTGCTCACTATCCAGTTGAGTGACCAGCACATGTGTTTATATGCATATGCAATAAATCTCTACTATCGACTTTCAAGACTGGTGTGGCTCTACTTAATTCCCTAACAATCTTTTCACCTGTATGAGACATACAGAGCAGAACGTAATAGTCATATATTCACAGGGAGTCATCAAAAGAAATTTGGAACAACAAAGTGAGGTTCCTTGAAGTTTTTTTTTAATTTCTTTAAAGGACAACAATATAAAAAAAAACAACATCACTCCCATTACATGTCCACACTTCCAGCAGCTGAAATCACTGATTCACATTTACAACCGTGAACTCGGAACTCACAGGCATTACTATTTGAGGCTCAAGCAGGAGAAAGCAGAGGAAATCTCAGAGGGGCAGAGCTTAACATTCAGCAAACCAGTAACAAGTTGTCAGCAACTTTCAAGGCACAAAGCTAGGCTCTGGAGGGGCATAGGTAAAAATAAATATGGCAACAGTATTTTTAAAGCTGCAGCTTCCAAACGAACATAACTTGATTTTACAGTGCACTAGTCCTTTATGTTCCTTTCTGCCATTGCTGTTGGTGTGTTCTGAATCTGGATTTTGTTTTTTGCTGACTTCTGCTTTCCCATGAATATTCTTCTTCGCTGCCTGTACTGACCTCTGCCTGTTCTGGATGAATGACTTCTTTTATATAAATTTTGGCTCTGTTCCTGACTCTATTCTGTCTCACCTCCCTGTACTCTGGTTACACTGTCTCCAGCTATTATCTATCCAGCTAGTTCTTTGCTCTGTTGCATATGATGGAGATTGGGGTATCTGAGCTGAAGGGATACTTAAGGATCTTGGAGCATTGCAAACTCAGTGGAAGCAACTGTTGAAATGATTATGCCAAAATTTAGTAACTTTGAGGTGATTATAGAGGTCATAGGGCCATATTCACCTACAGTATTGGAATCTTCCGACACTGCGGGTTATTGTTAATGTAAGGTCATGGACATACATTTATTTCAACAGTCGTACGTTTACAATTAATTGGCCATACAATACCATGCAGTAGTAGACTACCATAATGGTATTGTATATCATGTCCAAAAGAACGCACTGACCTGTATATATAAAATATCAGTCCAACTCTGACCTGTATATGTAAAATGCCATGTCCAACAGAACACACTGACCTGTATATATAAAATACAGTGTCCAACAGCATACACTGACCTGTAAATATAAAAGACCATGTCTAACAGCACACACTGACCTGTAAATATAAAATACCATGTCCAACAGCACACACTGACCTATATATAAAATACAATGTCCAACTGCACACACTGACCTATATATAAAATACAATGTACAACGGCACACACTGACCTGTAAATATAAAATATTATGTCCTACAGCACACACTGACCTGTATAAATAAATTACCATGTCCAACACTGACCTGTATATATAAAATGCCATGTCCAACAGCACACACTGATCTGTGAATATAAAATGCCATGTCTAGCAGCATACGCTGGCCTGTAAATATAAAATACCATGTCCAACAGCACACACTGACCTATATATAAAATACAATGTACAACGGCACACACTGGCCTGTAAATATAAAATATTATGTCCTACAGCACACACTGACCTGTATAAATAAATTACCATGTCCAACACTGACCTGTATATATAAAATGCCATGTCCAACAGCACACACTGATCTGTGAATATAAAATGCCATGTCTAGCAGCATACGCTGGCCTGTATATATCAAATACCATGTCCAACACTGACCTGTATATAAAGGATGCCATGTCCAACAGAACACACTGACCTATATATATAAAATACCATATCCAATAGAACACACTGACCTTTAAATCTAAACTTCCATGTCTAACAGAACACAATGGCCTGTATATATAAAAATATCATGTCCAACACTGAACTGTATATATAAAATGCCATGTTCAACAGAACACACTGACCTGTATATATAAAATACCATGTCCAACAGCACACACTGACCTGTATATATAAAATACCATGTCCAACAGGACACACTGACCTGTATATATAAAGTACTATGTCCAATGGAACATACTGTATATATCTCTATATATATAAAATTCCCCCAATGTCCAGTACACTCTGATCTGTATGAATAAAATGTTCCCTTAAACAGTAAAGCCACTTACTGAATGAGTCGCTGGAAGCTAGAGCCCATGGAGCTATGCAACAGACACAATGAACTCCAGCAAGTAAGCACATGCCCCCTTTCTCTTTTTCTAGGAATGGAACTCCTGTTTTGTGTTGAATGCAGTAATGCAGGAAAAAGAGGGGACTTTTTTTGTTTGATTTTCCCTCACTCTCTTGGCCCCTGCCAAGTCCGGGCTCCATACTGGAGTACCTCCTTTCCTCCCCTATGGCAGCTCTGGTGGTATCGCACCTTTTATAAATATGGCCAATAGATGCGATTATGATGCAAAACTGTTTGACAGAAGTCAAGTGCAATGCAATTATTGCATCTTGCAATCTTTTGCATATCTCCGCCCCTTACTTTAGGGGAACTTGGGAGTAAGAAATTACTTCTTGTTTCTTAGATTTTGTGGACAATGCTATTCATATAGCATGAGACTGCAAGATGCCTTCTGTTATAAGAAGGTTCTGCTCCATTTTTATGCTCAGTGGAGGGCTTTTTGCTCCTTTTGGCCCACCTCTCCCTAAGCTATCTAGCTGCCTTGTGTATTGTGCACCCAAGTCCTACCCCATAGAGCCACGAATTTGTATCTTGCACTGATGTGATCTAACAAGATCAAAACATGTCATGTCTGCATATAGCTGTTCGCAGAAAGCATCAGGCGGAACCAGAGGATCAGAGGGATCACAACACCACAACCTGACCGTCGAGAGGCAAAGTACATGGATGATGTGACCATCTTCTGGGCAGACAATCAGTCGATGATAGCACTCGTTCAGACCTGCGAGGACTTTGGCAGAGCTTCAGGGGCAAAGGCCAACTGCGGGAAGTCAGAGGATCTACTCTTCGGGGGGAATGGCGCCTGTCATCCACCACTTCAATGCCGTGAAACCAGACTTCATTAAAATTCTCAGGGTATGGTTGGTGGAGAGGGAGTGGCCCTGAAGTCCTGATATGAAAGTCTCTCCAAGATGAACCAGAAATTTGGACTATGGAGCCTCAGAGACTTTTTCATCGAAGGTAAAGCAGTTTTTAATAGTTGACAAAGAAACCTTGCTGACAATACCCACTTCCAAATCATTAATAAACAAATTAAATAGAATAATAACTACTCTGTGCATCCTATTCATTAACTAATTTTCTATCCATGTACAAATGTGCCTCCCCAGACCAACAGACCTTAGCTTATACATTAGTCGCCTATGGGGGACTGTATCAAAAGCCTTTGCAAAATCCAAGTATACTACGTCTACTGTTATGCCACAGTCTAAATTTCTACTCACTTCCTCATAAAAGTCAAGCAAGTTAGTTTGACAAGATCTATTCCTTCTAAATCCATGCTGGTTACTACTTATAATGTCAGGCCTTGAATCATACTCTAGAATATGTTCCCCTATTGAACTTTCCAGTATCTTCCCCACCAAACTCTCTTAGTATAGCATTTGAGGCTGAATAAAGACATACGTCCATCCAGTTCAACCCATCTAGCAATATCCTCATTTCCTGCCTAACTGTTGATCCAGAGGAAGGCAAAAAACCTCCACCAAATTTATGAAGGGGAAAAAAATTTCTTCCTGACTCCAAGTGGCAATCGGAAATTTCCCTGGATCAACTCTACTTTATGTATCAATACCAGTAACTTGTAACATTCCTTGTTTGCAGAAACTCATCCAGCTTTTTTTTGAAAATGACCAATGAACCTGCCATAACAACGTCCACTGGAAGACAGTGCCATAGCTTTACCGTTCTCACAGTGAAAAACCCTTTCCGAGCTTGAAGCCTAAACCTTTTTTCTTCAAGTCTTAAGGGATGTCCACAAGTCCTTTGACATGCTCTATTGGTGAACAATGCCCCAGATAGTTTATTGTTAATGTATTTATACACAGTAATCATATCCCCACGCAAGCGCCTTTTCTCCAGCGTACATAATTGTAACTTTTCCAGTCTCTCTTCATATTCACGCTCCCCCAATCCCCTGTAAGTTAAACTTACAGGCCTGTAATTACCCGGCTCTGAACGACAACCATTTTTGAATATTGAAATCAGCTTTTTTCCAATACAAAGGCACACATCCGGACATGAGGGAATCTGTGAAAATAAGAAACAATGGCCTAGATAAAACTGAAATGAGCTCCCTAAAAGGACTTGAGGATGTATTTTCTCCGGTCCAGGAGATTTATTAATATTAACCTTATTTAGTTGTTTCTGTACCATATCCTCGGTTAACCAAAGTGCACTTGCATCTTTTATACCATTATTGCTATTATACTCTATGATATCTGTACTTGGATCTTCTATAGTGTATACAGAGGGAAAAAAATTATTCAAGACGTTTGCTTTATTGCCATCCTCTGTAACTAACTTATCTTCATTAATTAATGGCGCCACATTTTCAGTCCTCATCTTCTTACTATGAATATACTTTAAAAAAATTTAGAATTAGTGGTGTTGTTTTCAGCTATCCTAACTTCGTTATTAATTTTAGCTAGCTTGATTGCTTTCTTACACTTTTTACAGTTTTTAAAATCCCTAAAGGCCCTTTCCGTTCCCTCTGACTTAAAGGTTTTAAATGCCTTTTTCTTCCTTTCTATTTGACTCAGCCACATGGGCACGGATTTATTCTTTTTTACATTTATTTCCCAAGAGTATACATTTAGATGTGAAATAGCTTAAAATCCCCTCAAACACAGTCTGCTTCTGTTCAGTACCTTTACCTGATATTACCATATCCCAGTTGACATTCTGAAGAGCTACTTTTAACCTTCGAAAGTTTGCTTTCCTGAAATTAAAAGTCTTTATTAATCCAGCGCACTTTTCCTTTCGATAACATTCTCCAAATGACACTATTTCATGGTCACTATTCCCTAAGCCTCCAGTTACCTTTATATCTATAATACGCTCCACAATGTTAGATATTATCAGATCCAACAGAATAAGTGAGAGTAAGTGAGAGATAGAAAGTGAGTGTAAGAGAGAGATAGAAAGTGAGTGACAAAATTCTGTCTTGATCACCCTCTTTAATATAAATTTTCTAAAGTCCAAAGCATTTTAGGCCCTTATATGACCCTCTGTACTCAATTCTCTGCAATAGTAAAAATGGTCTTTTTTTTCTAAAACAGGTTTGACTGCTAATCTAATATATGAGAGATGTTTTGCCAGTCATTGTTTAAAATGTTTGGACTTTGTTTACGCACAATAGGTTGCAGGGCACCTTACTGCATAGAAACATCTGTTTTACATATAAAATATGGTCTGTAATCCTGTAATCAACTCACAGTAAGTGCAGTTGCCACGTGATTATGTTCCCCTAAGTCTAATTCCTTGCGTCTGCCCAAAGTCTTGTCCCTTATAATGGGTCTAGTGCAACCACATGTTTACCCCTCTTAGTGGTAAGGGAGTGTATATCTGTAATAAACTGGCCTATTTGATCATCATTTTTTATGACAAGCCAGATTTTTCCCATGTTCCTCCTTAATCCCTCACATTCTGCATGGAAGGTGGAGATATATCTAAGTCAGCCTGTCTACTTTGGTACACTCTTTCTTCAGTAAAGACTTAGGGTAACCCCTATAAATAAATCTGTTCAAAAAAACACAAAACATCTTTTCAGAATCAGAATTTTAGTTTTTAAAAAAATGCCACTGCCCAGACCCACTTGGGCCCCCTCAAAAAATCTCAATAATAGCCAAATAAACTGAACATCTCAAACAGGAAGCACAAAATAACACACCACATAGTCAACCCCATATCAAAAAAACCTGAACAGGTCTTCATGTACATGCAATAAATGGAAGGTGGACTCAATGCCTGAATTTGCAAGAAAGGCCATAGCACCAGCCACCTCAACTAGTGCAACAGCCCTATTAAATGGCTTTTGTGAGACTGAAACTTCCTCTTCAGAATAGCATTTTTGTATTTACTAAACATAATGGAGTTGACAGAATGTGGTTCACTGAAAGGGATAGCTTCTTAAGCCAAATCACTCTCTATAGTTTTTCTATGGCTGCAGGGGCGTAACTGCAGGGCCCCCCGCAAGATTGTTGGCCGGGCCTCTTACCCACTCCCCTACCCAGAGGTCCACAATCTGTTTTAAAGACCGAACCTGAACTTCCGGTTTGTGGATTTGTCATCCACAAACTCCAGACCTCCCTCCTTGAAACAGCTACACTGCAAATGTACATCTTTGCAATTTGCAATGTCTCTTCTACCCAAAATAACTATATAATGATTATAAAAAGTTAATTCTTAAACTGAGTACACTTATTAACAATAAAGGAATGATTTCATTGAATCCTTCAAATGGATCTGAACTGTCAAATAATTTTCCTCAGCCATGGTTGTACTGAAGAATAGGGTATTGGCCATGGCCATAGCAAGTATGGCAGTCCCGAATAATCTCTCAATACTTTATATAGATGTAACGCTCCAGATCCCTGAATATTGCTTCAGCCCAGATACCCCGACCGAACTTGCCAATAGTCTTGCCGGGAGGCTTGTAGCACCTATTCGGGATTGTTTGCCGTCTGAAATTAGAGAGCAAGGTATCTGAGCTAAGGAATACTCGAGAAGTCCAGTACGAAATACGTAGCAGCAGAGCACGGGACTATTGGCGAAGTTCAGAAATGTCCAGAGAATCGCGGTACAAATCAGGACTCAGGAGTAGACAGGAAGGGAAAACCTGATAGGAGGATTTGAATAGGATTGCGAGTGTCATCATTGCATCTGAACCTGGTTAAAACGACCCTAAGATCAGCAATAGATGATATGGAATCCAGGGATTGCCGGAGCAGACTGAAGACGAATGAGCATTACCAAGGACACAGTTGAACACCGCCAAAGCGGGGTGGGAGGACAAAGATGACGATCAGACAAAGAAGAACCATGGGAGCGCGAGGCAGGTAAGCAGAACCTAACAATAGGAAGTACACTCAGGATTGTGTATAGCTACATCTTTGAAAGATGACAGTCAGAATCTGTAATATTCTGTCTGTCATCTTCACTGTAAGTGAAATTTATATGTATGCTACTAACATTACTATTACAAATATTACTCTTTTGATTGCAATCACATGTGTGGTAAAAGTGTAAGAATGGCAGGCTGCACTTGTGTAATTAATGAAATTTGATTAATTACACTGTATACACCCCAGCAGATTGTTCCTCCTGTTCAGATTGTTCTGGCATGAACGATCAGACATTGGTCACGGCCACATGCAAAACCATGCACTTTTTCAGGAAGATCGTCCAATAAACAGAAATATCAGTTGTTCAGTGTGTACCCAGCCTTTGGGTAGCATGTTTCTTGTTGTTAATATTGGCTGGCTGATTGTTCCTGATAAAGCCAAATAAAAGAGTTGTTTTTCTCTTGCGTAGAATATTTACAACACACAACTGCTATCAAGTTAAGAATTGGTGATGGCTTTTAGTTTGGTAATGTGAGAACACTGTGCAGGCTGGGAATCGTATGCCTTATTAAGAAGCTGTTTTGATTCTGGTGGGTGGTACTTTTAAGGAGATCAAACAAGACAAACACTTTGCCAGATAAAAACCCACTCTCCCTCACATGATGCCTGCATAGTGTAGATGTGTTTCTTTACAGCTCAGTGTGAAAAAATACTACCTCCTCCTTTTGCTAAGCTGGTTATCTCTTCTCTTGATCACAGTCACTTCAGAGACAAGGATGAAGAAAGAGTGCAAAATAAACCTGCAAGGTAAGACACAACTAATGCCATTACGACATATGTGTGAAAGATATGGAACTGATAGCAAGTCATTGTATAGTTAGATTCAGGTTTGTTCGAATGCGATAGATAGCATAATAGATCAAAATGTGTATATTAAGAGAAATTGTGCAAAGTAAAAAGAGTAGGAAAATGTGTAGAAATATGTTTAAAATCGTTAAAATGACACAAAATATACATTAAATGTGATTATTTTTGCAGAAGCTTGCTAGATGAAATATTTAGCTTTCTAAAAATTATAATATATAATTATAAAAGCATGAGTGTATAAAAGTTTAAATAAATTTACATTTTTAAAATTTTGTTTGCACTAAATTATTTCTTACAGTACATAAACTACAGTTAGTTTGTTTGTAATGTCTATTAAAATGTTGGGCATTTAAATACAGAGACTGGTGATAATGAATTTACATTTCTTTAATGCACTGAACATGCAATCCAGGGTATACAGATATAAATAATTTACGGTAATTAATTAATTGGAAAAGGACAAAGATAAATCTAATACTGAAATAGTTTAACAAGGTTAATAGAAGAGCAAAAGCATGCCTTTGACATCAAGTTATATATTAAAATAAGTAAAACAGACTATAAAAATGTTTGAATAAAAATGTGGACAAGGGACTGAAAAGTATACCGAGGGCTAATGAAGTCTAAATATTTAATGTCATATTAAGTTTCTGTAGCTGAAAGAAACACGTTGTTTCTAAAGTAATGAATAATGATCATCAGGTTCTTATAGTACAAATGGTAGTTTAAATTTCTGGTATATTAGAAGTCATAGAAATGTCTAGATGTGAATCCACAGAAATGCAAGGTGGGGTTTAAATTTCTTGCAATCTATAAATCTTATTATTTTTACTTGTGCAATAATCGTTACAGCAAAAGTTACATATTTCAACCTAAATACAATAGCTATTAACAACCATGCTTGAGAATCAAAAATGTATTGGGTGCCGTTTGTATTACGGTAACTTTGTAACAAAATAATACTCTTTGCCGACAACAATATATGTTGTTGACCAAAATAAATTCAGTGGTAATAAAACACATTTAGTGAACAAAAACAAACTCTTTGTTAAAACTTTATTTAGTCAACCAAAAGAAGTTCTGTGGTAACAAAACACATTAAGTCAACAACAACAACAAAAAGTTTTGTTATTTAGTCTACTTAATGAAATTCCGTAGTAACAAAACACATATTAAGTCAACAGAAAGCAACTGTAGCGCCAAAATATATATTTTTATGAACAAAATACAGTGGATTGAAACTGAATATTTTTTTGTACAAAAAGTGGTGAAAAGTAACATTGTGCTGACCAAAAATGTTTGTAGACCAAATACATCTTGTAGAGTGTATGTTTTTAGTACACAAAATGCACTAAAGAAAAACATGCATACTTTTTGTCTTTAAATGCAATGTTGTGCACCAAGATTTTTGTTTGGTAATGGTAATAGTAAATGGCAATAAATATGCTAAATGGCAAGCTTTCCCTTTAATCTTTATTAAAAAAATTAACTGGTAAACTGTTTAATTTCCTTTTAATCCCTTCAGAAGAAATGTACACATAATGACTCTTGCCTATAATACTGTATATTTCCCTTTAAGCTCTTTGCAAAGTAAAAAAGTCTAAATACATTTTTTCATTCATTTCTATAAAAAAAGAGTAGTACATTACACTTGCCCTTTTATCTCCGCAAGCAAAAAGGCTTGGAAATTGCACACTTTACTTAAATAGCTGCAGTAAGAAAATATGGTTAAATTGCTTTTCAGTTCCTTTTTGGCGAAAATATAAAATCTGGTAAATGGAACACGTAAGAAAAGACTACTAAATGACACAGTCTGTATTTTCTTTTCATCTCCTTACTTTACAGAGTAAAGTAAAGTAAGGAGACCCTGCCAAATGTGGCTTCTGGGCAAGGTGGGGGAAGGGGCATGGAGGAGACGGAAAGGGGGTGTGATATGGTGTAAGCGATGTCATCCAGGGCTGAGTTAGGGTGTGTGCGTGGGGGGCATTTTGGGGGCATTTCGGATGAAAAGGGGGTGTTCCATAGGCAGAGAATACAGGTGCTTGCAGTCGCAAGAGTTTGGGGTGGGATACCTGACTTAAGAGTTGTTCTGATCTAAATTTTTCCTTAAAAAACAGCTAAATAAGTACAGCCTCATCTATTTATCTAAAGAAAGACTGCATATCACAAAATGATCAGCAGCGGTGTCTCTCTAATGAGGCAAGATGAGCAAGATACTCAGGGCAGCGCCCCTGCAAAATATCAGAGAGGAGGCAGGCAGAGCTCACATTTATTTATTTTTAGAAAAGCGTCAGGCAGAGCAGAAGGAAAACAAAATCACGTGTGCGAGAGCGTGTGCACACCTGCAGACCCGCGATTTCCCCCTCTTAGCTCTGCGCTAACTGCCGCCTTCATGAAGGCCCTGCTCTGATCGTCATAGGGTAAGTGGGGTAATTATCTGTGTGGGCAGAGCTGGGTACATCTTATTTTCAACATAGTTTGGGTGATCTGGGTATTAGGGCATGTTATATATAACGGTCTGTGTGATCTGGGCATTAGGGCATCTTATATCTTACCTCCCAACATTTAAAAGTATGAAAGAGGGACAGGGGACCATGCACACTTTTCTAAGGCCCTACCCACTTTGTTTAGGTTACGCCCATATTAAAGACCACCACTCCCAAATTTTATATTTATCAAAATGTCCAATTGCTTACCAAAGCCCCTATTGGTAATATAATGTCAGAGTGTAATATTTGTTGATAGTGAATATGCCAAAGCAAAAATATATTTTTCACAAAAAAAACATAAATTTTTGCCAAACATTTTGGTATTAGCTTACTAGCTGGTGAAATGGAGGGCTGGCTTAACACTGGCTGGTGAAGTGGAGGGCTGGTTTATTACTAGCTGTACTTCTGTGTAATGGGTATGGAGGAGTGTATTTTTTTTAATTCTTAAATTCAACACTGGGTTCAATCATTAGTGCAAATCCCCCCTCACAACCCCCCCCCCTCTCCTCACAAAACTAAATGGCCAGTGCAAAATTCCCTTCACCCACCCCCCTTACAAACTAAATGGCCCCAGTGTAAACTTCCCGCTCCAATGGCCACAGTGCAAACTCGCCCCCTCACAAACTAAATGGCTCTAGTGCAAATTCTCCCTCCATCTTCCCTCACAAATTAAATAGCCCCAGTGCAAACTTCCCCCTCCAACCCCCCCTCACAATCTAAATGGCCCCAGTGACTTCCCCTCCAACCTGCCTTACAAAGTAAATGTCCCCCGTGCAAACTTCCCCCTCCAACCTCCCCCTCACAAAGTAAATGGCCCCAGTGCAAACTTCCCCCTCCAACCCCCCCTCACAAACTAAATGATGGCCAGTGCAAACACTCAATTAAATTTTAATTTTAAATGATTCTTGGTGTCCAGTACAACCCCTCAAACCCACCCACACCAACACCCCCACTCCAACCTAGATACATTTTCATTGGTGTCCAGACCAGTGCAAACCCACAGATTCATTCCAATAAATATTCATGGTGTAAAACATGTACTCTCATGTTTTGAATAACTAACCTCCTGGACCTTTCACTTTTTTCTCTCACAGGTGGTTACTGAAAAATCGGATGCCTGAGTCTCCAAACAACTTCACTTGACTTGCACTCAGCCAGACACGCACTGGTCTGCCTGAAGAGTCCAGCTCTTAAGAAAATGTTGTGATCCGATTGGCTGCCGAGTAGGAAAGAAGCAGCCAATCAGGGTCCACACCATGGCCGCACTGTGAGACCGTGACGTGGACCCTGATTGTCTGCTTTTTTCCCAGAGCAGCCAATTGGATTACAGATTATACCACAGTGTCACAGGACTGCGGGATTCTCGCCCTATTGCAGGAGAATCCCGCGAGATCTGGGACAGTTGGGAGGTATGCCTATTTGTGTGATCTTGGCATTAAGGCATGTTATATGTACCAGTCTGTTTGATCTGGGCATTAGGGCATGTTATATGTACCTATATGTGTGATCTGGGCATTAAGGCATGTTATATGTTTCTATCTGTGTGAGCTGGGAATGTTATATGTACCAATCTGTGGGAGCTGGGCATGAGTACATCTAATATGTACCTATCTTTGTGAGCTGGGCATGAAGGCAACTTAGTTAGGTTAGCTAGGGCCTTGCTGAAAAAATTTACCTTGATGTGGTGGCAGGCTTACAAATCTTTTGGGGGAAAAACTATTATTCTACAGGAATTATGGTGTGGATAATATTTTTTTTGAGGAGCTTTATAAATACCACCTGTGATGTGAAGTTTAAAAAGACCAAATGTTTAACCATGCCCATTCCTGGAAGCCATGCAACCTAACCCTGGTTGTGGTGGTGCACTTAATGGGGCCTAGTGGTACATAGGGGCAGCATTCAAATGTTTGACTCAGGTGGCAAAAACCCTAGAGACAGCCCTGATTATCAGGGTGATGAAAATCGCCTGTTTACAGGCAAAATTAGTCTAAAACCCACAACTACCTGGTGTATTATCGTGTTTGAATTGGTTTTACGGTACACTAATTTTGCATTTACTGTGCTTTTTCTAAAAATTATTGAAAATAGTGCAGCTTATGTAATAAAGGCAGCTTGAGTTTTGGGCTACCTTGTTTAAAGGCAGAGATCCCATAATGCAGTAATCCTCGCAAAGTGATTTACTGCATTGCAGAATCTTGCAAAGGTAAGTAATGCCGATTCTGTTTTTGCATCGGCCCCTTTGTTTGTAATACACAACAATCTTACAATGTTTACCAAATAATTTCTGTAGACCAATTCTGTTCACCAAATAATTTCTGTACAAGTCTGTTTTGTTCACCAAATAATTTCTTTAGAAAAAGAAGGAAAAAAATTTTTGTTTCTCCTAATAATTTTTCTAAAACCAGTCTATCAATTTCGTTCACCAAATAACTTCTGTAGACTAAATCTGTAACTTTCACTGAACTTTTGACCGAATATAAAAAAATAGCTAAAAAAGGACAGATTTGGTATACAGAAATTATTTGGTGAACAGAATTGGTCTACAGAAATCATTCGGTGAACCAAATTGTTTTATAAAAATAATTTGATGAATTGGTCTACAAAAATTATTTGGTGAACAGAATTGACAGACTTATTCTACAGAATCTATTTGGTGAACATTATAAGATTGTTGTGTTTTGCAAGCATAGGGGCCAATGCAGAACCAGAAGTGCATTACTCACCTTTGTAAGATACCAAGATGCAGGATTTACTGCATCGTGGGATCACGGTCAGGTAAGAAGCACTACTCTGCGCCTCTGCCTTAAAGGCGTTAAGTTCTGTGCTACAAGGAAGCACAAAACTCAACACTGCCTATGTTACATAGGCTGTGCTATTTTCTAGAATTTTTAGAAATAGCGCAGTCAACGCAAAACTAATGTAAAACCAATGCAAACCTGATCAGGGGCGTAACTACCGGGGAGCAGGGGGAGCAACCGCAAGGGGGCCTGGGAGCCAAGGGTGCCCCATCTTCATATTTTTCCTATGACAGATATAGCCTTATCCAAGAAAACAACTGTGGTTTAAACACGGATAGTGGCCCCATCATAGTTTTGCAGGGGGCCCAGTTATTCCTAGTTACACCACTGAATCTGATAATACATCATAACAAACAACAATGAGAGAGGTCCAGACGTTGAGCTGAAAGTGATGACTGTGAAAAATGTATTCCATCAGAACCAAGTAAAAACAGTTGCAACGTTTCGGGCCCACACTCTCAAGCCTAAATTCAAGTGATTGCTAACAAACCTTTTATACACACGGTCCTTTGGGTACTCGGCAGTGAAGCTACTTTAGTCAGGCTTTGAGGCAGACCATATAAGCTTCCTTCTAGAAATACTACACATGGTACTGTTTTACAACTATTTTTTGTTTGAAAATGATTATTATATCCAACTCCAGGGTACTGCCATGGGCAGCAATGTAGCTCCAACGTATGTCAATTTATATATGGCATCCCTGGAGTAGGAGTTTGTGTATAATAATGATCTATTTCATAAACTCTGTACGTATCTACGATATGTAGACGATCTGTTAATGTTGTGGAAGGGATCATATGATACAGTAATGCAATTTATTAATTTTTTAAATGGCATGGATGAGACTATTAAATTCTCTCACAAGGTTGACAATTTTACGATTGACTATTTGGATCTCAGAATATACAGGGATGGTTACAAGATAGGCACAGATATATTCAAAAAAGATATGGATAGAAACAATTTTTTTGCACTATCAGAGTTACCATCCCATTCACTTGAGAGAATCCATACCGTATACACAATTTATGAGAGTCAAGTGAATTGTGTCTAATGCAGGCATGAGTGATATGAGAATAAAGGAGATGGGTGTAAGATTTAAAGAAAGAGGGTATCCACCAACATTGCTACAGAGGAATATGAATAGAGTCAAACAGATTCCAAGGGAAGAACTTTTAAAACCTAAACAAGAAAAACGACAGGATAAGAGAATGACATTTGTCAGCACGTATAATACAGAGAGTGACAGCGTATACAGAATTATACGTAAACATTGGCATCTATTGCAAACATGCCATCCTAATTTAGAGGAGTTTAAAATACCACCTAAAAGAGCATATAAGAGACTGCCAAGTATAAAAGACAAACTGATCAAATCAGATATAGGACCAAGGCGAGAGGAACAATATACATTTGGGACAGTGAAAATGGGGACATTTCCCTGTTTGGAGTGTACACCCTGCAATAGTGTTATTAGAGGGGATAGTGTTATTAGAGGGGAATATTTTACACATCCTCATAATGGGAAGAAATTCTATTTAAGAGGCCAATATACTTGTAATATGTCATTTGTGGTGTATATACTTAAATGACCCTGTGGCCTACTTTATGTAGGGGAAAAGACACAGCGAATGAAGGAACGTTTTTCACAGCACAAATTAGAAGGGCAGCCACTCATTTACCAGTTCCAGCACATTTTCATACAGCTAAACATACAAATAGTCAGTTAAAGTTTCAAATTATAGATCATGTCCCCAAATTGAGAAGAGGTGGGAACAGATTGAGGATATTGCAAGAATTAGAGATGAAATGGATCAATAAATTAGACACTATGTGGCCAAAGGTATGAATAGGGAATATACACCGGGCATGTTTATTATATAAGTAGGAATGAAAATCACAATTAATGTGTTTTTATGTGACTGCACTATTTTATTTATTTAATGTAAACTAACTATCTTTATGATCCATATATATGTTTTTAAAGGACTAAAGTGAAAAGGAACATTGGATAACAAGTAAAAATCATGGACTCTCATTAGTCCCATTAAGAGAATATAAACAAAGATGGACTATTTTTTGAACAATAAATGTACATTTTATCCTGTTATGATTGGGAAGCTGTATGCACATTTCTTACACACACACAGACCAACACATATATAATATTAGATATATATATATATATATATATATATATATATATATATATACCGTATATACTCGAGTATAAACGACCCGAGTTATAACCGAGGTACCCAATTTCAGCTAAAAATCCTATAAAGTTGTTGACTCGAGTATAAACCAAGGCTAGAAACTTGGCATTCAAGATGTTTGGAAACTACAACTCCAGCTAATAAAGCATGCTGGGAGTTGTAGTTTCCAAACATCTTGAATTCCAAGTGAGGGTGGCATTCAAGATGTTTGGGAACTACAACTCCCAGCATGCTTTATTAGCTGGAGTTGTAGTTTACAAACATCTTGAATGCCACCCTCACTTGGCATTCAAGATGTTTGGAAACTACAACTCCCAGCAATAAAGCAGCTGGGAGTTGTAGTTCCCAAACATCTTGAATGCCACCTCACCCTCCCCCTCCCACCCGTTCAGTACCTGTGGGCTCTTCTCCCTGTGGCTCTTCTCCATCCAAGCAAGGGCCAGCATTGAAGAATCCTTGGGCCAGCATTGAAGAAGCATTGAAGTCTCCTCTGCATTCCGGAGCCGCACGATCTTTCTCTGCACTGGCGCGCCGACTGACGTCACTGCCCGGCGCCGGGCTGTGACGTCAGGCCGGCGTGCCCAGTGCAGAGAAAGATCATGCGGCTGACGGAATGGTAAGGTAAGTGTGACTCGAGTATAAACCGAGTCCAAGTTTTCAGGCTGATTTTTCAGCCTGAAAAACTCGGTTATACTAGAGTATATACGGTAATATATACGCTTTTAATCATGCACATTTTACAATAATGCACATTTTTTAGTATATTAAATATTCAAAAATTTACAAAAATGTTTTATAATATATTTGTTACATATAATATGATAATTTTAAGAGACGTTTTAGAAAATCAACATTGTCACTTTAAATGTGGATTTGCACTGTAACTTTATAAGCCTTTAAGAGAGTTTTGCACTGTCACTTTAAATGTAGATTGCACTGGTTTGTCTTAACGAGATGTGGGCGGACACAATGTGTGTATAAAAGGTTTGTTAGCATTCACTTCAATTTAGGCTTGAGAAAGGGCTGAGTGTGTGCCCGAAACGTTGCCACTGTTTTTACTTGGTTCTGATGGAATACATTTTTCACAGTAATCACTTTCAGCCCAACGTCTGGACCCCCCTCATTGTTGTTTGTTATATATGGATATTTGAGGGCTGGGGCAGTGATCCCTTGTCAGGGAGTCCCAGTGCGGCATAAGACAGTTTTGTACCATTTTGTAATTTCTGATAATACATCAGGTAGCATAGGTTTTGTGCTAATTTTGCCTGTAAACAGGCAATTTACAAGCATTTTATTATAAAAGAGATTAAAGGGGATGCATTGCAATTATCATTTTTAAAGGGAAAGAGAATCATATACCAGATATTCCTTTTTCAAGAGTTTAAAGGCAACTATATTATGGGCAAGAGAGTCATTATGTGTACACATTGTTTCTGAAGGGATTTAAGGGAAAGTAAATAATTTACCAGTTAATATTTTTTTAAGAAAGTTTAAAAGGAAAGCTTTACCATTTTTATTGCCCATTACCATTACCAAACATAAATCTTAAGACAAAAAGTATGCTTGTTTGTCCTTGTTCATTTTGTGCACTAGGCATATACTTACGCTACAAGATGTATTTGGTCTACAAAAATTTTTGTGCCAACATAATGACATAATGTTACTCTTCACCACTAGAATACTCTGTACATTTTGTTCACAAAACAGTAGTTTTGTTTTGTTTTTTGTGGACTAAATGTGTTTTGTAACCACCGAATTTCTTTTAGTTGACTAAATATAGTTTTCTCATCAAAGTATTGGTTTTATTGACTAAATGTATGTTTGGTTTCCACAGAATTTATTTTGGTCGACTAAATCAAGTTTTGTCACCAAAGTGTTTTTTTTTGTTGTTGCTGACTAAATGTATGTTTGGTTCCCACAGAATTTCTTTTGTTCAACTAAATATAGTTTCGGCACCAAAGTATAATTATAAAGCGCCACTTGGGTTACACAGTGCTGTACATTATAAAATACAGAGTATACAAACATGGGGATAAGTGGAAGCAATTATATAGATATAAATAAAAATTAAATACAATTTCATACATCGGTTAAGAAAGCATATATATAAATTGTGTATAAATTGATATACGTGCAGCATGCCTTGACAGATTAGGAAGGAGATCCCTACACTGAAGAGCTTGCAATCTAAGTGGGAGGGAGAACATACAGATACGAGTGGGGGAATGGATACAAAGTGCTTAAAATGGCTAACAATCATTTGTTGTGCTGATGCTCAAAAAGGTAGGAAACCAGTCTAGATTTTATTAATGGATGTCACCAGGTGAAGCGAGAGAGGGAGAGAGTTCCAAAGGTAGGGAACAGCAAGAGAGAATGGTTTAAGGCAAGAGGCAGCAGTGTTTGTTGGGGGGTTTGTCAAGAAGATTTCCTTGCAAGGAACGGAGGGCACGGCCAGAAACATAAGGGACCAAGAGAGAAGATAAGTAGGGAGGTGCAGTAGAGTGAAGGGATTTAAAGGTTAAAAGAAGGGTATTGAATATTATTCTTTTTTTGATGGGAAGCCACCCTATGGACTGAAGTATTGGGGTTGTGGGTTCTCTTTTTGAGGAGATTATCCAAGCTGCCGAGTTTAAGATAGACTGAAGAGGAGAGAGATGACAGGCCAGGAGTCCAAGTAGTAGAATGTTACAGTAGTAATTAAGGGAGATTATAAGGGCATGCATGAGCATTTTAGTAGTGGAGCGAGAGAGAAAAGGTGCGTATCTTGGCAATATTGCGAAGGAGAAAACGACACATCCTAGAGACATTGTTAATGTGATGATGGAAGGAAAGAAAGGAGCTAAAGATAACTCCAAGGCAGCGTGCAGATTCTACTGGGTCAATGACCATATTGTCAATAGAGATGGAGAAGGGAGGACTAGGTCCCAGTTTAGGGGGGGAAATGATTAATTCCATTTTAGACAGACCGAGCTTAAGGCGGCAGTGCACCATCCAGGAAGAGATAGAAAGCAGACATTTAGAGATTTGGGATTGAACATCAGCATATAAGTGATACTTAAAGTCGAAAGAACTAATTACTTCTCTCAGACAGATAGTGTAGAGGGAGAACAGCAAAGGTCCTAAAACAGCGCCCTGAGGGACCCCCACACTAAAGGGAACAGGAGAGGAAGTCTTATTAACAAAAGAGATAGAGAAAGATCTGTTAGAGAGATAAGAATACAAACATGCCTCAGCTTGATTTCGGACGCTCAGAGAATATAGAATTTGCATAAGAGAGTTGTCCACGGTATCAAAGGCAGCCGATAGGTCAAGGAGAATGAGAACTGTCCCTTGGCTTTGGCAGCTTGTAGGTCATTTGAGACTTTGCAGAGGGAAATTTCAGTAGAATGACCCGGTCGGCATCCTGACTGCAATGGGTCCAATAGGTTATTAGCATTGAGGTATTTAGTAATGCGTATAGAGGCAAGAAGATCTAAGAGTTTTCATGCAAACGGTAAAAGGGAGAGAGGGTGGTAGTTTGAGAGACAGGTAGGGTCCAGAGAGGGCTTTTTAAGAAGAGGTTTGACACATGCATGTTTAAAGGCAGCAGGAAAAATCCCAGAGGTCAGGTAGGAAAAATGTAAGCAAGAGCAGTGGAAAGGATTTTAGCGCAGTGTCTGAGTAAGAAGGCGGGCATGGGATCAAAGGTACACATTGTAAGCGTAGATTAGGTCGAAGACTTCAGAATAGGTGACAGGGGTGAAAGATACCAGAACTGCATGTGGTGGGGCAGGCAAAAGAAGGTGATCTTTGTCCTGGGGTGAGGGGATTAGAGTGCGGATATCATCTATTATATTTCAAAAGTAGTCTCTAATGTAGATCATTTGTTGACTAAATGATCTGGGAACAAGTAACACCCCATAAAAATGTATATATAAATCTCAATATAAGATCCTAAGCACCTGGAGCCATCTTTCCATCATTATCAGAAGTAGTTCATGTGAAGACAGAAAAAACAAAAATTGAATAGTGTGTCTCACATAAACTCTGCTCTGTTCTTGACCCCATTTCTGTCTCATCCATCTTATCTTTGTCTCTACTCTCCATTTCACACAGATAATTTTGAGTTAAAAAAAGATAACAGCCCATCAAGTTCAACCCCTCCACAAAAAAATCCCAACCCCCCCAACCCAACAAAAGAAGCGGCCTCCTCCACTCAAATGGTATGTGCCTCTGAATACACCAAACTAGACAAGCCTACTGATTATCCATATATTATCTTGATGGTGTTAGAAAGGGGTCTTGACAGTGCAGTAAATCACAACAGTGCTCTCTCTAGATTTTCCAGCAGGTTGTGCCAGCCGACTAAAAGATTCGAGGGAGAACACTGCAGAACCATACTGCCCTCACAATAAGGAACCATTATGTTGCTTATGCTGAAATGGATTTTCCTCCTCAAGACCAAAGGGGTGGCATCTAGTCTTTTGCTCAACCCTATGAGAAATAAAGATCCCTTGCTAATTGGCTGAAGTTCCCTTTAACTTTAAAGAACAAATTTCCATGGACATACTCCATCTGTCCATCTAATGAAGTAACAAACTTTTATTGGTGAAAATGTTCTCACGCTTACACAATGTTTTAGGTGTTCCTTCTCTCACTCCCGAAGAAGGAACACCCAAAATGCTTTGTGACTGTTTTGAGTATTATCACAAATAAAAATATTATTTGTATAGGAGAAATGCTTCTTTTCTGGGGAAAACAAACCCAACTTTCATAATCTTCCTTCCTAACACAAATTCCCCATCCCTTTTATCAGTTTAGTTGCCTTTCTCTGTACACTAATTTATTTATGTCCTTTCTATGGACTGCTGCACATTATACTCAAGATGAGGCCTTAAGCTAGGTACACACAGTACAGATCATTGAAAGATGACAGACAGGATCTGCAAGATCTGCATACACACAGTCCCGAGCGTTCTCCCTATGAACATCATAGGGAGAATGCTCGGGACTGTGTGTTTCCATTGGCCGCGCTAGACTCCTCTATAGGGACTCCTCTATGGGGAGTCTAGCTCGGCCAATGGAAATGTTCGGTCTTTCCTGAACGAGCGTTCGGCCGACCCGATCGTTCAGAAAACGAAGGTACACACAGTTGCGTTACTGTGTGTACCCAGCTTTACAAGGGCTTTCTGCAGAGGCAGATTTATGATTGTATAGACACTATGCTCAAGAATTCTATTTGCTTTAGCAAATAATGCATGACACTATATTAAACTTTATTTCAAATAGGGAAGATGATCTTCAAAGATTTATAACTTACTGGTTCTGCAACTAGAAACTTTATTAATAACTAATTAATAATAATTTGATATTAAGCGTAATAATTAGTGTAGTCAAATCCATACACTGACACATTGGATTTACTATAATATGGTAGCAGCATACACTTTACATTTACAGTTGGATTTGCTGTACCGTAGTCTCCCTACTAATGCTTTTTGTTTTCTCTCTTATCTTATCAAGAAAATTGTGTTGTATTTTACTTTGTGTGGTTTACTTCCATGCATCCAATGTTAAAATCAGAACAACATTACATAACGTGTGGGGTTTAACTACTATCATAAGAGAATCTTGGCATTTGGGAATTATAAATCCCACTCCCCTTATATTTTCTTCTTGAAAAAAACTAATTTTTCTAGTAACTACCCAAAAATTGCATATACTGTGAGCACAACCCCATTGGTAGTTTCTGCAAATGGACTGTGGGGTTTCTATATTTTTTTTTTAAATAAAGCACTCCATGTTTAGGTTATCCATACCTTGAAGGATCAATAAGGGCAATTATATATAAACTTCTCGACACAATTTTTTCCTAGAAGTATTTAGAATTATGAAACACCCCCTGTACATTCATAGCAGGGGACTGTTAATATCCCACAGGATTTGCAACAGGAAAGGCCCAGCCGTTAAATACTTTTATAGGAAAAAGGAGGACAGAATACAACAAAAAAAAGGAGCACTATGCATATTCCACCGCCTGGTTACAGGCTTTCAATGTTAAAATCAGACCAACATTACATAACGTGTGGGGTTTAACTACTATCATAAGAGAATCTTGGAATTTGGGAATTATAAATCCCACCCCCCTTATATTTTGTTCTTGCAGGAACCTAGTTTTTCTAGTAACTACCCAAAAATTGCATATAAGCACACCCCCACTGGTAGTTTCTGCAAATGGACTGTGGGGTTTCTATATTTTTTGTTTTCAATAAAGCATTCCATGTTTAGGTTATCCATATCTTAAAGGATGAAGATATATGTATACAATTTTCGACACAATTTTTCCTAGAAGTATTTAGAATTAATTAAAGGGCATGTCCACCCCCAAAACTATACTTTAACCCATTACTGGTCCTACAAAGTAGTTTACAAAAATCCTTACCTTTCATCTCTTCTCTAAATGGTTCTCCAGCAATGCTTGTCCAAAGTCCAGGAGAGTGAAGGAGGTGCCTGTGAGCCATCCGGTCCTTGCGCTGTGGAGCCCTTTACTGTCCTCCCTCCCTCCATCATGATCCATTCTCTTTGGCCATTGCACCTAGCTTGAAAAGATTTGGTTACAAGGTAGGTGCCCCCTTCCCACCCCCAACTTACCGTAGCACAAAAATGTAGGGGCACTAGTACTGTAATCAAAAGATGACCCTTATCCAATAGAATAATATATGTATACAAGGTGCTCAATGACAATAAATGGATACATATAAATAACAAAGAGAGAAACAGATGTTATGGCACTCTTATCGAAAGTTTATTATACATAGGTATATCAAGAACAGGGCTCAAAAAGAAGGGGAATAAGAGGCAAAAGATGCTAGTTAATAAATACAGGTATCATCACTGCACTCAAAGTGCCAGTGTGCAAGTTAAAGTGATATTGTGCAAAAATAAAGTGCTACCTATCAACACACCATTAAAAGAAAACGAAACTGCTTCCCAACAAGTACAAACAGGCTCAATAAGGCTATAGTCAGCATGGTCAATATGTCAGTAAATGATTACACTCATCTGATATTTAGTTGCAAATTCAAAGATTTTAGGCACTCCATATGGATATGCGTAATACTGAAATATACATATATATCCTAATTCAGTGGTAGAGGTAAATGCACCCCACTACCCCCACACAGTCAGAGAAATGGGGGGGAGGAAAAAACACACGATACATATAGTAAGTATCTAGAAATGGGAGCCAAGCAGAGTAACTAAATGCAAGTGCAAAGTACAAATATACATAGAGGGGCAGATACTTATGTAGGTGTATGCCACAGGGTCCACAGGGAGCCACGACCATGTTGGGAGCAGAGCTGGAAGCGTTTCGCCTGTTAACTACAGGCTTCTTCCGCAGCAAGAAAGTAAGTGTGTGGTGTTCCGTTCCTTTATACCCACAATGGCCGCCATCTCACCAGATGCACGTGACGTCAGTGCACAACTTTCAAGTAAATTTCGCTCATGCGCACTAAAGTAGACTCACGTTTTTTTCACGCATGCATACTAGAGCTATAGTGCCGAAACTAAGTAAGCAAACGTTGCTGTAGCAACGAATTCCGCGCATGCGTAGTACGCGCATGCGTACTAGAACTATAGTGCCGAGACTAGGTAAACAAACGTTGCCTTGGCAACGAGCTTAACACAGTTTGATATTTGTAATTACGGGCTATAGCAATGCAACAATCAATCCCATCATCTTAAACAGTACAAAGGACCAAAGTATTGGCAGTAAAAGTACTCCAGCAGCCAATTCCTGCGGCTGCCAAGTAAAGCACTGCCCAGTTACAAAAAAAAGACAGATTGCCACCTTTCAAACTTTTATAGGGGCGCACGCCATGAGCAATAATTTTCATGTTGCTGCATGGTTGGTGTGGTCCTGATTCTGCACCTCAGATTTAAAATAGGCAACCCACTTACATTGGGTTTATGGGGGAATTACTGGTGCCTGGAATTCCCCCTTTTCTGCTTGCTTATTGCAATTGCAATTGGCTGTTCCACTTCTCCTGGTGCCCATAGAATGTTACATAGACTGTTACATAAATTGTTACATTGAAAATTGAGCTATGAGTGAGAAGCAGAATTTTTTTGTTTCAAAATATATCCAGTCTGCCCTGTGATTGACAGGAAGTACCAGTGATCTGGTCAAACATTTACACAAACATAGAAAAGATAATCAACGCACATTTCTAGGCCCCAGTCTGGAAGGTTACCTTGACATGGTTTGGAAGGCTTTTCATTCATGTGATCACAGTAATGTCTAATTAAACCCCTTTGTATGTATGTATGCCAGTGTATATATAATGTATAATGTATGCCAGTGTGCAGATAATATGATATTGTATGGGGCCTAGGAATGTGCATTGATTATCTTTTCTGTATATATATATATATATATATATATTTATATTTATTTATTTATCCTTCATTTATATTGTTTATATTGACTTTCCTTTACAAAACAAATGATATATAATTAAAAAAGTATACTTACTTTACTTAACACCCGTAAGTTTCAATGGAAAACTCACAATGGTAGGTTTAGCCACACATCTAAGAGTGCTAAAGGGTCTCCATATGGACACTAAAAGAAAGTGGAATTTTACTAACATCCAATGAGGTTCAGATCTTACAACCTCATTGGATCAGCTAGGAGGATCAATGAACGACCCCGACCAAACAAAAATTCTTCACACATTTAGTATCCTCCTCCCTTCTCCATAGAAAGAAATAAGACTTCCTTTAGGATAGACAATACAGTTTCAGTTTGATAGACAGGAAGTGATGTCTGTTTATGATAAAATTACTTTGCATGTCTTTGAATCTGCCCAGCATTCTTAGAGAAATTAAAAGTTTTACCCTTTTTTCCAATATTAATGTATTAACAGGATGAGACTGAAGTACCTTCTGTTGTAAGAAGGCTCTATTCCATTGTATGATCTGTGGAGGTCTTTTTCCTCCTTAAAGCCCACATCACCTTAATCTATATAGCTGTCTTGTATCTTTTGCTCCCAAGTCCTACCCCATTGAAAAATACATACAAAAGATGGGATAGTATACATCCACACAGAGTGCAACTAGAGACCAAATCAATTTAATATATACAAACAATAGAAGCCTAGTGCACATGCAACTAATTTGCTTACATTTAACGTTTTCAGTGAATTGCGACTTAAAAAGCCTGCCAGTGAATTTAAAGGACAATTATACTCACCTCCCCCTTGTTCCTTTCCCCCCACTCCTGCAAAGTACACAGGGTGAGGACCTAAAATGCTAAGTCCTCACCTCTGGGTACTTTACAAAAGTACTGAAGTACTTACTTGTAATCTCCCCTGTCGCTCCGATCCGATCCTCCCCATTGGCACTTTGAGTGACAGGTCACGAGGCAGCCAATGGGAAGACGCACTCTGCAAGAAGGCGTGTCTTCCCATTGGCTGCCTCCTGGACTGTCACTGACAGTGCCAGTGGGGAGGAGCGACAAGGGAGATTACAAGTAAGGACTTTTGTAAAGTACCCAGAAGTGAGGACTTAGCGTTTTAGTTCCTCACCCTGGGTACTTTGCAGGAGTGGATCGGGGAAATGGTAAGTATAATTGTCCTTTAAAGCAATTAGTTCAATAACTTGGCCAAATGACTTTAAGCCCAGCAACCACGTCATGATTTGCTTTATTCTGCTGGGTCCTAACCTTAAATCTTAGTAAATTTTACCTTTGTAAGAGACGTAATTCTCAAACTTTATCTTAGTAACAGTATCTGCTTTTAATGAGATGAAAATCCCTGTTGCTCGTTTGCTTACTGTGTAGGGACTGACTCTCCAGCTTTAAGTACTTGAACACATGGACCACTGTGGGTGGAGCACACATTTCCCAGAGGCTTGGTCAAACCTCCAATGCAACAAGCAAAATACATACAAAAGATGGGATAGTATATAGAAACCATTGAAGCTATGAAACTATGTCCTGTACTGATAAAATATAATAAGATTAAAAAAGCAGTTATCTCACTGTGATGTTTGCACTGAACTTTAAAACTCTATACAATGTTATTATTAATTATTAATCCTGGATTTAAATTGATAAAAGTTCACCAGAACAAATAGATAAACAAAACAGAATAAAGTCATACAGGGAGATTCAATAAAAGTTCTTATAGTTTAAAATGGTGCTAATTTTTCCCCAACCAATCAGATCTTATTTAACATTTGAAAGCTAACATCTGATTGGTTGGGGCAAAATTAGTACCATTTTAAACGATAAGAGCTTTTATTGAATAACCCTGATAGTGTTATACAACAAATAAAACATGGATAATGGCTGCCTTATCTTACTGTATATACATCTAGATGCAGATAAATTTGTTGTACCGTGTTAGTCCAGTAGCATATACTATAAAGATGAGTTCTGTAGGATAACATTGACCTGAGGAAGAGAGAAGTCTATCTCTCAAAAGCTTGTCTGTAAAATTGAACTGTTAGGGCTAGGCCACACTGTCGCGATTTTCTTGCGTTTGCGTATGCGATTGCACATGCGTTTTTTTCTGATCATTGGAATAGCGGCAACGCACCAAAAACGTGCGTTTTCGGGTGCGATGCGATTGCGCCTGTGATAAGAGATGTCCGAACTTCGAAAAATCCGATCCGCGTGAGGATCCGTGGATTTTCAAAAAAATCCGGAAATTCGAAAATCCGCGAGCAGACCCGTTAAAACGTATTAAAATGAAAGTTCGGCAAAATCCGCATTAAAAGTGGTCTAAATAGCCTTGGTAATGTACACTTAATCACTCAGGGACCTGGGTAATGACCTTAGAAACACGTATCAATGCCTACAATACCTAAAAATTGCAGTCCGCTAGCATGAATATAAAAAAACGGTAATTTTTCGAAAATACGAGGATTTCCGTAAAAACAAGGATTTCCGTAAAAACGAGTATTTCTGTAAAAACGAGGAATTTCGTAAAAACGAGGAACCGGAACTTCCTGCCTACAAAATGGCGAGTTCTGCTAGGCAACTCTATGCCATGCAGTACCTCCTGTCTAGGGGGTACGATGACTTCCCCCCTGGAACCTATCATGTGCGGCGTCGAAAACGCAGGATTATGGAGGGTCTCCAGCGACGGCTCCTGCGCCGCTACGGCTACCAGACCACTGTCTCTACCCTCCAGAGACAGTGGTCTGATCTAAAGAGGCAGAGGCCTCATTATGTTCTTGCCATACGGCAAATGATGGAAGGCAAGTATACTTTTTATTATATTACTGTATTGTAATAAGTAGTAAAATATTTTAATTCACTTCTGACAAAAACATATTTATATATATATTTTTAAAAACATCAATAATCCTTAAATTTGGCTTGAGAGAGAGAGAGAGAGAGAGAGAGAGAGAGAGAGAGAGAGAGATCCAAGTTCTTTGTATTTCTCATTCACTAGTTATTATTACATTATTATTATTCTTATGTTATTCAATATCAGCCTTATTTAAAGGGTAAGTAAAGTCAAAAAATAAATCACTGAAAAGTGACTTTATTTAACATATCACCTATAAATTTAAAATGATACCCACACATAGACACAGGTAAACACACTTGGTGGCCCACCCTTCCATTTCCATTGCAGCCTTATTTAAAGGCTAAGTAAAGTTAAAAATGTTTCATTAAAAATTGATTTCTTTTTTACCTTATAAATGCACACTTATACCCACACATAGACACAGTTAAACACACTTTACTGACCCACCCTTTTAGTTACATGGCAGTCCTATTTGAAGGGAAAGTAAAGTCAAAAATAAAATGTTGATCAATTATTAAAAATTGATTTTTACACTCCAAAATAAAAAATGTTGTGTTAGCTACAAAATCTAGATACAAGTACACACAGCTACTGATGCTCCCCTTCACCCAACCAATGTTTCCCTACATGGCTACAATACACACAATAAAAATATAAGTACTTAGCCAGAATAAGGTATGAAATCATTGCCATAGAAATATGATTGACTTTGAAAGCAACTATAACATATTGCCTTATTTAATCTGTATTTTCAAGCAGAATCCAAAGTATATAATGAAATATATCCTTTAGATATATCATTCATTATGTATTTTTTTATTTTAATTTGCAGCTGAATCTTCCTCGGATACCCCACCCACCACCATCCCCGCCAGAGGAAGAATGTAAGTGCAGCCTATTAAAAAAAAAAAATCTAAATTTTTTATTTGTCCAAGGCCACATTACAGCGCACACGAGCGCTCCAGAAACAAGCATACAAGCGTGTTTCCGGTGCGCTCATGTGTATTGCTGCGCGAGTGCAGTACGATTGCACAATTGTGCAAAAATTGAGGATGACATTAATTGTGCTACACTATTGTGTGCCTTTAACACGTGATGTGTCCAAGCCCTTTATCCAAATGTTTGCATATTTTTTGACAACTTCTCCGAGAATTGTTTTAGTAAATGTATTCGAAAATTTAATGACAGTGAGAATTAAAATAAATTTCCTTATTTTTTTTAGCACTACCACCAACTAGCCCTCAGGCTCCGGGCAGCCCATTGCCCCCTCCGGGCAGTCCATTGCCCCCTCCGGGTTCTCCATCTCCCCCACCGGGCAGTCCACCGCCCCAAGAGGAGGAACCTGGCACCAGCCAGACACGTAAGTGCATCCTAAGCAATTTTTTTATCTTTTTATTGACCTTGATTGTCAGCAAATAATTAGCGAAATTATCAGTGATAATTAAGTGAATTTTATTATTTCACTGAAAAAAATTTGTCAAAAAAAATTAAACAAATCTATTAATTTGGCTTGAGAGACAGATCACAGTTCTTCTCATTTCTCATTCCCATTTATTGTCCCCGACTCCCCATTGTTTGGGCTGTATCTTGTCCCTCAGTTTTTGAGCTTAAGTCACGAAATTCGGTCCAAACGTGCAGCAAAAGTGTGCGATTATCTTAAGTATCCTTTCCAACATTGTCAGACAAACACATACCCATGAACCCCACACAGCTATTCACACCTACTGGGGCAACTAAAGTGAAAATGAAATGTTGATTTTTTATAAATGGTAAATTATACCCACTAAACCTAGTGAAGTTAATGTTTTTTAAAATCTTTCATTAAACCAGTTTTTCATTGCATTTTTGTGGTTCAAAAATTATCCAAGAAATGTTCACTACGTAGCCTTTTAGGAAATGTTCTTATACATGTAATATTACTAATGGATTGGACAGTGATTGTTGAAATAAAAACTTTTTTTTTCTACAAGCAGGACCAGCCTCTCCTGGCCTTCCTCCTTCTCCAGGCCCTCCACCCTCTCCAGCCCCTCCACCCTCTCCAGCCCCTCCAGCCGCTGCAGCCCCTCCAGCCACTCCATCCCCTCCAGCCCCTACAGCCTCTCCAGTCCCTCTGGAGGTCATGATTCAAAATTGTAAGTAAATCATATGCAACGTTAATGAAATGTTATATACAAGACTATTAATATCTGTATTTTCCCAGTGTAAAATCCACGCTACATGATGCAACAATGGGTACTGTGGGTTTGACAATGCTTTTATGGGGGCTGCACCACTTCCAAAAAATTTTGTATGTAGCACAGTCCTAGTGATAAACTTTTAAGAAAAAAGAGCTGTATTTTTCCATCCGAATGACCTTAACCTGCCAAATCAGCATTGTGTCTGTGTATAAAGAAATACAGACTTCATGTTTGCAGGACCCCTAATAGAGATCGTTAAGGTCTTGCCCTTGACCCAGTCCCTGTGTTGATTCAGTTGCTCAGTAGAGATCTGAGCATGTGTGACCCATCCAACAGCCAATCAGTAGAAATCACTGTTACCATAACTAGGTATGCATAATATAATCTAAGAATTTTATAAATAATGATATCTTATACTGAGCTTTCCTTTTTATGACATACCGCAATATTTTAGCATTGCAGTACCATGTATGTGTAAGTAGCTGTCAGGTGCAAAATTGCATCACCTGCATTGCGCTTTAGGAAATGTGCTCGAACATCTTCAACACAATTCTTTAAATATCTTCCTCCACAGAATTCGAGAGCATGCGACGGGAGATGCGTCGCATAGGACGAAGAGTGAAAAATTACAATACACGTATCTATTTAGCTAGCTCTATGTCTGGTAATTATAATTGTATCACACAACAAGTGAAAGAAGGTGATGAGGGTACTGGGTTACATAATGTCCACTGCAGTTTGCCACCATTGTTGTGGGGCCAGGCAGGCTTGGCCCCACTGGACATACCCCTCACCCCATTGGCTACTCTCCCTCAGAGTATGCTTCGTGCAAGGGAAAGCAGGTGAAAGGGTAAGGCTTCGTAGGAACAGCACCATTGAGTTACACAGCAGGCCCACTACAGTTTGCCACCATTGTTGTGGGGCCAGGCAGGCTTGGCCCCACTGGACATACCCCTCACCCCATTGGCTACTCTCCCTCAGAGTATGCTTCGTGCAAGGGAAAGCAGGTGAAAGGTAAAAGGTGATAGGGGGGTTAGTCCTTAAAAGGACTTTTGGGTCTCACAAGGGAAGGTTAGTCCTTAAAAGGACTGTTGGGTCTCAAGATGTGTGAATACAGGGGTGGTTAACAACAAGTGCTAAACCACCATACTGAAATCCACACACAGAAAGCTCAAAAAAAGCTCAAAAAGCACAAAAAACTCTCTCCAACTCCTAAACTGTCAGGTCTCCACTAAACACACTCCAACACACTGACAAAATGGCGCCTGTGAAGCAGCCTTTTATACCCAGGGGGCTGGCAATAATCATGTTAGCTGCCATTGGATAATTTGGGACATGTGGCTTGCTCCGTCTTGAAAATAATCCCCAAAATGCGGAAATTCTGCAAATTTACAAGAATTCTCGTAATTACGAGGACCTCCGTTTTCTCCATTTTCGAAAATACAGAGATCCTCGTAATTTCGAAAATTTTCGAGAAAAAAAAAATCTGCGGTTCGGAAGTTCGGAAGGCGGAAAACCCGGAATAATCCGCCGTTCACGGACGGGATAAATCCACGGCGGATCCGGCCATCCCTACTTGCGATTTGCGTTCCGCATTTTACAGTACTCATCCTTGTAGTATATACATTGTACTTTATGTATATTTTCCCCGTGTATTTCTAAAGCACTTTTAATACTTGAGCACTTTCATATATAAATGTTTTGTATGATTAATAGGGTTATATCTATAAAGGCGTGGTGTTGTTATTTTTCAATCGGAAATATACAATTGCCGTCGAAAATCAGCAATCACGATTGTACAACCACCATCCTAGATTAAAGAACGCCCATAGAATACCATTGTGCTGCCACTTGGTATTCTACAAACGAATACGATTGTGCATTAATGATAACCCACGGTATTGCAAGTTTTTAAAAATGCCCCATATTTAGGGTAACTTTTCACCTAGGGGGCCATATTTATAAAGTCTGCCATACTGCAGGTATGCAGTACGATTGCAGGCGTACATGTACCGCGATGTTAGGATAAGCCACACCTCTGTCATTAATTAAACCTGTGTTTAAAACTGAAAAGAAGTGCAATGAAGTTCCTGTATTTTACCAAATGATGTGCTGTTCGTAAAACATGTAACAGTTTTAGCAAATCAAAAAAATTTTTTAATTTCACAGATATGTATGAGACCTCACTCTCACCCTCTCACCCCTCCCCTCTCAATAGAAAAAAGGAGAGCTGCCGTTTGCTAGACAGAAAGTCATATCTATGATAGGGTGACAGAAAAGAAAACATTTGCATGCCCATTTCTGAGAGAATTCTTGGAGTGAGTTTGTTAAAATGGCATCTCCACCCCTCCTATAATATTTTGATTTACTATAGTCCACCCCCTTAACCCCATTTACGCTATACTGACATTTAGAAGAGATGCTCCTAGAGTTAGATATTCTCCTTACAAATCCCCGCCACCTCTACTGCTGCAGCATGCCCTTTACGTGTAAAAGCAGCAGCAGTGGAGACTTGTCTGGTAATGGCCCATCAGCCATTGGTCGTGACACATGACATCACTGAAAGAAGCAGGGAGCCGTGCAGGTGGACCTGGGATTTGAAAGGTGAATAGCTAATGCTGGGAGCATCTTTTCTAAATGTAAGCATAGCATAAATGGGGTTTGGGAGGGTGAACTACACTATATCAAAATTTTATAGGTGGGGTGGGGATGCCCTTTAATCCTTTGTTACATTTTTTAAGCAATGCTATATCAATAGGCTGTGAAGTACATTTTGTTGTTAAAAGGCTCTATTTTTAATGTATGCTATGTGGAGACCTTTTTTCTCCTTTAAGCCCAGCACAGCTGTCTGGTATCTTGTGCTCTCAAGTCCTACCCCATCAAAGTAATGAACCTGTGTTCTGTAGTAATACAATCTATTAAGATTGAATTATGGTAGGATAATCTGGGTTCTTTATAGGACCTCAGGTTCTTTTAAACAGACTCCCTGGTAACAGCTGTAACATAATGGGGAGGGTGAGTATTGAAAAACAGATTGATAACATTAATGATAGAATGATCCAATGGATTACCTGTTGGTTTATTATTGGTTGAAAGTTTGTGGGGGAAGATAGATCCATATTTATACTTTTTATATATATGGACCTATAGCTATGATGAAATTTGATCATTAATTTACGATCATTTCATAAATTAATGATCGTAAGTTAACAAAAGCAATTGTAAATATATGATAACGCGATCGCAGATCTACGATCCCCATAGAATACCATTGTGGTAATTTACTACTTCATGGTATTCTGTGATGGAATGTTCAGCGTAAATGTATGTCCGCTTTTTCCTACATTATCAGTAATGTGCGGTATTGCTAATATGGCCTATACATTTAAGCTCTGCACAGCAGTTGTAATTCACTGTGGTGGTTGGACTGAACTATAACACTCTATGCAATGTTACAAATAATAGATCAAAAAAATTAATCAGAATAAATGGATAAAGAAATCCGAAAAAAAAAAGATGGATAATATCTGCCTTATCTAGATGTTAGATTGAACTATATGTCTATTTAACATGTATTTCTAAAGCACTGACACTTCCAAACCTAAAGGGTGGCTCTGTGTGTGTGTGTGTGTGTATTTATATCCTTTATATTATAAAAATATATAAATATATTTATATCTTCATAGGAGATTGCATTTGAGTTTTTAGGAGCTACCAATGAGGCGGGGGTATAGGATATTACATATAGGAAAGGTGTATATGTATGTGTGTACTATCTCACTATTACCATTTAAATGACCATCAATAAATGTATATAAAAGTATAGCATTGACTTATATTAGGTACAAGACAAAATATAAAACTTATGCAAAATATATAAACTTACTCACAAAGCTTTCTGTTTTAATATGGGACAGTTCAAAATGGGAGGTTATACCACTCCCTTGTGACTGCTAAGGGGTCTCATGTGAAAACTGAAAGGAAGTGGTAATGTCCGTGTAACACCCAATGATGTGCTGTTTAAAGTATGTGGCAGTCACAGCCAATCCCCAAAAAGTATGCTACACAGGACGTGATGTGTATTTTAATGGACATATATACCAAAGCTTCTTATATACCACCTCCAACCTGCAGGTGGTATTAGTAAGTAATAAAAGACAAGACATCCCTGCTCTCTATGGCTAAGAGGAGAGAAAGTGAAAATAGATAGAAGTGTGTGGTGTATGCATCCAGAGGGGGTCTCATAGGTTCCTTTCCAGGAAGAACATAACAGTATAATTGTTCCATGTATTAAGCTATGGAGGCTACTACTGAAAGTATTTATTTATATTCTCCTGTCCTTGTACCTACAAATGAAATCCACCAATTAGACTCAGTAGCTCTACCAGGCCCAATTGCAAAACCTATTTTTAAACCTGATCCATTTGATGGGGTAACTAGGGAGTGTACTGATTGGATTTTCCCCATTTTTAGTTATAGTTATATTAAGGTTACGCACAAAAATCTTACTATTTCTAAAAGCTCTGAAACTCCCGAGTACAACAATACCAGATATATGTAGGTACACCACTTTTCCTGTACAGAGACCCCCCCCCAAACTAAAACTGCACCAAATTGAAATGTATAACCACTTCTGATGGGTAACATAGGATATCTACCAAATTAACTAAAATGTCCTCACAAGGGAGATATTTTTAGAAACTACATACCCACAGAATTTTATGAGTGAGGTACCGTATATACTCGAATATAAACCAACCTGAGTATAAACCGAGGTACCCAATTGTACCTGAAAAAACTAATAAAAGTGATTGACTCGAGTATAAACCGAGGGTAGAAATTGAAATTGAAAGGGTACCTTCTCTCCAGTGTGCATCCAGCCTATCCAGTGTGCATCCAGCTCTCCAGTGTCCGGGATTCCTGTCTGTAAGTGCATCCAGCTCTCCAGTGTCCGGGATTCCTGCCTGTAAGTGCCATCCTGCAAATTGAACCCTGTACATGTAAGTGCCATCCTGCAAACTGAACCCTGTACATTACGGTACCAGTACTTAACCATTTTGGCAGCCGCGTGCTGAGTCCCTGTACTGTCGCGCCGGCTGACGTCACTGCCCGGCGCATGCGGCGCCGGGCAGTGACCAAATATCAATCTCCTTAATGTCCTGATTCAAACGATATGCCATATGCATGGTTACACACGCGGACCTGGAAGTGAAAATCCATGAAGTAAGGCAATGCACAATGGCTCAAAAATGGTAAAAATATTCAGCCAACTCCAAATTTGAACAGTCTGCAGTTTTTTCAACAAAATACCCCCCCTAACTCAGAAACTCCCCCCACAAACTATAGTATATATTCTTGGAATCTACACACCTTTAGCTACAAAATTCTGTAGCTCGTTCATACATATCATCAATGGTGGGGGCGCAGTTTTTTGTAGAAGTTTGCACTTTTCCTGAAAAATTAACAAAAATTAACTTTCAAAGGACGAAATCATGCCAAAACACTATGGAATGTAAAAAAAAGTTACCAAATATCAATCCCCCAAGTGTCCTGAATCAAAGGGTATGCCATTTGCATGGTTACACATGCGGACATGGAAGCGAAAAGCCACGAAGTGGGACAATGCTCAAAAACAGCAGAAATTGTTAGTCAACTCTGAATTTGAACAGTCTGCAGCTTTTCCCACAAAACACCCCCTAACTCAAAAATATCCCCCACAAACTATATATTCCTGGATTCTACATACCTTTAGCTACATACAGGGGTGTCCCTAGGGTTTTTGGCGCCTGAAACAACTTTTGAATACCCCCCACAGGCAGGTGCGTCGTGCGTAGCGTGGCAGCAAAGTGTGAGTGGCTTTGTGTGTGGGGCATGGCTTTGTGTCTGGGTGTGTTCTCTATTATTATGACACGTAAACATGTTGGTGCAAGTGGTACAACACATTAGAAATCCCTACCATACTTTATGTAGAATAAAAGATATTGGCCAAATTATTTGTAAGATTGTCACCACCTTAAGCTACATTGTTCCTTAAAGGAGAACTAAAGTCCCAAGACAACATTGTCCCAATAGAGAGAGCACATTCACAAACGAACAACAAGCTGTGTCTCATGTCTCCCTTTGCTGTGGATGCTGGGTGATTTATGAAAATAACCTGTGTGTACTAAGGGTCAGCTCCCATAATTCACCTTATCTGGGAACACCCATCTAAGTGTCCGCCGGACACTTCACAGGAAACTGCAGTCTTGCTTCCTGGAAGCTGACAGCCAATCATGTTACAGCTCAGAGTTCCCTCCCTCTGACACAGAACACAGATTTCAGTGCAGTTTTTGTGTAAACACATTACAAATGCTCCTGTCCCTAACAATGATGAATTCCTCTGCTTTACATACAAAAAAGAAAAGTAATCTTTGCAGTGTATGTCTTTGCTAGCATTGATGAAAGAAACAGAACATTTAACATTTCAGCAAAAAATAAAAGTAAGTATGGGGAATCGAACCAGCAACCTTCTATTCTGAAGATGATAGATAGATAATAGACATATAGATGATAGATAGATAGATAGATAGATAGAGAGATATACAGATAGATGATAGATAGACAGAGTGGTGGGGGGGGGGCCCATCCACACTGAGTTCTAGTTATGCCCCTGCTTGGGGGGAAAACTAATTTTGATTATTGATCAAGATTTTATTTTTTGACTATAGTTACCCTTTAGTATCGCTGCCACAGGGAATAAAAGTGTAGGTCATTAGGGGTATGTACCTAAAATCTTGAATTATCCCCATTTGAGGCTTGTGCTTGTTATAGTCAATGTAAAAAAATTCCTGAAATTCGACATGAAAACGCTTCAATGGATTCCTTAGCTAGGTAATGGACAGGGGCATAACTACCAGAGAAGCAAGAGGAGCTACCGCAAGGGAGCACCATCTTTTTATGTTTCCTATGACAGATACAGCATCCTCCCAGAAAACCACTGTGGATAAAGCAATGATAGGGTCCCCATCATAGTTTTGTTTGGGGCCCAGTGATTCCTAGTTATGTCACTAGCAATGAAGGAGGGAAAAGTGGAAGAAGGAAAATAATAAATAAATGACCTATAACAAGTAGTGTGGCAAAAGAGTTTAACACGATACTTGTGAATGTGTCTTTCTGCTATTTATTTACATTGGATATGCAACTCACATCACTGGTCAGTGGGTGGGGTTCTGCATATCATTACCAAAGGCTTGGCTGACAGCCCCGCCCACTGTAATCACAGATTACTTTAGAAGGAGAATGCAGACACAGAGCCAAATTTGAGAGAAAAAACAAAGCAGACTAGGCAAGGGTGAATTATAGAGTTGTATATTGTCGTCAGTTGGAAAACTGTGAAGGTGGCTTTACATGCCCTTTAACAACGTAAAGTGCTGTGCTCCCATGTATATATATATATATGTCTAATTCTTCGCATAAAGTGATCGTAGTGTCAAAAACAAGAGCTAAAAGTTCAATATAAAAGGCTGGAGCCTTATTGTGTTCATTAATGGACACAATAAGATGTAAAAATCCATACACATCTGGAAGTAGTCAATATTGTCCATTTTGTCTATTAATAATAATATAATGGCCAACCAGTGTATATACATAATGTAAACAAATTGTGAAAGCTACCCGCCACTTACAAGGCCCTCCATATTAGGGTAGTCCTATCTAAGAATGACATATTTTAAGTAATAATGCTGTTATTTTTGTAGTGTAATTATTATGTTTAAGATACGTTTTTACCTAATTATAACTTCCCGCGGCACTTGGAGCCTTTCCCGGTAGTTCCGTCTTCCAGGGGTAGTTTGCGGCTGGTTGCGGCTGAAAACCAGGCCCCGCCGCGGTGTTGGGAGGCTCCGTGTTTCAATGTTATGGCTCTGTGTACAATACTGAGATACAAATGGTAATCTTTCAACTTGTTTTTTATCTTTGTATTTCAATAATGCTTGTCTAGGTATCCTTCGTACCTCTTTTTGTGCTTTCCTTAGATCTGGTATCCTCTCTCCATCAGTTTATTTGTGATTTTCAAAGCACTCCTTATGTATAGCTGATGATATACGTCTAGCTCTTATATATTGCCCTTTCGGTATGGCCTGAAATATGTGTGGATTATGAAAGCTGTCTGTACGTAAGATAGTTTCTGTCAGTGGGTTTACTATTGAGAGCCGTGCATAACTTGTTTTCATTAAGACTTATATTTACATCCAAAAAATTAATGTTTGTGGTAGACAACTCATGCGTAAATTTAATAGTTGGATGTGCTTGATTTGCTTCCTCCATCATGGACAGAAATTGTGTTTCAGTTCCTTGCCATAATACCAATATATCGTCCACAAAACGTACGTATTTCACAATCATATGTGCATACTTAGACTGCAAAAACAACCTCGTTTCTATGTTGTGCATAAAAATGTTGGCAAAGGCAGGAGCCACCGGGGACCCCATTGAGGTCTCTGCGAATAAAAAACCTCGTTGAATTAAAAAAAAATTTTTAAGCACCATGGTTAGACAGTCAATGAGGAAGAATATTTTTTGTTCTGACATATTTGTTCTTAATAATGCTTCTTCAACATACCGTATGCCCTCATCTTGTGGAATTGTGGTATACAAACTTTGTACATCTATACTGGTTAATAAAACCGTTTTGTCTGGCAGTGTAATCCCCTCTAGGATTTGTAAAAAGTGTGTACTATCCTTTACACACGTAGGGATCTTAGATACTAGTGTTTGTAGATATCCATCTATATATTTCGATAATGGCTCCAGTATGGAGCCTAATTATCGGTCGTCCAGGGGGGTTCTGTAGTGATTTATGTACTTTAGGAAGTAGGTACAATACTGGTCTCCGTGGATGTAGCTCAAGTAAGGCTTCCTGTTCCTCCCTAGATATAATAGCATTAGCATATGCTTCCTCTAAGAACAAAGTAATTTCTTTTTTAAGGTCTAGGGTGGGGTCAGCACTTACTTATTCATAATGTCCAGGTATATCCAGCTGTCTCTGTGCCTCATTCACATAATCCTGTTTATTCTGAATGACCGTGGCTCCCCCCTTATCGGCGGGTTTTATCACAATAGACTTGTTCTCTTTGAGATTGTAACGCCTCCTGCTCATACTGGGTCAAATTGTATTTGGGAGTACCACCCTCACTCAGAAAACATTTCCTTACATGCTTAATCACAGTGTTTTCAAATACCTTCAACAAATCATTATAAGCATCAGGGATAAATGTGCTAGGTCTGCAAAAACAATTATCCAACCTATTACTAGGCATACTATCCTTAAAATACACTCTAAGGTTAACATTCCGCATAAACTTTTTAAATGAAATTTCCCAATCCAAGAAATCACCTTTATAATATGGGACAAATCCCAAACCCTTATTCAATACAGAAGCTTCATGGTTAGTCAAGATATGGTTAGATAAGTTATTATCTACCTCTGCTTGGCTCTTCTGTGGTATCTCGTGCATGCTGGAAGAGGTAACATAGTAACATAGTAACATAGTAACATAGTAATTAAGGTTGAATAAAGACATTCGTCCATCAAGTCCAACCTATTCACTTTTTTTTTTTTTTTTTTTATTTATTTATTTATTTAACCCTACCTAACAGTTGATCCAGAGGAAGGCAAAAAACCCCAGCTAAAAAAGGGGGGAAAAAATTCCTTCCTGACTCCAAACGGCAATCGGAAAGTATCCCTGGATCAACCAGAACTATATGCATTAATACCAGTAATTCTCAATATTTTTTAGTTTTAGAAACTTATCCAGGCCTTTTTTAAAGTTATTCAATGAACTTGCCATTACCACCTCTGCTGGAAGACAGTTCCACAGTTTCACCGTTCTCACTGTAAAGAAACCTCTCCTAACTTGAAGATGAAACTTCTTTTCTTCCAACCTTAAAGGATGTCCACGAGTCCTCTGATATGACCTATTAGTGAACAATGCACCAGAGAGTTCACTGTATGGGCCATTAATATATTTGTATAAGGTTATCATGTCCCCACGCAACCGCCGCTTCTCCAATGTAAACAGCCCTAACTTGTCTAATCTGCCTGCATATTCAAGCCCCTCCATTCCCCTTATTAATTTAGTTGCCCTTCTCTGAACTGCCTCAATTTCCAAGATGTCCCTTTTGTATATGGGATTCCAAAACTGCACCGCATATTCCAAATGTGGCCTTACCAGTGCCTTGTAAAGAGGGAGAATAATATTTTTCTCTCTTGATTCCATTCCCCTCTTTATACAAGACAATATCTTGCTAGCTCTAGCTGTTGCTACCTGGCATTGTTTGCTACAGCTAAGTCTGTTATCTACCAGAACCCCCAAATCTTTTTCCATTTCAGATGCACTTAACACAGAGTTATTTATGGTGTAGGTGGCACAGGGATTATTAAATCCCAAATGCATCACCTTACATTTATCAACATTGAATCTCATCTGCCATTCTGCTGCCCATTTTGATAATCTATCTAGGTCTGCTTGCAGCACTTGCACATCATTGGAAGTTTCCAAAGCTCTGCATAATTTAGTGTCATCAGCAAACACAGAGACCTTGCTCTCAATGCCCCCTTCTAAGTCATTTATAAACAGATTAAACAGAAGCGGCCCCAGTACAGAACCCTGAGGAACTCCGCTTAGAACTTTAGCCCACATAGATGTAGCTCCATTAACCACCACTCTCTGTTTGCGGTCCAATAACCAGTTCTCTATCCATGAACAAATGTTTTCTTCAAGGCCAACAGTCCTCAGTTTATACATTAGTCGCCTATGTGGCACAGTATCAAAGGCTTTTGCAAAATCCAAATATACCACATCCACAGCTGTGCCTGAATCTAACTTCTTACTCACTTCTTCATAAAAACCAATTAAATTTGTCTGGCATGATCTATTTCTCATAAATCCATGCTGACTACTACTAATAAGATAATCTCTGGAGACAAAGTCAAGGATATGATCCCTTAACAAAGTTTCCATCACCTTCCCTACCACTGATGTTAGGCTTACAGGTCTATAGTTACCAGGCTGTGAACGACTACCTTTTTTGAATATTGGTATTACATTGGCTTTTTTCCAATCCAGTGGCACATTCCCAGACAAAAGCGAATCTGAAAAGATGAGACACAGTGGTCTTGCTAGAACTGAACTAAGCTCTTTTAAAATCCTAGGATGCAATCCATCTGGTCCTGGTGCTTTATTGATATTAACTTTGTCTAATTGATTCCGTACCATATCCTCTGTTATCCAATGTGAAAACTCTTCATTTCCTCCCTGCACATTGTTACAATCCCTACTGTAAGGATTCTCAACAGTAAAAACCGATGTAAAAAAACGGTTTAGCAGATTAGCCTTTTCGGCATCCTCTACAACCACCTCAGCTCCATTATTTAATGGTCCCACATTCTCAGTCCTCATTTTTTTACCATTTATATACTTAAAAAACATCTTGGGGTTGGACTTGCTTTGTTCGGCAATCCGTGTTTCATTTTCTATTTTAGCTAGTTTAATTGCTTTCTTGCACTCTTTATTACAACTTTTGAAGTCCCTGTAAGCCTGTTCTGTGCCTTCTGCTTTCAAAATTTTAAAAGCCCTTTTCTTTTTTTCCATTTCCCTTTTTACCTGAGCATTAAGCCATGCAGGAGTGGACCTAATTTTTTTACACTTGTTTCCTAAAGGTACCGATTTGGAAATGTTATAGTTTAATATCCCTTTAAAAGTGGTCCACATCTGCTCAGTATCTTTACCTAGAAACAGTTCCCCCCAGTCTATGAGCAGGAGCGATTCCTTTAAAAGCATAAAATTAGCTTTCCTAAAGTTAAAAGTTTTTGTTAAGCCAGTGCACTTTAGTTTTCTGTAACCTATATTAAATGACACTATATCATGGTCACTATTCCCTAAGCTTCCCATTACCTTCATCTCCAAAATGAGCTCTGGGTTATTAGATATCACCAGATCCAACAACGCATTCTTTCTAGTAGGAACTTCTACCATCTGTGAAAGAAAATGCTCATATAGGAGCATTCCTTGTTGTAGTTCCTTGTGGATTGAACTGATGTGGAACTTGGTATAAAAAATTGCACTGCTCCGATGAGGAGAAATCCTCTGATGAATCCCCACTTGGTTGACGTGTTTGACTTGGAGATGCTGTATTCCGATTTGTAGCTCCTGGAGAAGGCAATGTAGTTTGTTCCCTTCTGTGATCTTTCCGGTAACCCCTCGTTTCCTGGGAACTCAATAATTCCCCGTTGTATGGTCGCGTGTTTCCCCTGTACTTACTCTCCCACTATGTGAAAACATGCCGTGGTCCCGCCCACTGAGTGAGTGGGGCCACATAGGTCTATAAGGGAAGGGGCCAAGGGGGGCCTGCAAATGGAGGGGCCATGGGGTCCATGAATGGGAGGGACCAGGGGGGCTTGCAAGAGGAGGGGGGCTGCCAGGGGTGGATTGACTGTCATCCACTAACACCTGGTGATGCTGCTGCCATATCACACACAAAAATGTAAATATCTTCAAAAATTATGAAAATTAATTGCAAAGATTCTTAGGAGAGCAATTCCTATCAATTTACCTAAAGTCATTTTTGGACCACAGTTCCCCTTTAACCATTCTTCTATTTGGGATTGTTTCTTAATGTACGACACAATCGCTTTAAGAATTCCTCGTAGGAAAGCTTTTAATGTATCCCATTCTATCAATGGTGATGGGGGGCAATCATGAGATAGCTTTCTAGTTCTTTTGGGTCTATCCTGAGCTATCTATGCTATCTATTCTGTCCATCCTGCTCTCTGGAAATAAGGAGTTCTAAAAAGGGTTCAGTTTCCAATATTTCTCCCTTCTTCCATAGCTAATGATATTACTATTGATTCTAAGCTCTTCTGGGCAGGGATCTCATTCCTAATGTGTCAAGGCATGCTGTATTTTTATCCATAACCCTGCTGGCTCAGTAGGCTGAGAGGCAAATGGGCTGGTCTCCAATAAAAAATTGGGCTGCCACGGAAGCTATTAGTAAGTTAGTAAACGGCACAGTGCGCGCCTCTAGATCTAACATGGGCAAAGAACAGAACAGAAATGATTTATGAGAATGGGAGGTCAGTAATGAGGTTTTGGATACACTGCCTCAGTTTAACCTTTAACTATGTGCTGTCTGCCTTGGCTGACATACTAAAAGATGATTGGATTGGTTTAGCAGATTAATTACTGACAGTCTGGGTAGCACATTGAAGGAAGCTGAGAGCAGAGCAATGTATTGGGGGTCTCGGGTATATATTCACATTTATTATTAGTCAGCCCTCCCGTTTATTAGCCAGTGTAAGTTAGCCCTCCCGAACCTTAGCCAGTGTTATCAGCCCTCCAAATCATTACCCATTGTTGTAAGTCCTCCAGATCATTAGCCAGTGTTATTATCCCTCCAGATCATTTCCCAGCATTGTCAGCCCTCCAGATCATTAACTAGTTTTTTCAGCTCTCCAGATCATATGCCAGTGTTAAGTCAACCCTCGGGCATGTCCACCCCCAAAACTAAAATTTAACCTTCTACTGGCCCCACTGTGCAGTGTTTAAAAACCCTTACCTTACTGCTCAGCTCTTTATGCTTCTCTTGCAATGTCTGTTGAAAGTCCTAGAAATTAAAGAGTAGGAGCCATTTCTAGTGTAATTTGTTTCTGCCTGTAACTGTTCCTCATCAAGGTTTCTATGAGGGCAAGCATGCTCAGTAATCACTAAGAGGCAGCATTGGAAAAGGGAATTTCCCATCATGCAATTCACTTGATTTGCATGAACATTCTAGTTATAGCAAATCTGCACACAGCAGAGGATAGTTCGGATTGGATATCTAAAGATAACATTTTTTCCATATAGATTTCCTTTTATACCTGTAAACTTGTGCAGAAAGTGCTTGCAATAAACTTTGGTTTTTGTTGCCGCATTTGAAAGGTCTTTTTACATATTTCCTTCCTGCTACGGGAATGGTGGCAACTAAAGAGTTACTATGATAAATAACATAGTAACTCTTTAGTTGCCACCATTCATTTTCTCTATAATGAGGTGTAGAAGTTGGTTTTGTCCTGGTTATGTGGTGCACTGGGGCAATAGAGAAATACATTGCATTTGTTAGCATATTTTTTATTTGATAATAAGCTTATATTGTAAGTGGATATATATTAAGTTATCAGATTATCTCATTATTTGGGGGATGCTTATAGTAAATGTAAGTTGCAGGGCTGCATTCATTACAACCTGGTTGTATTTACACTGCATGTTTTCAGTATACAATCCCTATCCTATACATTCCCTATCTGCCCTTTGCTGTTTGAGAGTGCTTGTCAGGGAATAGTGAAGCTAGTAATGCAACTACATAGGCATTTGGGTTAGTCACTATTTTGCTAAAGGAAAGTAATTTCAGACTCTGTAATACAAACACTTATTTTCATTTATCTGTTATAACAACATTTATGTGCATTTATAGACTCCTATACAACACCATAGGTATGAAACCCAGGCACTAAAAAAAAATATTAATTTGGGCAGTCTAGAACCAGCCATCTACTTGCAAGTCTCTAACCTAAATACAAAGGCAAGACCTGCTAGTTTGACTGCTGATTAGAAACTGAGCTTCTCAGAAGATTTCATGCTGTTTTATAGTGTCTCATAAACACACACCCAAAGTCTGATTGGTCTAGATAAAATCTTAAATCTGATTGGATATTAGACCAATCAGATATTGGGGGTGGGTTTAGGAGTCACTACAAATAGTGAATGTTCAGTAAGGAGAGCTAGTTTCAGTTTTGCATTTCATCTGAGATGTTATAGCTTTGTTCTGAGGCATGTACTGGGATATAAGCTTATTGAGTGATTCTGGCTGGGTAGCTTGAATGGGCAGCCCTTAGGTCAGATGGCTCTCAATTTAGTTCTCAGTATTTGGCTTTCTGTATCTAAGATAAAAATAATTCCAGTAAAAGTTTGGTTTGCCGTTCCAACTAAATATTGAACAGGAGATCTGAGTAACAGAGCTATTGATGTATTGGAATATCTGGTTCCACAATTTCACCAGAAACAATCTCCAGTAATAGAACAGAGGGAGATGATTGCAAACCAGTCTAGAGAGCAACATGGTAATCAAAGGGATATCAGAAACACATGCAGCAAAGCTGAGTGTGAATAATTGCAGTGTAAAAGCAACCAGTCTGTAATAAATGCAGCTCTGCTTGTAACAACTGTTGTCTTACTATAGAGCAAACAGCAGCAATCAGCACTCCATTCCAAGCAAGGAAATGCCTGGGTGCCATTCAAAAGTTTCAGACCCGTGAGTGCCTTCATATTTCTGTGTGTGTATAAACTGATTCAATCTGACATCAACATGCTACTTGCACACAACAATATCAGATCATGTAGTTCTAATGACTATAGAAGAAGGGAATGTGTTAATGTAAAATCCCAGGTGGCACTTGCAAATCAGTTGCACAGATTCTGCATGTTTATTTAATAAATGGAGAAAGGGCTATTTTAAAGGGCAAGTCCACCCCCAAAACTAACTTTTTATTTTATATATATATTTATTTGGCCCAAATAAGTGCTCCAAAACAAACTTTACAGCATGTAAATCGGTCCAGTGGTTCAAAAGTTACAGACCTTTGTAGCTGGCTTAATCCTGCAGCATGGACCAATACAGCGATGAACAGAGACAGGTTACATTACCTTGCCTCTGTTCTTTTCATGTTCTTGAGCATGTCTGTTAGCATCCAGCAGTGAGAACAGAGGAAGTTGCATCAGTAATGGTCTGATCCCTGGATTTTCCCTCTCAACCAATCACAGCTGTAAAGTTATGTGTACTGAAGAAATCCAGGATCAACAGCTGCAGCCAGCCAGCCCAGAGAGAGAGATAGAGAGAGAGACACACACAAACACAGGCAAGAATTTTTATTTTTTTTTCTAAGCTGCAGCTCGGGGTCATCTAAAGTGGCTGCAGCTCGGGGTCATCTAAAGTGGAAGTGGAGAGGAAGTGCAGCCTGATATATATCTCATTAAATATCAGGCAAGGCAAATGATTTTGAGAAAAATGAACATGGCGTTTGAGGTTGGTGCTATTATATAAAGAACATATAAAAAGTTTATTTTTGGGTGGACATACCCTTTAACCATTATACAAAACCCTTCTGATTGGTGGACATATCTCCATAGACTACAAGCACACTGCCCACTATAGGAGGAGTGAAATCAATGGCTACACCCATAAGAAACACAAAAATGAAAATAACTTGATAACTGTTCCAAAAAAATAATGAACGTATATGGCAACAGTACACAGGATAGCGATCCCTACACTACAGCAAAACATAGTTTTGGGGGTGGACATGCCCTTTAAGCCTCGTACACACGTACAGTTTTGCCACCGACGAACGACCCCCAAGCACAAGATACATGGACGACAAACGACCGTTTCAGGAGGTTAATCGCACGTGTGTGCATTTGATTGGCGTTGTGCTAGAGTATGAAGAGAAAAATGTATTGCATTTCCTATCCAATGTTTATGTATCCTTTTTAAATATTGCTTTAAAGGACATGTAGACCGCCAAACCTAAAACTTAACTCCAAAAACACCATTACCATACATCTCTGCTCCTTATAGTTGCCCTGCAGTGCTTGTCCAAAGTACAGGAAAGTGAACAGTAGGAGCTGTCTGTGTGTGTCAGTTTGTATCTGTGTGTGTGTGTGTCCGTTTGTATCTGTGTGTGTCCGTTTGTATCTGTGTGTGTCCGTTTGTATCTGTGTGTGTCAGTTTGTATCTGTGTGTGTCAGTTTGTATCTGTGTGTGTGTGTGTGTGTGTCAGTTTGTATCTGTGTGTGTGTGTGTGTCAGTTTGTATCTGTGTGTGTGTGTGTGTGTGAGTTTGTATCTGTGTGTGTGTGTCAGTTTGTATCTGTGTGTGTGTCAGTTTGTATCTGTGTCACGCATTGGTGATACGCCAGTCTCCACCCCCCCCTCCTCATCCGGTTAGCCCTCTTCCCGGACAGCTCCGTGCCCCCCCAGAGCCTATGCTTCGTGCCAGGCGAGACGGTGCCATGCAGTGTTGCAGCTTGTGTGGGTGAAGATGTTCGAGCACATTTCCTAAAGCACCATGCGGTAGATGCAATTTTGCACCAGATAACTACTTACACATACATGGTACTGCAATGCTATAATGTTGCAGTATGTCATAAAAAGGAAAGCTCAGTATAAGATATCATTATTTCTAAAATTCTTGTAACAGTGATTTCTACTGATTGGCTGTTGGATGGGTTACACATGCTTAAATCTCTACTGACCAACTGAATCAACCCAGGGACTGGGTCAAGGACTAGACCATAACGGTCTCTATTAGGGGTCCTGCAAACAGGAAGTCACTATTTCCGTTGCATTTATTTATACACAGACACAATGCTGATTGCTGAATGGGCAGATTAAGGTAATTGGGATGGATAAATACTGCTCTTTTTTCCTTAAAAGTATATATATTATCACTGAACTTCCACTTAAACTGATATTATTGCATCATGGGGATCACTGATAAACAGCAGTAGGTAATGCTGGCATAAAACATTGTGGTAAGCCTCATTCATGGACCCCTGCAGCCCTCGAAGCCTTCAAACGACTCAAGGAGGCCTTTGCTGATGCTCCTGTTCTAGTACATCCAGATCCTAGTCTTCCCTTCTACATCGAAGTTGATGCCTCAGACTTGGGCGCTGGAGCCGTCCTTTCCCAGAGACAAGGCCCTAAAAGGAAACTCCATCCCTGTGCTTATTTCTCTAAGAAGTTTCTACCCAACGAGCGAAACTATGATGTTGGAAATAGGGAACTTCTTGCCATCAAACTGGCACTTGAGGAGTGGCGTCATCTATTGGAAGGCTTGCCATCAAACTGGCACTTGAGGAGTGGCGTCATCTATTGGAAGGTACATCTGTACCTATCACCATCCTTACCGACCATAAAAATCTTGAATACCTGCATCAAGTACTTACCTTGCCTGTTTCCAGTGACTTACCTTGCCTGCCTCCAGTCTCCAGTTACTGACCTTGCCAGCATACAGCCTACAGTACCCAGCAGCACCTTTGGTCCAGCATCCAGCCCACAGTTCCCAGCAGCACCATTGGTCCAGCATCCAACCTACAGTTCCCAGCCGCACCTTGTTCCGGCACCCAGCCTACATTTCCCAGCAGCCTCTGTATCCTGCACCTCCCGGACTATCAGCCTCCTCCTAAAAGCGTACTGTGAGTACCCGGCCGTCTGGCCATTTGTTACATACATATGTTCAATGTTCTGTAATAATGCTTTATTACAGTGTAATAAAAGGATATTATGCCACCAAGGACTTGCATTACCATATAAAAGCTTTTATACAGGTTAAGGAACTCTGTGGTGGCCTAATATCCTCATATTGGTAATAAGTGGTGCATTAATACTTATAACACATGTTTTTGGCCCCATTTTTATAATTGTTTTTGTGGGTTAAAAAAAACAAATGATTTATGTCTTTTAAAAAACAGATGCATCTTTGTGTCACTCCTGATAACTAGTGACTTTTGCTCCCCTTTTGCTTATATTATATGAGTGATATATCCATTGTATTCAGTTAAATCAAACTTAAAGTTTAGTTCTTGAAGACGTTTTCTAGTCATCCAACTGACTTTCTCAATTCAGAATAACTTGGACAAGAATCAAAGAAGCAATTAAGTACCCTGGAAAGTCCCAATTAGCATATGACAGACAGTTGTTATAGGTACATTCTGAATGCAAGGTCACATGTGTGGACACATTGAGGCTAAGGGGTGTTACCGAAACTTGAAACGAAGGTGTCAAAACAGCATTGTATGTGGCAGACAGTTGGTGTCAAACCCACACACACCTCTTTTCAGGCTTGGTTTCTTTATTTTCACATAAATGGCCTCCTTGACACCTCTTGTAAACCAGTCATGTTCCTTTGCCAAGATGTTGACATTGCAATCTTCAAAAGTATGTCCTTTTTTCCTTAAGATGCAGGTAAACTTTAAGTCCAGTTGATCCATGACTTGCATGAATGAACCTTCCCAAGCATATATAAATGTGATACATAAAATGTATATTACACTGATGCTCCCATTACAATTTGGATGCTGTAAATGGAAATACATATAAATAGTGTCTTAAAACCGAAAAAGTCAATGGGAGAAAAAAATTTGCACAGATACGCCTAAATATAAAGTAAATTAGCAATGGTAACTTACTATACATGGCTCTGGGACCTGGAAAATAGTCTAGGGAACATGTACCTATATCCAGAACCAAATCCAAAAATCTTTCCTCCCGATTGCACAGTTTTTTGAGCATTCTATTTTTGAGCTGTGGTTGAAAATTTTTGAAAATTCGAATTTTTTAAATTTTAAGGGATTTTTGAAAATTTCGTAAAAAATAGTACAGTAACTTACTGTTAATGGCTCTGGGAGCTTGGAAATGGTCTGGGGAATAGACTAGCAGATTCTTTAATCTTTTTGCAAAGGATTTTTTGTGAAGGATTTTTAGGATCCGCGGAATCTCAGAAATCTGCCATGGAACCGGGTTCAGATCCGCGATCCTGCCATCTCTACAGATTACACAGAAAGGTGTGCATTATCTATAATATACAGTGAGTATATATGTCCTCAGTGAAAGTGGTTTAAATCCTGTGTTGAATGTGTCACAGCAAACCTTTATTCCACTATTAGGAGGCAAGTTATATTTGTAAATTTTAAGGTTGCGCATAGGGTTAAAACAATAAAATAATAAAAAGAGATAAAAAGATAAAAGTATCTGTTAAAATCAGATTAATAAATAATACAGAATATTAAACTCTAAATGCTTTGCCTTTAACTTTAACATTTTGGTGTGTTAATATAATTTTGTGGTTCACAAAATAGGTAGTTTAAAAATGCTTTATTTAACAAGAAATCAAAATAAAAAGAATAAAAGCAAACTTTCTCTTTAAGAGATAAAAAGGCTGTTCTTGACTAGTTTTGCATATATGGCACTCTCTGGGTGTGATCAACGTGTTTCGCTATATCTTATAGCTTCCTCAGAATCAATAAAATATATAGTATGGTTGTGGCTGTTTCTAGAATGCTTAAATAACCTGAATTCTCTGCAAAAATGGCTTGAAGTGCCTATATGCGTTCAAATTGGATTTTTAGGATTTTTCTTTGGTTCGATCTGTGGCTCTATTTCTACTTTATTCTTAGCGGTTTTCGCTTATTTTAGGTAAAGAACCTTTATATTTTTACATTAGGCGGTTTATTAATGCTAAAAAATGGTTTTCTGGAGCGGGTTATCATGGGTTAAGATCTGCGTTCTACTTATGGAACGCAAAATGTCGCGGCCGCCCATCTTGGATTCCACAACATTCTATGGCTCATTCTAGCTCTATATTACAGTTCTCAATGGTGATTTTTGGCTTTTTCAGATGGTATACTATTATATTTTATATAATATTATTATATAATATATTATATAATATTATATATCCATTGTATTCAGTTGATATTTGATATATGATATTTTCCTCTACTGGTTAAAGGCTATATTAAAATCAAAAAGTCTATATTCAGATAAGAGAGGGGGTCATGATTATTAAAATATGATAATCATCTTTAAGATCTTCAATAGAGTGGGGTGTGGATTATAAACAGTGTTCTGGGGCAGTGGATAAGCTGATTTAAAATAATTAAAAGGACAGCAATATGGCATTACAGAATTCATAAAATATCACAATTGCTTTATAAAGGACATAAAATGGGGTTTGAATCTTAAACATGGTGTTTTGGGGCAATGGATAAGCTGCTTTAAAAGATTTAAAAGGACAGCAATATGGCATTATAGAATTTTTAAAACATAGCATTATAAAAGGACATAAAAAAAGACTTCATAGACACATCATAAAAATCATCAAAAACATTCTAATAACAGTATAAAAGGGATATAATGGCATTTGAATATAGTAGATCAATAATGGGGGACAGCATAAAAATTACACCAATAAATAAATAAATAACTGAATAGATAAATGAATGGTTACAGGCGTTAAAGGAAGCTCCAAAGGTCTATCTCTTTATTCAGTCCATAGGGCTTCAAGGTGTCCAGTTTAAATATCCATTTTGTTTCGTTTCTGGATAATAAGGCCTGTATAACTCCCCCTTGTGCAATGATGGAATATAATGTCTATTCCCCAAAAGTTGTTGGTTTCCATCATTGCACAAGTGTTTTGGAAGTGTCAGTTCTTCTTTATTCAAGATGTCGGTTATGTGTTCTCTTATCCTTATTTTTAGTTTTCTTGCTGTATGTCCAATATATTTTTTTCTGCATTTGCATTTTAATGCATAAATTATATTTTTACTTTCACAGGTTATATAGTTTCTTATGGGGGATTCCTCTTGGGTTGAAGTGCTCTCTAACGTCTTTATTTTTCTTTCTTAAGGGCTAGGCCATCCTGTCGCAATTGTTTCTATTGCGTTCGCAATTGCGCATGCGTTTTTTGTCTAATACAGCAATCACGGCAACAGATGCAATTGTGATTCCGTTCGCGACATGCAATCGCATGCCATCACCATTTTAAATCGTAATCACATGCGATTTCGTATCTCAAATGAAGAAATTGAATGCGTAAATGCAGCGATTGCGTGTGCGGTCGCATTTGCGGCGCAGTGTGGCCGTGCCCTTAGAGTACTTACAACCCATGCATTTTCCACAGGCATAAAAGCCTTTCAAAAATGTTTATATCCAATTATTGTCAATGTTGTTTTTTTCTTTCGTAGATGACGACTAAAATCTCTTTTGTATTTTTAATCCTTTTAAAATCTCTTCTAGAGTCTTCAGGTATAATTTGACACAGGAAGGGGTCTTGCTTTAGGATATGCCAGTGTTTTTTTAGGAAACGTTTAATTTCTTTATTGTTTACATCATATTGTTTACATCATAGGTGGTTGCATCTCTATTTGCTATTTTTGGTGTTTTCTTTTCTAATAGTTTCTTCCTCTATTTTGTCCACACATATAACTACAGTCAAAGTCCTAAAAATCTGGGTTTCATTTTTAGCTTTGTTCAAAACAAAAAAAAAATCTAGTGGGTATTTATGGATGGATATTTCTGTGTAATACATGCTAATTTGGGGTCTTTCTTTCTCTCTCCTTTCTTTCATTTTTATTTTTTGCATTAATATTCTGTTTTACATGCTGTACTTTTTCTCTCTAATTTCATGCATTTATTGCTAAATTACCCTTTTTAATTCTCCTAAATTCCCACATATACCTTTACCTTTTTAGACTCTCTCTGTTACTTCATAAGTTTTTCCCTTCTCTTTCCCTTCTCTTTCTGTTATAACCTTTTCTTATCCCCTTGTCCTTCCCTTTGTACCTGTTACCATTCTCCACCTACCGTCAGCTGCCAGTCATATAACCTGTCTCGTGTACCCTTTCCTCTGCCCATACAAGCTCGGAGAGTCTTCCTGCAGAACAATCATATTTCTGAGATAGGTCCAGGACTCTTCTCTCCTCTCACGTCGGTTCTCTGGCTTTTCTCAAACCATATTACTTTCCTGCAACCTGACACATTTCACAGATTGGAGAATCTGGAAGAACTGGACCTGAGTAACAACCCATATTTACCTCCGCTACAGACTAACACCTTTGAGGGTCTCAAGTCTCTGCGTTCATTACATCTGTATCACTGCCATATTAAATGGTTACCAGCTGGATTGTTTAAAGGCTTATATTCCCTTCGTTACCTCTATTTACAACACAATCATCTGACTCAGCTACAGGTGAGAATATATATATTTAATATTACTTGTATGTTTTTACACGCATGATCTAAATGAAAACTAAAGCTAAAATGTAATGGTGCCCAATGAGATTCTATTGTTTCTAATAAGCAGATAGCTGTGACTCTTAAATAAGTATTGGGAGGAAAATCATCTGTTATTCTGCAGGTTCGTAGTCTCCCCTGATGTGTGCAGGTCTTGATTACTAAGAAATTGTGACATGTATTTCACTCATGTATTATAAGGTATAATGCAGTTGTGGTGAACCTATGACATGTGTGCCAGAGGTGGCATTCAGAGCCCTCTCTGTGGGAACTCATGCACAGCAGAGTTCACCGGTTTGTTACCAGTAAGCCAGAGAGAAAGTGTAGTGGCTGTCTGTAGCAGAGAGAGGTGCGCTATAACTTTCAGCTCTGCTTGTGTCCCTGTTTTGGATCTCAAACTCCTATGCAGCAATGTAGAGGTTAATAGGTAATCTATAATCAGTTCTATCTACTGTATTGGTCTGTGTCTATTTGAGTTGTTTTTTCTAAAGTAAAAACTCTGTATTCAGGTTAAATCATAATATTGGCAATATGCAATAAAAAGTGGGGTTTTGGTTTCCGGTTTGGACAATATTGAGCACACCCTATGTGTTAAGACCAAGCTCACTTTGTTTATGTTATACCCATTTTAAAGACCCTTATTCCATTTTAACATTGTCACCCGTAATATTTTCAAGCGTTTGATGTGGTCAAAATAATAGTAATAGACTAGTAAACTGGAGGGCTGGATTAACTCTGACTAATGAACTGGAGGGCACTGACTAATGAACCTTAGGGCTGACAAAACTGGCTAATTAATTGATTGTAACCCAGACTGGAGGACCGATTGTAACTCTAGCTGGAGGGCAGACTATAACTCTGGCTGGAGGGCTGGCTGTAACCTTGGCTGCAGGGCTTACTGTAACCATAGCAGGAGTTATACAATTCAGGGAACTCTGTGTACCACTCGCTGAGTGGTAGTTCTGTGTTTATATAAATGTACAAGGGCACAGGTTAAGGGGCATCTATAGTGGGAAAATTAACTTTTTTTTCTTTCTTTCCATGAGTTCTATAATTCCTCCCAACCCCCAGAGTGTCTGTATTTTCTTAAGTTTCCCTCTCTGTCCTGAGATACACATCTGTGTACACAAAAAATCTCTGATTGCATTCCTCTACTCCTACTTGTACTATCAATCAAATCTGTGACTTGATCCTCTTTCTTGCTCAAGTCCCTTTCTCCTCCCTGCTCTGTAACAAACATAGAGATAAAAGCATTAGCAGGGAGAGAGAGGTAGCTTTGATGGTAGATATAAGGCTGCACTTGACCCCCCTTCTTGATGGCATTCACTGATTGATGATGGGTCACAAAGAGAGAGATCATATTTTAGCAGTACACTGAGAGATCCGTGTCTCCAGGACAGCTTGCTTTCTATTGTGTGTTTTTCAGGATGTTGAACTTTTAACTCCTACTGCATATGATAAGCTTGTCGGTTAACTGGAGTTGAGACATGGAGGAGGTAACAGAGGGGAGGGGGAAGGGGGGAGTGCTGTAGAGAGATCTGACACCATGGAAAAACAGAGTCACTGACAGAGATAGGATAAAGGCAGCACAGAGTACATGAATTTAACTTTGCAATGGGCCAATCTGTTCACTATAGATGCCCTTTAAGTTCTATATGTCAGGGAATATATTAATACTTGTTATTAATAAATGTTATGTAGAGAACTAGAACTAGTTCGACTAGAACTCGACCCGAACTTAAATAGTTCGAACAAATCCGAACTATTCAAACTATTCTGGATCTCAAATTATCCAAACTTTTTAATAATTATAAAATTTTTGATAATTATCGAATGTTTGATCGAATCAATAACCCTCGACTGGATAGATCAGTGGTGGCGAACTTATGGCACGCGTGCCAGAGGTAACACTTTGAACCCTCTCTATGGGCACTCATGCACAGCAGAGTTCCCCAGAGTTTGTTACCAGAAAGCCAGAGAGAAAGTGTAGCAGCTGTCTGTAGCAGAGAGAGGTCATGTGTTATAACATTCAGCTCTGCTCTATTGGACCTCAAACTCCTTTCTGATAATGTAGTATAGTATAGTATTTGAGGTTGAATAAAGACATACCTCCATCCAGTCCAACCCATCTAGCAATATCTTCATTTCCTGCCTAACTGTTGATCCAGAGGAAGGCAAAAAAAAACCACCAAATTTATGAAGGGGGAAAAAACTCCCTGGATCAACTCTACTTTATGAATCAATGCCAGTAAGTTGCAACATTCCTTGTTTGCAGAAACTCATCCAGCTTTTTTTTGAAACTCACCAATGAACCTGCCATAACAAAGTCCACTGGAAGACAGTTCCATAGCTTTAACGTTCTCACAGTGAAAAACCCTGAAGGCTAAACCTTTTTTCTTCAAGTTTTAAGGAATGTCCTTGTGTCCTCTGACATGTTCTATTGGTGAACAATGCCCCAGATGGTTTTTTGTATGGCCCATTAATGTATTTATACACAGTAATCATATCCCCACACAAGCGCCTTTTCTCCAGCGTACATAATTGTAACTTTTCCAGTCTCTCTTCATATTGAAGCTCCCCCAATCCCTGTATTAATTTAGTTGCCCTTCTCTGAACCCTTTCCATTTCAAAGATGTCCTTTTTGTACACAGGATTCCAAAATTGCACTGTATATTCCAAATGAGGCCTTACCAATGCTTTGTAAAGAGCGAGAATAACTTTTTCCTCCCTTGAATCCATACCTCTCTTTATACAAGACAATACCATGCTGTCTCTGGCTGTTGCCGCCTGGCACTGCTTGCTACCTTTAAGTTTGTTATCCACCAAAACTCCAAGATCCCTTTCCAACAGGGATTCACACAGAGCCATTTATAGTATAAGATAAGATTTTTAATTCCAAAATGCATCACCTTACATTTATCAACATTGAATCTCATCTGCCACTTAGCAGCCCAATGTGACAATCTATCTAGATCCCCCTGCAACGATTGCACATCCAGTTTTTAATGCTCGACAAAGTTTTGTGTCATCAGCGAACACAGAAACCTTGCTGACAATACCTACTTCCAAATCATTAATAAATAGATTAAATAGAAACGGCCCCAACACAGAACCCTGTGGCACCCCACTTAACACTTTATTCCATAATGATGAAGCTCCGTTTAAAACTACTCTCTGCATCCTATTCATTAACCAATTTTCTATCCATGTACAAATGTGACTCCTCAGAGCAACAGACCTCAGCTTATACATTAGTCGCCTATGGGGGACTGTATCAAAAGCCTTTGCAAAATCCAAGTAAACTACACCTACTGCTATGCAAGAGTCTAAATTACTCCTTACTTCCTCATAAAAGCCAAGCAAGTTAGTTTGACAAGATCTATTCCTCCTTAATCCATGCTGGTTACTACTTATAATGTCAGTCTTTGAAACATATTCTAGAACATGTTCCCTTATTAAACTTTCAAGGATCTTCCCCACCACTGAAGTTAAACTTACAGGCCTGTAATTACCCGGCTGTGAAAGACTACCCTTTTTGAATATTGGAATAACATCAGCCTTTTTCCAATCCAGAGGCACACCACCGGACATGAGGGAATATACAAAAATAAGAAACAATGGCCTAGATAAAACTGAACTTAGCACCCTAAGTACCCGAGGATGTATTGTATTGTGGGAATAAACACTAGTTTTTCACAGCACAGCCTGTGTTTCAGCTTGGTTTCTCCACATCCTTTATTTTTGGACTATAGATATACAGGGGACGATTGGAATATCCCCTGGATGGTGGATGAAACCCATACGTATACCAGCAGCCCGCCTCACCTATTACGTTATTAGTTTCTATGATATCTGTACTTGGATCTTCTATAGTGTATACAGAGGGGGAAAAAGTATTTAAGACATTTGCTTTATCGCCATCCTCCGTAACTAACTTATCCCCATTAATTAATGGTGCCACATTCTCAGTCCTCATCTTCTTACTATTAAAAAACTTTAAAAAATGTTAGGCTTAGTGATGCTTTGTTCAGCTATCCTAACTTCATTATTAATTTTAGCTAGTTTGATTGCTTTCTTACACTCCTTATTACAGTTTTTATAATCCCTAAAGGCTCTTTCCGTTCCCTCGGCCTTAAAGGTTTTAAATGCCTTTTTCTTCCTTTCTATTTGCCTCTTTACATCATAATTCAGTCACATGGGCGCGGATTTATTTTTTTTACATTTATTTCCCAAGGGCATAAATTTAGATGTGAACTGGCTTAAAATCCCCTTAAACACAGTCCACTTCTGTTCAGTTTACCTGATAATACATTATCCCAGTTAACATTCTGAAGAGTTGCTTTTAACCTGGGAAAATTTACCTTCCCGAAATTAAAAGTCTTTGTTAACCCAGCGCCCTTTTCCTTTCGATAACAAAGTCCAAACGCCACTATTTCATGGTCACTATTCCCTAAGCCTCCAGTTACCTTTATATCTATAATGTGCTCCGTGTTAAATATTACCAGATCCAACAGAGCTCTTTTTTCTAGTAGGAACCTCAACCACCTGTGAGAGAAAATTATCCTGCAGCAAATTCAGGAACTCATCACCTTTTTCTGTGATGGCAGTTCCACTACACCAATCAATGTCAGGGTAATTAAAGTTAATGTGCCCCCATAATGAGCACACTCCCCAAACTTGCAGCCCTTGCCAACTGCATATGAAGTTGACTCACCTCCTCTCTACTAGCATTTGGCGGCTTATAGCAGACACCAACAATGTCTGCTATAAAAACACTACCCTGGAGGTCCTTGCTTTTAACTTGGCCCCTAGCTCTTGGAAATCATGTTTTAACTGAAAGTACAAATCAGAATCGAGGGATAGAAGTGTTAAAGCATACATTGTAATTATAGACAGCAAGTATCATAAAGTTTAACTTGACTTTACATTTATGATCTCTAATATGCATTATAGATAGTGGAGTTAACCTTAGCAACCAACTACAGATGGAATGGGTAGTGGCTTCCTTAAAAGGGAGAAAAGGGTTAACAGTAAACTTTTCAACAAAAATACAAACATAACTTGGTAGGTTAGAACTTTACTCCCACTTTAGTTTTCACTGTAGGGAGATATTTATACCTGGGGCTGTACTGTGGTGTACTGCCAAAATGGGTGAGAGGGGATAGTCCGGGACCGAGTTTATGAGTTATATAAAGTTATTATCTGCCAGTTCCAAAAGGATTGGTTCTAGAAGGGGGGAAAGATCAGAGGCAGTGGGGCAGTGTTGGGATCAAGATATAACTTTAGGCTGTCTAGGTGTCTAGTAGTAGTTGTTCCAGTTATTAGGATTCAGCTGCGATGCGTAGAGAGTCCATCTTTGAGCACACCTCTTTAGGGTTGTCGAATAGGTGGATTTTGCCGGCGTGTACCACACGAAGGCAGGCTGGATAGGCCATGGAGTATTTGATGTTTACTGTTCACATGCGTCGTTTAATGTCTAAGAAGGTGGCTCTTTTTTTCTGTAATTCAATTGAATAGTCAGGGAAGAGCATTGTTTTATTTCCATAGGCAAGGTCTTCTTTTTCACGTGCCAGTTGTAGAATCTTGTTGCGGTCTTTGGCGTTTAAAGGTCTTGCTGTTGGAGGTCTTGGCCTGGTTCGGGGGGGGGGGGGGGGGTTGTGCTGGAATCCTATGGGCCCTTTCAATGGTAAAGGCTGGGGAAAATGATGCACGAGCGAAATGATCCAAAATCCAATTTTCCAGAAGTTGTGTAGGGTCCTGTTTCTCTGCTGCTTCTGGGAAGCCCACAAAGCGACGAGGTCGTCGACTTTGGCTTGTGAGGTCACAATTTGTTACTTTAATTGTGCTATTTCAGAGGTCTGTGGGTTTAGAATGTCCTCTTTGTTGGATATCCTGCTTTCTGTTTTGGTTACTCTTTGTTTGAGGTTCTGAAAATCTTGTCTGAGGAGGTTAATATCAATTTTGACTTCCTCTGTTATGTTGGTTAGAGTAGCTTTGGAGTCATGAATAGCAGTCACTAACTCTTGCAGAGTTGGTTCGGGGCTTTGTGAGGCGAGGGTACCTGCATCTGGAGGGTCCAGTGTAGTTTAGTCTGCACATGCTGCCAGCTCTGTTGCAGGCCCTGCAGTCAAAATAGTGGAGGTGCACTGTGTTTCTGTGTGCGCGAACCTGTTGAGTTTCTCCGCCGCTGTGATATCTTTTCTGTTTCTGCCTCCGGTCATTCTTTCCCGGGGGTATAGTTGAGTTGGCAGATGTTATGTAGGTAGGTGGCTTAAGTGTATTAGCCTCGGATTTATGCTCCTCACTAGCGCGTCCTACTACATCCGTGTCTTAGCCACGCCCCTCGGAAATCATGTTTAAGGATCTCACCTCCTCCTCTAACTTCGTCATTGGCACCAATGTGAACCAAGACCGCCGGGTCACACCTGGCCCCACCCAATAATCTGTCTACACGATCCACCACATGCCGAACCCTAGCACCAGGCAGGCAACACACAGTTCGGCATGTATGGTCTTGGCGGCAGATTACCCTATCTACCTTCCTTATAATGGAGTCCCCTACCACTACCACCTGCCTAGCATTCCTGATCCTTAGTTCCTCCTCCCTTGTATCAGAGATGGCAGTCCCCTGGGTGCTCAAGGTACTAGCCTCCTCCATACACGCTAATTCCGAGGTGTCCTCCTCCACTACATGTTTTGGGATGGGCAATCTGGGAAGAAGCCACCCGACCCTTCCGTCCCCCACTCCCCCTAGTAACCCTAACAAAACTACCTCCTCCCTCAAACTTCCCTGTCCCACTTCCACCCACCTCTATACTGGCCCCAGCCAGTGCCTGCTGACCCCCCCAGATTTCCCAATCCCTGCAATGCTGCAAGCTGCCCCCACCTCAGCTTCCAAACGGGCAACCCACTCACACCTAACACAGACATAGGTTCCCTGGAACGTCTGCTCCATGTTCCTATACATGTGGCAGGATGCACATTGCATGGTACTGACAAAACTGTCCCTTCTAATACACAACACTAGTACAGTGACGCACACACCTTGTTTAATTGCCCTTCTTGTTTCAATGTCCTTCTTTTTCTATGTCCTTGAGATCAAGGTCCTTTAGAGCAAGGGACACGTTCCACTCTAATTCGTTTCACTCACAGGAAACTTCCTTTTGTTAGGTCCAAACCACAGCTCCAACCAATGTGAATCTTATTTAACTAATAGGCCCCAGCCCCCACACCAATTAGTGCTCTTTTAGATCTCAAGCTCCTGTGTGGTAATGTAAAGGTTAATAGGTAATCTACTCTATCTACTGTATTGGTCTGTGTCTGTTTGAGTTTGTGTCTGTTTTGAGTTTCTAAAGAAAAAAACTCTGTATTCAGGTTAAATGATCGTGTTGGCACAATGCACTAAAAAGTGGGGTTTGGGTTGTAGTTTGGGCACTTGGCCTCTAAAAGGTTCGCCATCACTGAGATAGATAGATAGATAGATAGTTAGATAGACAGACAGTTAGACAGACAGGCAGACAGGCAGACAGACAGACAGGCAGGCAGGCAGGCAGACAGACAGACAGATAGATAGATAGAAGTGATAGATAGATAGATGAAGAAAGAAAACTATATCCTGCTGGAAGAGGAGGAAGCCACGGACTGATGACCTACTATTATCAGACCTGAAGTGGGAGGCGAAGAACAGCACGCAGGCGATAAGTGCAGGAGTAAGATGCTTAACCCAGGGGTGGGGACCTAGGGTTTAGATGTGTCTTTACCCTGATAATGATAAATTCATTGTTAATGGCCCAAATCCCAAAAATGAATGAAAAAAATAGACTGCATGTTTTTGGTCCATCCTGGTCCATGCTAGTGTGAATGAGGCCTAATACTATGCTACTATACTATACAGTGTTCCAGGTGATTACCTCAAAGTGGGCGTTACCTCAAAAGTGGGTGTAGCTCTGAGAAAGTGGGCATTGTCAAAAATCGGCACATGCGAGCACTTCTCTTTCGTCATCTATTTTCTACTTCAAAATCTGGAAACCCTAGCTGAGACACTCACAGATAGTTGCAAAAGAACTGTTGAAAAAAGGCAACATTTCGGGGCAGTACTCTGAATAAGGGTGGAATACTGCCTGAAACATTGCAATTTTTTGTCTTGCTCTATAGGTGAATAAACTTGATCAATTATTTTGCAACTGTCTGAGTATCTTAGCTACTTTTTTGTTTTATTTATCATTTTTTGGCTGATAGCAGTGCAGCCAATATTGGGATCCTCCAATACAGAGGGAGATTTGTAACAGCCCATTTGTGCCATTTATGCCACACAGTGGGAACTGTCCAGTAGCATTGCATTGTCAATGCGAATTGGACGCATGGACAACACGCAAATCACGCTGCGACACACACAAGTAGGACCTAGCCCTAGCTCCAACTATTCTGTTTTTGAGGCTAAATAACTCTACAAAGACTAATCACCCATAGATGTTTTCATTTTAATGTACTAGTGACTATTCACAAATTGACAATTGACAATTTCTGTTGCCTGCTTCTGCACCTAAATGACTGGAATTTTTCAGGTATGGTATAATCCCTATGGACATGTTTTGATTGTCTTATCGATCTGTATGTTTGTTGGGAGTGTCAGAAAAGGGGCTATAATTTTTGATACAGTACCCCATAGGCGACTAATGTATAAGCTAAGGTCTGTTGGTCTGTAGAGGCACATTTGTACATGGATATAAAATTAGTTAAAGGCTATGTCCACAGTAAAAATGAATTTTTAATATATCATTCCCCATAGGCTCCCAGCCCCAACCGCATTATTTATTTTTTTATAAAGCCCCCCAAACTCTACTTACCTCCCCTCTTTCCTCCGACGCGCTCCCGGCCCTCTGCTTGCGAGGAAATGCAAGCAGAGGGGCGGGACCGGCAGCCACGTCTGTGATTGGCTGAGCGGCAGCCAATCACGGACGCGGCTGCCGGCTGCTCACTTCCGTGTAGGAAAGCGGAGAGGTAAGTAAAAGTTTGGGGAGCTTTATAAAAATAAAAAATTATGCGGTTGGGGCTGGGGGACATGGGGGAAGGAGATATTAAAGGGGATTAACGCTAGGGGGAGGGATAGCAGAATGGGAGGGAGAGGGAGGGAGAGGGAGGGAGGGGGGAGAAGGGCTGCAGTACACATGGCAGTGATCTCCGGGAGGCCAGGTAGCAGGCAGTGTCTTATATGGACCTGCTAGCCTCCTGGTAGGCAGTTTTTGGGACTTTGGGGGCGGACTACAGGAGAACCAGATGGAGCTGGGATGTGAGGTAAGGATTAAACTACACTACATGGTGGGGCCAGTAGTTGGGGGGATTATAGTTTTGGGGGTGGACATGCCCTTTAATGAATAGGATACAATGGGGCTTCATCAATATGTACTAAAGTGCTAAGTGGGGTGCCACAGGGTTCTGTGTTGGGGCTGCTTCTATTTAATCTGTTTATTAATGATTTGGAAGTGGGTATTGTCAGCAAGGTTTCTGTGTTTGCTGACAACACAAAACTTTGTTGACCATTAAAAATTTCAGAGGATGTGCAATCGTTGCAGGTGGATCTAGATAGATTGTCACATTGGGCTGCTAAGTGGCAGATGAGATTCATTGTTGCTAAATGTAAGGTGATGCATTTTGGACTTAAAAATCCTTGTGCTGCTTATACTATAAATGGCTCTGTGTTACCAGATCTACAGTACATGTATTAATACCAGTAATTCTCAATATTTTTTAGTTTTAGCGACTTATCCAGGCCATTTTTAAAGCTATTCAATGAACTTGTCATCAACACATCTGCTGGAAGACAGTTCCACAGTTTCACCATTCCCACTGTAAAGAAACCTTTCCTAATCTGAAGATGATACTTCTTTTCTTTCAACCTTAAAGGATGTCCACGTGTCCTCTGATATGACCTATTTGTGAACAATGCACCAGAAAGTTTATTGTATGGACCATTAATATATTTGTATACGGTTATCATATCCTGACGCAAACGCTTCTCCAATGTAAACAGCCCTAACTTGTCTAATCTGCCTGCATATTTAAGCCCCTCCATTCCCCTTATTAATTTAGTTAATATCCGACCGACTACCTTTTTTAAATATTGGTATTACATTGGCTTTTTTCCAACCAAGTAGCATATCACCAGACAAAAGTGAATCTGAAAAGATAAGAAACAGTGGTATAGATACAACTGGACTAAGCTCTCTTAAGATCCGAGGATGTATTCCATCCGGTCCTATTATTAATGTTAACTTTGTCTAATTGTTTCCGTGCCATATCCTATGTCAGCCTGAGTGAATATCCCTTTTGTATATGGGATTCCAAAAGTGCACCGCATATTCCAAACGAGGCCTTACCATTGCCTTGTAAAGAGGGAGAATAATATCTTTCTCTCTTGCTAGCTCTTGCTAGCTCTAGCCGTGGCTGTCTGGCATTGTTTGCTACAGCTAAGTTTGTTATCTACCAGAACCCCTAAATCTTTTTCCATTACAGTTTCAATTAACACAGTTAGGTTATTTATGGTGTAGGTGGCACAGGGATTATTAAATCCCAAATGCATCACCTTTCATTTATCAACATTGAATCTCATCTGCCATTCTGCTGCCCATTTTGATAATCTCTCTAGGTCTGCTTGCAGCACTTGCAGCAAGCCCTCAAAGCCAGACTATGTAAACACCTGTCCGATATACGTCTAGCGGAGAGAAATATACGTGACAACAGACAAGTCGTGCCAAACCAACAATCATAGGAGGTGATCTATACAAGAAATTGCTTAAAATTGAAACTCGCTGGATCTACCTTCTGAACACATGTGCAATCAATGGCATTGAGGACTTTGACCTCACACCATTTATTTGATTTACAAGAGTTACGAGTAATTCACCAAGGATTCTGGGTCCACATTAATCATATATGTTATTGGATATGTGCTTATATGAACAATAACTGTACAATGGACCAAACTATTTGAAATCTATGGTGACATGTGAATCACCCGTATTAGTAATATTGGATTGGAAACCATGTTTCATATCTATGTGATTTTGATACTACATTTCCATATACTGCTAAGGATGCTGGAATATTGATTTACTTATCGGATTCCCACAGAGGACACAAAGGATTTTACATGGGAATACAGTGCTAAACTTATTGAGGGCCACTAGGTCTGAATTAAAGTGTTAACAGTGTTATTCAATAAAAGTTCTTATAGTTTAAAGGGTATCTCCACTCGTTTTTATACTTTGGTAATCCAGTCTTATTGAAGAACGGGAGGTAAAGGAGCTGTGCCTTACTAATTTCTTCAATAGAACACACAGGAGCCAGGAGAGAAGGTAAGAAACTTAGCCGCTCGCTCGCTCCCCCGGCGCTTGGTCTGTCAGGTCCCGACGGACCTTGTCTTCTATGCGCATAGATCACGCGGCGCATAGAAGACAAGGTCCATCAGGACCTGTCTCGCGCCGGGGAGCGAGAGAGCGGGTAAGTTTCTTACCTTCTCTCCTGGCTCCTGTGTGTTCTATTGAAGAACGGAGGTAAGGCACAGCTCCTTTACCTCCCGTTCTTCAATAGAACTGGATTCCCAAAACTTATAAAAACGAGTGGAGATACCCTTTAAAATGGTGCTAAATTTGCCCCAACCAACAGATGTTAGCTTTCAAATGTTAAATAAGATCTGATTGGTTGGGGCAATTTAGCACCATTTAAAAGAATAAGAACTTTTATTGAATCTCCCTGTTAATGTGTAATTATCAAGGTTAACTTTGATTTACCCATAGATCATATGGATCTTATATAAACATGTATATCTCTGCTGCAGCCATGTTATACTGTATAATGTGTGATATATAATAGACTGGACTACCTGTATTTATGTATACAATGGTATTTAATATGGGTGTAATATTGTCTTATGATGCATAAATAGCAATATGCTTTCTGACACAGTCAGTGACTGTTATACTTGTGGATTTGCTACCTTTACGTTTAGGGACTTTCCTGTTCTTTAGAGACATTCCCTAGACTTCTTCCCCCTTCACACGCTGATTCGCTACTGGAGTGTGTCATTGATGATGCTGCGACGCACTATGCATGATGATCTCATCGCACTTAACCCGGAAACAGCCTTTAAATGGCGGCCATATCCAAAAGGCATACTACGGTTGAGAAAGCTCCTTATACAACCGGCAAATGAGCGAAACGCGTCCATTATATATACTTTTAGTGCTATGTATTTATAGCAGCTTCTTTTAAATAAAGTGCAAACTGCTTGGCACTGCTTGCTACCTTTAAGTTTGTTATCCACCAAAACTCCAAGATCCCTTTCCAACAGGGATTCACTTAACACAGAGCCATTTATAGTATAAGTAGCACAAGGATTTTTAAGTCCAAAATGCATCACCTTACATTTATCAACATTGAATCTCATCTGCCACTTAGCAGCCCAATGTGATAATCTATCTAGATCCCCTTGCAACAATTGCACATCCTCTGAAGTTTTTAATGGTCGACAAAGTTTTGTGTCATCACAACACAGAAAACCTTGCTGACAATACCCCTTCCAATCATTAAATAATAGATTAAATAGAAGCGGCCCCAACACAGAACCCTGTGGCACCCCACTTAGCACTTTAGTCCATAATGATGAAGCCCCATTAACAACTACTCTCTGCATCCATTCATTAACCAATTTTCTATCCATGTACAAATGTGACTCCCCAGACCAACAGACCTTAGCTTATTCATTGTCACCTATGGGGGACTGTATCAAAAGCCTTTGCAAAATCCAAGTAAACTACATCTACTGCTATGCCAGAGTCTAAATTTCTACTTCTACTCCTCATAAAACCCAAGCAACTTAGTTTGACAAGACTATTCCTCCTAAATCCATGCTGGTTACTACTTATAATGTCAGTCCTTGAAACATGTAGAACATGTTCCCTTATAAACTTTCCAGGATCTTCCCCACCACTGAAGTTAAACTTACGGCCTGTAATTACCGGCTATGAACGACTACCCCTTTTTGAATATTGGAATAACATCAGCCTTTTTCCAATCCAGAGGCACACCACCGGACATGAGGGAATCAGCAAAATAAGAAACAATGGCCTAGATAAAACTGAACTTAGCTCCTTAAGTACCCGAGGATGTATTTTATCCGGTCCAGGAATTTATTAATATTACCTTCTTTAGTTCTTTCTGTACCATATCCTCGGTCAACCAAAGTGCACTTGAATTTTTTATACCATTATTTCTACTATACTCTATGATAGCTGTACTTGGATCTTCTATAGTGTATACAGAGGAAAAAAAAATTATTCAGAGACTTTGCTTTACGCCATCCTCCGTAACTAACTTATCCCCATTAATTAATGTGTCCACATTCTCAGTCCTCATCTTCTTACTATTAATATACTTAAAAAATGTTTAGGCTAGTGATGCTTCTTCAGCTATCCTAACTTCATTATTAATTTTAGCTAGTTTGATTGCTTTCTTACACTCCTTATTACAGTTTTTATAATCCCTAAAGGCCCTTTCCATTCCCTCGGCCTTAAAGGTTTTAAATGCCTTTTTCTTCCTTTCCATTTGCCTCTTTACATCAGAATTCAGCCACATGGGCGCGGATTATTTTTTTTTACATTTATTTCCCAAGGGTATAAATTTAGAATGTGAACTGGCTTAAAATCCCCTTGAAACAGTCCACTTCTGTTCAGTACATTTACCTGATAATACATTATCCCAGTTGACATTCTGAAGACTGTTTTTAACCTGGGAAAATTTGCTTTCCTGAAATTAAATGTCTTTGTTAACCCAGCGCACTTTTCCTTTCAATAACGAAGTCCAAATGCCACTATTTCATGGTCACTATTCCCTAAGCCTCCAGTTACCTTTATATCTATAATGCGCTCCACAATGTTAGATATTACCAGATCCAACAAAGCTCCTTTTCTAGTAGGAACCTCAACACCTGTGAGAGAAAATTATCCTGCCAAATTCAGGAACTCATCGCCTTTTTCGTGATGGCAGATCCACTAAAGCAATCAATGTCAGGGTAATTGAAGTCCCCCATAATGAGCACACTCCCCAAACTTGCAGCCCTTGCCAACTGCATATGAATTGACTCACCTCCTCCTTGCTAGCATTTGGCGGCTTATAGCAGACACCAACATGACATTACCCCCCTTCCTGTTCCTAATTCCACCCATAGCCTCCACTTTATCATCCTATCACCAGTTATCTCTTCTTTTAAATTTGGCTTCAATTCTTTTTTACATAAACACATACTCCTCCCCCTTTCCTTTTTTTCTGTCCTGCCTAAACAAGGCATATCCTTCTATATTTACAGCCCAGTCGTGAGAACTGTTTAACCACTTTTCTGCTATACCTATTACATCATACTTTCATTCAATGCCATCATTTCCAATTCACCCATTTTGTCAGCCAGGCTTCTCGCATTTGCAAACATACATTTAGATTATGATCCTGTAATTTATTCGCACTTTAATCACATGCCTCCCTATCCCTATGCTAGCCCCACCCCCCTTTCCGCCCACCACTGGCCTATCTACACCCTGCTTTCCTCCTGGACTATCTATCCCAGTGAGACTGCTAATACCCTCCCCCCCAAACCTAGTTTAAAATCTCCTCCAACCCTCTAGCCATCTTCTCCCCTAAAACAGCTGTGCCACCATCAGTGAGGTGCAACCCATCCCTACTAAAGAGCCTGTAGCCGACAGCAAAGTCTGCCCAGTTCTCAATAAACCCAAACCCTTCTTCCTTACACCACTCTCTTAGCCATGCATTAATGCTCCTAAGCTCCCGCTGTCTCCCTGGCTTAGCACGTGGCTGCGGTAGTACTTCTGATAACTACCCTGGAGGTCCTTGCTTTTATCTTGGCCCCTAGCTCTCGGAAATCATGTTTAAGGACCTCACCTCCACCTCTTAATTTGTCATTGGCACCAATGTGAACCAAGACCGCCGGGTCACACCCGGCCCCACCCAATAATCTGTCTACACGATCCACCACATGCCGAACCCTAGCACCAGGCGGCAACACACAAGTTCTGCATGTAGGGTCTTGGCGGCAGATTACCCTATCTACCTTCCTTATAATGAGTCCCCTACCACTACCACCTGCCTTGCATTCCTGACCCTTCGTTCCTCCTCCCTTATATCAGAGATGGCAGTACCCTGGTTGCTCAAGGGACTAGCCCCCTCCTACACGCTAATTCCGAGGTGTCCTCCTCCACTTCATTACCTAAGGTGGCAAATCTGTTGGGATGGAACATCGGGGAAAAGCCCCCCTACTCTTCCTCCCCCACTTCCCCTAGTAACCCTAACAAAACTACCTCCTTCCTCAACCTTTCCTGTCCCTCTTCCACCCACCTCTATACTGGCCCCAGCCAGTGCTTACTGACCCCCCAGTTCTGCCAATCCCTGCAATGCGCAAGCTGCCCCCTTAGACTCTCCACCTCAGCTTCCAAACGGGCAACCCACTCACACCTGACACAGACATAGGTTCCCCGGAACGTCTGCTCCAGGTTCCTATACATTGGCACGATGCACATTGCATGGTACCGACAAAACTGTCCCTTCTAATACACCACACCAGCACGTGACGCACACACCTTGTTTAATTGCCCTTCTTGTTTCAGTCCTTCTTTTTCTATGTCCTTGAGAGCAGGTCCTAAAGAGAAAGGGACACTCACTATTCATTTCACTTACAGGAGACTTCCTTTTGTTAGGTCCACCACAGGCCCACAACTGTGAATCCTATTTAACAACTAATAGGCCCCAACCCCCCCACCAATTGTGCAAGAGCCAGAAAGAAGGGGAAAAAAAAACACTTATTAACACTTTCACAGCCTGTTTGTGATTACAACAGGTACAATACTAGAATATAGAAGTCCAGCACACCCCTTTAACTGGAAAGAAAGATTAGTCTGCTTAATGCACACACATGACAGTTGACATCACAGCCAATGACTGAATGTTAATCCCTTGTCTGCCTCTTCTGAGCTGTCCAGGCTCAGTACAGGCTCAGTACAGGTTTCTAAATTGCTCAGTTTCCATGAGGCCTCCAGAAGCATAGCAGGCAGTAATAAATTCATAGAACAAACTATGATATATCAACATATTTAAAGAGGCCATTCTTTTTAAAAGATGTTCTAAAAGATGTTCTTATGAGGGTGGAGTTGTCCTTTAAACTTCATGTCAAATTGACGCTTGGTTTCCAGAAGCCTATAACTCATCCGGTCTTTATTTATTTGCAATACCTGTCGTGTGCTTTGTAGCATCAAAACAGGCAGCCCATCTGTGGATGACAGGTGCTTCAGTGAGAGGTTTCCAGAGGCTTTGTTTATGTGATTTTTTAGTATTTCCCACCTATGAGTGGAACCTGAGAAAAAGTGTAAATGTTTTCCAAAAAATGACACTGCATTAAGGCGGCATTCAGCAGCACATGTTCCCACTAGGTTTAGAGAGTGGGCAGAGCAAGGCACATAATCAGCCAAAGGATTAAGATTGCGAATTCTGCTTGCAGGCCATGGTTTTCCCAGACATATTACTTGCATTGTCATAACTTTGACCTCAACAGTGCTGAATGTCAATTTTTTTGTTAGCAAGCATGGTTAGCAATGTGTTTTCTAGGAGCTTTCCAGTGTGTGAGTGGATGGGAACAAACCTCAAAAATCTCTCCACAGGGAAGTCTTTATTAGCGTAGCGTATTATAACGGCAAGTTGGTCTATATGACTTAGATCAGGAGTGGAGTCGACAATAACAGAAAAATACTTTGCATCATCCAGCTCTTTTACTATTGTGTCAACAACTTCCCCCCCATAGTTCTATAAACTTGTTAACTGTAGTTGAAGACTATAATATTACTTACACCTCTCCCTGATCCTCCATACTTTGAATGTGCTCATGGAGAAATGGATCAAATTGGGCAATAAATTCTAAGCATCCAAGAAAGACATCATTTGTGGTGATCCAATATCTCATCATCTTTCAGTCACTGAATCCTGATGATGTAAGGGCAAATGAAGAAGGACCGTACAACTTGCAAGGTACACAGAAAACATTCCCTGTTCATTCCGAATATATAAGCCAGTCACGGGGAACTGCTTTATCATACTTTTTTTTCTCAAAAATAAATCTGGGCTCAAATATCTTGTGGCACCAGCATTCATTCTTCTTGATGCTGAGAAATTTGTACAAGTGTTTTTTTATATATTTGGGAAAAGTATTCTCGCAGGCCTTCTGACACATCACTACTCCCCACTCAGCAGGATCATGAGAATAACTTATATTTGATCCTGAATATTATCTGTTGGTAAATCTCCAGCATCATCACTGAAAATAGGTTCAGATGTTTTCAAATGATGTATCTTCTTCTGTGTAGGAATGATGCTTCTGGAGGTTCCCTGTCCAGCATCATCTAGATGACTTTGTGTCTGTATGGAGGTTCCCTCTTCAACATCATTTAGATGACTTTCAGTTACCATGGAACTTGTCCCTGGAACATCCTAGTTTTGTGGATGCAAGAAAGAATGCATCAACTTCTGCTGCTTCTCTTTTCCCTTTTCAGCATCTCTCTTGTTTTTTCGCTTCTGAGCACCAGAAAGATGTTTTATATCTCACAGAACGGAATATTCGCAAAGCAGTAACTCTCTTTTGATAGAAAATAAAGAGATGTGCAAGGAAAATCAGGCTGAGTGTGCCAGGGTAAGAATCAGACACAAAATGTATTTCTATTCATGTGTAACAACATACAGCAATGTCACTAATATCCAAATACCCCAGCAGCACTGTAAATTACTATCATCCCTAAACATATATATATACTGTATTTACTACCCAGCATTATTATATTATACAGAAGCAACGTACAATACAAAACATCTTTGCAACATCACCTAGCAACATATTATATGCCCCAAGCATTATCTCCACAAGATATGCATCTTCATACATACTGAAAAGGGTAAGTCACTTTGGGAATGGAGATACCCTTTAATTAGATTGAAAACCAACAGTATTAAGTTTTGCCATAAGATCCCTACTGTTGGTTTTCAGTCTAATGCAGTGAATGTAAGAAGTATTGTATTAAGGTTATATAAGCATACATCCATCTAGTTAACCTTTGTATCCTACCCTAATGTCTGTCTAACAGTTACATAGTACCGTATATCCTCGAGTATAAACCGACCGAGTATAAAAAAGGTACCCAATTTCACCTAAAAAATCTAATAAAAGTTGTTGACTCGAGTATAAACCGAGGGTAGAAACTTGGCATTCAAGATGTTTGGAAACTACAACTCCCAGCTAATAAAGCATGCTGGGAGTTGTAGTTTCCAAACATCTTGAATGCCACCCTCACTTGGCATTCAGATGTTTTGGAAACTACAACTCCCAGCATGCTTTATTAGCTGGGAGTTGTAGTTTCAAACATCTTGAATGCCAAGTGAGGGTGGCATTCAAGATGTTTGGAAACTACAACTCCCAGCATGCTTTATTAGCTGGGAGTTGTAGTTCCAAACAACTTGGCATTCAAGATGTTTGGAAACTACAACTCCCAGCTAATAAAGCATGCTGGGAGTTGTAGTTTCCAAACATCTTGAATGCCACCCTCACCCTCCCACCCAGTTCAGTTTGTACCTGTGGGCTCTCTTCATCCAGGATCTGTGGGCTCTCCTAAATCCAAGGGCTTCCTGGGACTGTGTGCTGGTAAGGTCCTCTCCATTCCGGCAGCAGCGTCCTCTCCATTCCGGCAGCCGCACGATAAGTCCATGTACTGGCGCGCCGGCTGACGTCACTAATTGGTGCCGGGCTTGGCGCCGGGCAGTGAAGTCGGCCGGCGCGCCAGTGCATGGACTGATCGTGCGGCTACCAGAATGGAGAGGATGCTGCTGCCGGAATGGAGAGACGCTGATCTTCAATGGTGAGTGACTCGAGTATAAACCGAGTCCGAGTTTTCAGGCTGATTTTCCAGCCTGAAAAACTCGGTTTATACTCGAGTATATACGGTATATAGCATTGGAGGTTGTATAAAGACATATGTCCATCTAGTCCAACCTTTATACCCTACCCATAATGTCTGTCTAACAGTTACATGAAACATGTATTGTAGGTTGAATAAAGACATACGTTCATCTAGTCCAACCTTACCCTACCCATAATGTCTGTCACAGTTACATAGTAATGTAGTATAGAGGTTGTATAAGACACATGTCCATCTAGTCCAACCTTTATCCCCTACCCATAATGACTGTATAACACTGGTAAAACAAACTGGGAATTCTATACCATGACACTATTACACAAGCTTGAAATGTTTTACTTGTACAGAAAACTGGCTCTGCTATATATAATTTAACATAAGTAAGCCTGAAGCCCCGCTTTCCATTTATCCTATGTGCAGATGACATGCTTGCATAGGACTAAGCAGGCTTAGTTATCCTTGAAAAATAAAACTCAGATAGTTTAAGCACCTATCCATTTCAATACACCCCAACAGACCTCTTAAAAATATAATAACTACTGTATAATGCACATTACCAATAAAATATGTAATAATATTTTGCCGTCCACATTAGAAAATCATTCCTTCCCCATTAGCAATAAAATTTTATTTTGACCCGTGTCTCTATTTATCACTAAATAAAGACAAAGACAAAGTTTAGCAAACCATTTCTTGAAATCCAACCCGTCATTGGCACCACCAGCAACAACCCCCCATGACACAATTTATTTGGTACATTACCCTGTCATTTAGCAATAAAAGTATATTTTGCTGGCACAACCAGCACATCTCCATGGCACCACCAGCACATCCCCTCTGGCAGCACAGCTCATCCCCTGGCACCACCAGCACATCACCCTTCCCCCTCCCCAAGTCCCCCTGGGCCATGGCACCCATCTAATTGCATCATTGCACTCTGCAGGGATGTGCTGGTTGCCAAGGGGGTGCTGGGGGTACCAGAGGGGATAATTACCTCTGGCACCCCAGCACATCCCCCCCTGGTACCACCAGCACATTCCCCATACCGCTCCCCAAGTATGTGCTGGGGGTGGTGCTTGCTTGGATTGCATACACTCCCAAGGCCATGATGGCACCCATCTGATTGCACTGGTGGCCAGGGCGGGTGTGTGCTGGGGCTGGTGCTGCTTGCACACCTGATCTGATTGATTTGCAAACACACACATACCCCTGGGTCATGATGGCACCCATCTGAGATCTGAATCTGATGATTGCATTTGCACACTGGTGAAAAGCTTTCACAAAATCCAAGTATACCACATCCACTGCTGTGCCTTAAACAGTGGGCTAGATAGAACTGAACAAAGCTCTTTTAAAATCCGGGGATGCAATCTATCTGGTCCTGGGGCTTTATTGATATTTACTTGTCTAATAGTTTCCGTACCATATGCTCCGTCAGGCAATGTGAATACTCCTGATTTCCCCCTGCATATTATTACAATCGCTGCTGTAAGGACTAGGATTCTCTATAGTGAAAACCGATGTAAAAAAACGGTTTAGTAGATTAGCCTTTTTGCATCCTTTACAAACATTGTTTAATGGTCCCACATTCTCAGTCCTCATGATTTACCATTTATAAACTTAAAAATATTTTGGCGTTGACTTGCTTTGTTCGGCTATCCATATTTCATTTTGTATTTAGCTAGTTTAGCTAGTTTAATTGCTTTCTTGTACTCTTTATTACAGCTTTTTACTCCCTGTAAGACTGTTCTGTTCCTTCTGATTTCAACATTTTAAAAAACTTTTTTTTTTTTTCATTTCCCTTTTTACCTGAGCATTAAGCCATGCAGACTGAATACAGAGGGAGTCACCAACCCTTCCCAAAACAGGTTTTAAAGGGTATATCCACTCATATTTTCAAGGTTTGGTAATCCAGTTCTATTGAAGAACGGGAGGTAAGGAGCTGTGCCTTACCTTCCGTTCTTCAATAGAACAAACAGGAGACTGGTGAGAAGTTAAGAAACTTACCTGCTCGCTCGCTCCCTCGCGTGTAGTCTGACAGGTCCCGACGGACCTTGTCTCTATGCACATGCGCGATCTATGTGCATGAAGACAGGTCCGTCGGGACCTGACAGACTAAGCGCCGGGGGACGAGCGAGCCGGTAAGTTTCTAAACTTCTCACCAGTCTCCTGTTTGTTCTATTGAAGAACGGAAGCTAAGGCACAGCTCCTTTACCTCCGTTCTTCAATAGAAATGGATTACCAACCTTGAAAATATGAGTGGAGATACCCTTTAAACCAACCCTCCAGCAAATACGTATATATATATATATATATATAATATATATATTATATACAAATAAAAATTTATGCTGCTCAAACCTTAATTCAAAAACACTTTCTGGTGCGGTGCAATGGAGGAACGGCAATTTATACATTACACAAAGTCCCAGCACTCAACTACACATGCAATTATAATTGAATAGAGTAAAAGAGTTAGACATGATGCAAGCAATGGAGGCAAATCACCTGCACTTAAGTTCAAATGGATACCTTTAGTTACATTGTTTGTACAAACTTGCTTAGCTGACACGCCACTTCACGGCAGTATCCCAGTGTCAGTCCTAACCTAATAAAACAAATATATGTTCCCTGGGGCTACCAGGCCATACCTGCTTCTCTCTTATCTAGCATGACCCTTTCCAGGGAATCAAATGAGCTTACAAAGCTTCTCTACCTTTTTAACCTTCTTTTAGGACTGCCTTAAAGGGGCGGAGAATACATTTACACAGGGAGCAAAGCATATAAACGGCTTGGCCGAACTACCCAATTTAAAATACAATACAAATTTATGCTGCTCATGCTAGATAAAGAGAGAAGCAGGTATGGCCTGTAGCCCAGGGAACATATATTGTTTTATTAGGTTAGGACTGACACTGGGATACTGCCGTAAGTGGCGTGTCGCAAGCATGTTTGTACAAACAATGTAACTAAGGTATCCATTTGAACTTAAGTGCAGGTGATTTGCCTCCATTGCTTGCATCCATGTCTAACTCTTTTACTCTATTCAATTATAATTGCATGTGTAGTTGAGTGCTGGAGACTTTTGTGTAATATATATTATATATATATATATATATATATATATATATATATATATAGTCTAGATTCCCCTTAAATAAACGAGAGAGACACAAGCGTTGGGTGTGTGTAAATAACGGCCACAGCATTTATTGATAAGATGTTAAGTAGATGATCTTTGCAAATTACCATAACCATGGTTGCCATAGCAACCCCACGACCATAAATAAACATTCTCAAAAAAACTGCCAGTATGCCGGCCTCCCGTTAGGAGGGCATGTAGAGCATACCATATATTTGCAAGGATCTGACTGCCCACTGTGACGACCCAATTTTTTAACAAACCAACAAAGCTCTTTAACATTATTAAATATAAATAACTTTCTTTTTCTCTTTTTTTTTTGAAAAATATAATTTGAAATAACAAATAATTAAATAACAATATATTTCTTTTATAACAAAACAAAAATTACAGCAGGCATAGAAAAAACTCAATGGCACAAAAAAAGGGGGGACCGGGTGGGTGGGACAAAACTCTCCCTTCTCTTGTTAAAACTAAAATGGTGCCGTTCCCCTCGTGCTGCCCATCTTTTATAGACGAGCAGCCGCTCCGTGACGTTATTACACTCTGACGTCATCACGCCGTGTCGGCCCGCCCACCCGTAATGCATCCTTGGGAACGGATGCATTCGTTGGCATACCAGCCGCGGGAGAGCGGGCCGAGGCTCGCAACAACACCAGAGGCTAGTTCCCCCCCCTTCAGTCAAAGCCAACGCTGCTTAGGCAGCGCGTTGCCTCTCAGGCTGAATTATCGAGGGAGTCACCAACCCCGCTCAAAAGCAGGTTTTAAACCAACCCTCCAGCAAATACGTATATATATATATATATATATATATATATATATATATATATATATATATAGTCTAGGTCCACTTAAATAAACGATAAATAACGCCCACAGCATTTATTGATAAGATGTTACGTAGATGATCCTTGCAAATTACGTAGATGATCCTTGCAAATTACCATAACCATGGTTGCCATAGCAACCCCACGACCATAAAATAACATTCTCCAAAAAATTGCCAGTATGCCGGCCTCCCATTAGGAGGGCATGTAGACCATACCATACCTTTTGCAGATCTGACCGCCACTAGAGCCATTATACACCTATTAACCACTCCGACCCCCACCCATCAAGCGAAGTGCTCTCTCAATCCCGTCTTGTAGTCCACATAAGAATATATCCAGACCCATATCATTAAGATGAACCCCATCATGTCATAACAGAGCCCTATTATCACCTTCAAGTCGCAATGTCTTATGGACTTACCTCCTAGAGAACGCACAAAACGAGAAATCCGCATATTAAGTACGCGCCTAGACCTCTCTATACCGCTAAAGGATCCATCGCCCCTCTCCAGTGCTGCCTAGGAATGACCTCTGACCAAACTATTATTGAGGATGTAAAAAATTCTCCCAGGCGAAGTAAGTCTGACCTAATATTTGCTATAAGGTCAGATAACCTGTTGGTACATAGGTCATTCCCTGCCGCATGGATAACCAACCCAACCGGTCCCCGGCACCTTCTGCTAATGTTCACAATCTCAGGAAGCGCCTGATCCAATTCAGTCCCCTGATGCCTCTCCAATGGATGTTTGCCTCTTGAAAGCCAAGCTGTTTTCTCCCTCCGAACTTCTGCCCGTCTCTCTGCCCATTGAAGTAGGAATGCCGATGATCCAGAACTAGGCCTACTTGTACCTGAGAAGAGAGATCAATTAGTAAACAAGGCGAATGTAACGCGCCATGCAATCTGAGTGCCATCTACCTATCCGCTTAACCTGGGCGTTGGTAAAACCTAGGCCACTGGCTTGTGTTGCGGCACCTATACGAAAGGAATGGGTGCCGAAATCTTTTGGATTTAATTCCAAGCTGCGCAGCCGGATTTTAAGACAGCTTCAAACTGGAACTTGGTTAAAGGCAAGCCGTCTGCATGCACCTCTAATCATTAAATAGGCCTTTAGATTAGCTACTGGACAGCAGGTAGATTGTAAGGGAATAGCGAAAAGCATGACCCGCGCCGAATACATCATTTTTGACCTAGAAATACGAATCTGAACTAGGGACTCCTTGACCACTACATCCTCCCTCAACAACCCCCCTTGTCAGGACCCTAGGAGGAACTAACTTGCTTACCCGCATGGCCCCGAAAAAGGCTAACACAAAGCTGGCCCTGAGCAACGAGCACTCGTATGCATCCCTAGTGGCCTGTTCTAAAACCGACTATAGGCGGGTTAGTAAGTTGAAGGAAATAGGGCGTCTAGATTCCTTTGAACCATGTTCCTTTCTCCAACCCTTTAAAATGGAGGTAACCAAGAATTCTTTTGTAATATCTTTCCATCCCAAAAGCTTGAAGAAAAAGGACAATCCTGACATTCTATGCTGGGCAACTAAGCAGAGCAACCCTACTCGCCAATTGCGACAAATAAGATAGTAAGCCATCCCACCTTACGTGCTCCTCTTCCATCGCTGGTTCTGCACCAGTTTCACCCATTCCCCCCCATGCCTTACCATGACTGGACCAAGTGGATTGAGCAACCGACAACTGAATCAGCTGGCCCTGGTTTCCTCTGCGATGTTCCAGAGGGCCGAAGGGCAAGGAACACCTTCCTTGTTGGCCAGTGGTGCCAGGGACTGAAAAGCCTGCCATTGAAAATGTATAAGGCGTCAGCGATCATATTATGGGTACCTGGGATATGCCTGGCTTTAAAAAGGATGTTATGTTCCAGGCAACGTAAAATTAAATGGCGCAACAAGGCCAAATGGAGGAGAAGAAGAGGAGAAATTGCTGATAGCCTGAGCCAAGCCCATATTGTCAGACCAAACAAATCCTCCGATTCCGCATCTCCGCACCCCATAGTTCTACTGCTACTATTATGGGGAAGAGCTCAAGTAAAGTTAAATTCTTACACCAGCCCCGATTCACCCATGTTTCCGGCCATGCCTCTGCACACCACGCCTTACGACAAAGCCCCGAAACCGTGCTCTCCCGCTGCGTCGGTATATAACTCCAAGGCTTCATTACTAACCTCTTGCTCCTGACAGCAAGTCTTCCGATTATAAGTTAGCAAAAGGATCTCCACACCTTATGATCCGCTTTTAGGGGTTTGTTGAGTCTAACGTGATGTCTCGGGCTGGTTAACCCCCTCATGGCCCATGCTAACCTGCGGCAGAAGACTCTGCCCATGGGCATAATTCGGCGGCAGCAAAACTAGGGAACCTAGTACAACTGGACCTGCCGTAAGGTAACCTTTTTATGTACCCCTAGGCTAATGATCTCAACTATCTTCTGCTGAGGGAGCCAAAAAACCATTTCTTCAGTATCAATTTCTATGCCTAAGAATGATAATGTTTTAACTGGTCTATGGTTTTTTCAGCTGAGAGAGGCACCCCTATACGTTTCATAAGTATTCTGAAGGTGTTTAGCAAGAATTCACATCGCGGAGAGTTTGCAGGGCCCACAATAGAAAATCATCTAGATATGTGAATTATGGCTTCAGATCCGGTCTCACAATGCACCATCCATTCCAGAAAGGAACTGAACAGTTTTCGAAGTAAGAGCAGGATATGGAGCAGCCCATATCGTAAAAATATTGGCCCTCAAGTTGACATCCCAACAAGTGAAAACAACTGGATGAACCGATAACAATCTAAATGCGATTCAATATCTGATTTTGCTAAAAGCGCCCCTTGCCTCCCTCTGACTAGTTCTACCGCCTTGTCAAGGATACATATGAAACAGAAGTTAAGGCCTTGGATATACCATCATTTAAGCTGGACCCCTGGGGTGGGACAGATGAGAATTAACCTGTATTTTCCTGGCTCCTTCTTGGGTACCACTCCAAGGGGAGAGATCCAAGATTAGGAAAGGGGAGCTCCAAGAAAGGTCCAGCAACTCGCCCCAGGCTCACCCCAGTGCAGTTTTTCTTTTGCTACTGCTGGTAACTCTCAAACAGACTTTAAGTTATTAGAAAACTGGGGAAACGGTGAATAAAAAAAAGGAATTAGAAAACCTATTGTGAAGCCGGACCTAAGTAGGTCTGCTTCCTCCCTCTTGGGTAGCGTCGAGCCAACCTTCCATCACGGCCACGTTCACTGGTGTTCTCCTGGCCACCAAAGGAGAATGAATTCTGCTGTGCCCTTGCCTTTGAAAACACCGGTTTGCCGCATGGCCGGTGCCCCCACACACTAAACAATCGTGCTTGAACCTGCATGCTGGCCGAAATGACCTGGCCTGATTTACAGCCAACAATGGCCTGCTCTCCTGCCAGAGCCCTGACTGGAGGCAAGACTGAAATAGGCTTGTGCTGACAGACAGGGGAAAGAGGCCCTAGACGCCGTCATTAGCCTGATCCATGCGTTGGTGGCCTTGGAGTTCCAACTGACCTCAGGTCTTAGAGCCAGACGCTGCCGGAACTCCTCGTCATACCTCCACCAATGGGAGCCTCCGTGAACTTAACGCTCCGAAAATTTGGTCCAGGTATACGAAAAGATCCGCGCTCTGTTCCGGATGGCCCTTTCCCACATTACTCTCCAGCACGCAGAAGCCTGAACCCAATTGCCAAAGTTTTTGCAACCTTTGGCTCCTTTTCCTTCCCCTTCTCAAACCTCCTCTCCTTATCCACGGAAGGGCTGTCAATTGAGATAAGGGACCAAATGTCCACATATTCACCCTTCCCAATTTTTTCTTTCACCTCTGAAGACAAGTGAGAACCAAGAGGCGCCAAACACACAGAAAAAGGCCTCCTTAAAGGCTTCCGATTGGTAGGTAATTTCGCAGGCGAGAGCGATATAACTCCCCCTATATAACAAAAGCGGGGCTGTGGGAGCACTCCTGTGGCAAAATAACAAATAGTGGAAGTGCTACTGCTCTGACCAAAACATTAGAACAAACAAAAGAAATGATCAATGCACATTCCTGGGCCCCATATATCATAATATCTATGCTAGTGCAAACAGTAAAAACATGGGGATGTAACTCCCCCTGGAGCAGAGCTCGGGACGTCCGCACCTGGGTGCCCCAGCCTTTTCCAACATGGCCTTTAAAACCGCCAACCAAGGTCCCTCACTCTGGTGCCCACCCGCAGGTCCACCCCAGCACAAATAACTCACCGGTCGAAGATCCCAAGGCTGTCGTCGCTGGTTCCGGTGGTACAGATGCTTGGGTGGCAGCGGGGCCCAATGTGGGGATGCCTGTTCATGTCTGGAACTGCCTCTGATAGATGACCTGGACCTCCTTCTATGCCTGTGCCCATGAGCCCTTTTTGGTTGAGGAGAGGACGAAGATCTGAAAAGGAGTATTTCACCCTCGCAGGCGCATACCTTCTTAATGCCCTGGAATGGCACTGGGACACTGAAGGCTGAACGCTCCCTACGTGAGACCTGCCACACCTTCCCCGTCTCGATCTTCCACTTGACGAGGAAGACTCCCTCCTAGTTCTATGGGAGCGTTGTGCGGTTCACCAGGCTGGGTGTTGGCTCTGCCCCCACATGTCTGGCCTACACCTCCCCAGGTCCTCCCTGATCATGGAAATTCCCATTACCCTCCTCTGTTGAATCCCAGCCCTTGGTTGCCTCCAAGCTGTGGCGTCAGCCCGCACCATTGCTGGTACCATAAACTCATCTAGGGACGGGTAAATACTTGGGACCTGCCTCTGACCTCCCATAGTCTGGGCACCCGATGTTCTGGCTTCTCGCCCAATTGCCTGGGCGTTACCCCTTTGTGGCTGGACATTACCCCTACTAGTAGCTGCTGGGGTAGATCTTTTCCCCTTTGTCCCGCCCCACCCCGCTTGGAAGGCCGGATTTTTTCAGCGAGAAGTGGAGGGAGGGCTAGGGCTAAGCCTGGATGGGGCCTGGGACTGCCTGGTGGGCCTACCTTTTTGCCTGGTAGCAGGCCTGCCTTGCCTCTCCTCTCTGGGTTGGCTCTGGTGGTACAGGGCCTGGAGGTTCTTTGGTGCCCAGCAGTTGCCTCAGCCATCCAGTGCCCTCCCTGCCCATCCTCTCCATCATCTGTTTCTGCAGCTGATCGAGCTCAGCCATCCTGACTGCTCTAATCTCTCTGCTTTTTCCACTGACTATTCTAACAAAACTCTCCCTTCTCTTGCTAAATTAAAATGGCGCCGTTCCCCTCGTGCTGCGTGTCTTTTATAGACGAGCAGCCGCGCCGTGAAGTCATTACGCTCTGACGTCATCACACCGCGTCGGCCCGCCCATCCACAATGCATCCTTGGGAACGGATGCATTCGTTGGCATACCAGCCACGGGAGAGTGGGCCGAGGCGTGCGACAACGCCAGAGGTAAGAGAGAGAAGGGGGCTAGTTCCCCCCCTTCAGTCAAAGCCAACGCTGCTTAGGCAGCGTGCCTCTCAGGAGTGGACCTATTTTTTTTACACTTGTACAAATTTAGAAATGTTATGTTTAAATCCCTTTAAAAGTGTTACACATCTGCTTAGTATCTTTACCTAGAAACAATTTCCCCCAGTCTATGAGCAGATTCCTTACACAACATAACATTAGCTTTCCTAAAGTTAAAAGTTTTTGTTAACCCAGTGCACTTTATTTTTTTGCAACCTATATTAAAGGACCTGTAAACCCCCCTTAAGCCCCCAAATAACTATGTCCCGTTCGTTTCTATTATTCACAGGGAGGTGAGAACGCTTATTCTCACCTCTCTGTGAATATAGGACGATCGGGGGACCTGGAACTTACCTTACACGCCGCTCCACTCGCAGCCGCTCCTGCACGGAAAGCCGCTCTGTCCCGACCACGCGCCCTATCTTATGCGCATGCGCGCCAATTCAAAAATAGGGCGCGGCGATCGGGACAGAACAGCTGTTCTGTGCAGGAGCGGCTGCGAGTGGACGGCGTGTAAGGTAAGTTCCAGGTCCCCCGATCATCCTATTATTCACAGGGAGGTGAGAATAAGCGTTCTCACCTCCCTGTGAATAATAGAAACGAATGGGACATAGTTAATTTTCGGGGTTTAGTGTGATGACACTATATCATGATAACTATTCCCTAAGCTTCCAATTACCTTCATTTCCAAAGTGAGCTCAGGGTTTAGATACCACCAGATCCAACAACGCATTCTGTCTAGTAGGAACTTCTACCATCTGTGAAAGAAAATGCTCATATAGGAAATTTAAGAACTTTACACCTTTTGAGGTGCTGGCAGTTCCACTACTCCAATCTATTTCAGGGTAGTTAAAATCCCCCATAACCAAAATTATGCCCCATACCAGCAGCCTTCGCCAACTGCATATGGAGATTCATTTCCACCTCATCCCTCTCTGTGGGCACTCATGCACAGCAAAGTTCACCAGAGTTTGTTACCAGAAAGCCAGAGAGAAGTGTAGTGCTGTCTGTAGCAGAGAGAGGTCACATGTTATAACATTCAGCTCTGCTGTTTTGGACCTCAAACACCTTTCTGATAATGAAGGGGTTAATGGTCACTGTTTTTGATCTCAAACTCCTGTGTGGTAATTTAGAGGTTAATAGGTAATCAATTATATCTAAATATCAACAAATTAGTATAGTATGTATAGTATTTGAGGTTGAATAAAGACAACGTCCATCCAGTCCAACCCATCTAGCAATATCCTCATTTCCTGCCTAACTGTTGATCCAGAGGAAGGCAAAAAACCCCCACCAAATTTTGAAGGGGGAAAAAATTCCTTCCTGACTCAATCGGAAATTTCCCTGGATCAACTCTACTTATGTATCAATACCAGTAACTGCAACATTCCTTGTTGCAGAAACTCATCCAGCTTTTTTTTGAAACTGACCAATGAACACTGCCATTACAACGTCCACTGGAAGACAGTTCCATAGCCTTACCGTTCTCACAGTGAAAAAACCCTTTCCGAGCTTGAAGCCTAAACCTTTTTTCTCAAGTCTTAAGGTGTCCTCGTGTCCTTTGACATGTTCTCTTGGTGAACAATGCCCCAGATAGTTTATTGTATGGCCCGTTAATGTATTATACACAGTAATCATATCCCCATCCACGCAAGCGCCTTTTCTCCAGCGTACATAATTTAACTTTTCCAGTCTCTCTTCATATTCAAGCTCCCCCAATCCCCTTATTATTTAGTTGCCCTTCTCTGAACCCTTTCCATTTCAAAGATGTCCTTTTTGTACACAGGATTCCAAAATTGCACTGCATATTCCAGTGAGGCCTTACACATGCTTTGTAAAGAGGGAAAATTACATTTTCCTCCCTTGAATCCATACCTCGCTTTATACAAGACAATACCATGCTGGCTCTGGCTGTTGCCGCCTGGCACTGCTTGCTACCTTTAAGTTTGTTATCCACCAAACTCCAAGATCCCTTTCCAACAGGGATTCACTTAACACAGAGCCATTTATAGTTATAAGTAGCACAAGTATTTTTAAGTCCAAAATGCATCACCTTACATTTATCAACATTGAATTTCATCTGCCACTTAGCAGCCCAATGTGATAATCTATCTAGATCCCCTTGCAACGATTGCACATCCTCTGAAGTTTTTAATGGTCACAAAGTTTTTGTGTCGGCAGCAAACACAGAAACCTTGCTGACAATACCCACTTCCAATCATTAATAAATAGATTAATAGAAGCGGCCCCAACACAGAACCCTGTGGCACCCCACTTAGCACTTTAGTCCATAATGATGAAGCCCCATTAACAACTACTCTCTGCATCCTATTCTTTAACCAATTTTCTATCCATGTACAAATGTGAGTCCCCAGACCAACAGACCTTAGCTTATTCATTAGTCGCCTATGGGGGACTGTATCAAAAGCCTTTGCAAAATCCAAGTAAACTACATCTACTGCTATACCAGAGTCTAAATTTCTACTTACTTCCTCATAAAAGCCAAGCAAGTTAGTTTGACAAGATCTATTCAAGTTAGTATGACAAGATCTATAAATTGTGGATTCCCAACAGGTAGGTTTTAAGGTGCACTCCCTGAAGCCTGTGCCACATCAGGTAAGTATCAAGTCAATTAGAAAGCAGGGAGCACACTCAAAATGGAATTTAACAGCAAACTTTCATTTATTGAGTGCTCAACATGCAAGTCAGGTACACTGACTTGCATGTTGATGAGCACTCAATAAATGAAAGTTTGCTGTTAAATCAATTATATCTACTGTATTGTCTCTGTTTGAGGTTTTTTTTTCTAAAGAAAAAACTCCGTATTCAGGTTAAATCGCACTGTGCAATAAAAAGCAGGGTTTGGGTTGTAGTTTTCCGGAAAAATCCGCCGTTCGCGAACGGGATAAATCCGCGGCGGATCCGGGTTCGGATCCACAAACCGGCCATCCCTACTTCAGATGTTTCAGTGCCTATTTAAAAGGTTCGCCATCTCTGACCTATGCAATTAAACTATTTGGAGCTGCCTCACTACTGGCCCCTCTGTATAGTGTTAAAAAGATTCTTACTCTTCTGCTCCAAATTTTTCTCCAGCAGTGCCAGTCCAAAATCCCAGAAAGTGAAGAGAATGAGCTGTCTGTGAGTCATTCGGATGCCTGCTTCTTCCTTGTCCTTGTTGAGGTTTTTGACATGTGCAGGAGAGCCTTTACACCCCTCCCTCCCACCCTCTGGATCCCTCCATGCTTCAGATTAGAGATGTCCGAACTTCGCAAAATCCGGTCCGCTCGAGGATCCATGAATTTTCGGAAAAATTCCGTTAAAATGAAAAATATTCTTGAAATTACGTGATTTCTCGTATTTTCGAAAATTTTCTAAATTACGTGATTTCTCGTATTTTCAAAAATTTTCGTGGTTCGGAAGTTCAGAAGGCGGAAAATCCGGAAAAATCCGCCATTCGCAAATGGGATAAATCCGCGGCGGATCCGGGTTCGGATCCGCAAACCGGCCATCCCTACTTCAGATGTTTCAGTGCCTATTTAAAAAAATAAAACTGTTTCCGTTGTGTGGGGACCCCTCTCCCAAACCTAACTGCCATGTTTATATTGAAAAAAAAAACCCTGAAACTTATCACAACGCATTCCTTCGGCGTTCTCAAAAGCCAGCAGCAGCTTCTGTGATTAGCTGCCTCTAATGTTACTTCGTTCCTGGATATATCATTACAAGCCGAGGCCATGGGAAAGAAGGCAAGTAAGAACTTGGGGACTTTTTAATGATATAAACACGGTGGTTAGGGTTGGGAGGGGGATGTCTACACTACAGGAAAAAAAAAATATTTTAGGGTGGACATACCCTTTATAGAAAAATTTCTCCAAGATAAAGCTGTGACAACTGTACCCTTTTAATGTATATATTTATATATATATGTACTAGCAAAAGTGTGCCCATTGGTGCACAGTGGGAAATATGTGGGTGTATGTTTAGCTATATGTGGATCCCGATGATATCTTTATACACACTACTATAAAATGTAGGGATTTGTACAAAAAAATAAAGGCAAGATGTTAAAAATAAAAATAAAAGAAATCCTATGAAATTTTGGTTCTATAAGTGTCACATCCCCTAAATGAATATTTTACACAATATACAGAGGCAGAAGGGAACCTATTAGGTGTACCCCAATAGGTATTAGAGGGGACACATAAAGAATCTAATTGTAACTATTCTAATTGAAAAATAATCTGATTGGTATACTAACAAATCAGAATCTTTCTGAAAGAATCTGAAAGTAACAAATTCTGTTTAGAAAATAATCTGATTGGTTACAATCAGATTCTTTTAGAAATAAAAAGAACCTTCGGAAATAAGCTGATTGAAACCAATTCTGATTGGAAAAGAATCTGATTGGTTAGTATAGCAATCAGATGCTTACTGAAATAATCTGATTGTATCTAATCAGAATTGGTTACAAACAGATACTTTTAGAAATAATCTTATTGGCATGCTTCCTGGAAGAATCTGATTGTAACTAATTGTGATTGGGAAAGAATCTGATTGGTATATTAACCAATCAGATTATTTTCTAATCGGAATTGGTTACAATCAGATTCTTTCAGAAAGAATCTAATTGACTTTTCCCCCAGACCATTTTCCAGGTCCCAAAACTGTTTACAGTAAGTTACTGTATAATTTTTACATTTTCAAAAATTCCTTTAAATTTTCTTCGAATTTCCGAACGTGTCTCGAAAAAATCTGCAAAGCAGAATTCCGACAAAATCAGTGAATCATGGAAATCCGTCGCAGAACTGGGTTCAGATCAGCAATCCGGTCCATCTCTATTCTTGATCTATTTATTGTAACATTGTATAGAGTTACAGTTAGTAGAAACACCACAGTGAAATACAATTATTGTGCAGAGCTTGAATCAATCTTTCCCCTTAAATTTCCAACCAATAATAGATCAATAGCAGATCCATTGGATCATTCTATAATTAAGGTTATCAATCTGTCTTTCAATACTCACCCTCCCCATTAAGGCCGAGGCCACACTACAACGCACTAAATCACGCACACAATCGCAAGCGGTATCGCGCGTGATTTTGTGCATGATTCTTGTGCACTTTGAGTTTTCGCATGTGTTTTGTGTATGTGATTTTGCCGTTAACGCACCAAAAATGGTGAACGCATGCATTACCAAAACGTGAATGGACGCACAATCGCATGTGCATCAGAAATCATGCAAATTTTCACATTCCCACATGCTCAAACGTGCAAAAACGTGCTAGTGTGGCCTAGCCCTAACTCACAGCTGTCACCAGGGATTCCGTTAGAGAGGAATTACTATTGGTAAATGTGAGGTCCTATAAAGAACCCAGACTATCCTGTCATGTTTCAACATAATTACATTTATCAGTTCAGGACACGGGTTCATGGCTTCTATGGAGTCTGTTGCTTAAATAATGTAAAAAACCATTAACAAACTCACTTCATTGTCTCAGAGAAGTGGGCATGGAGATGTTTTCCTATCAGCCCCCCTATCATATATAGCAGGGATAAGCAACCAGTAGATCTCCATATGTTTGAAAACTACAACTCCCAGCATTCCTCAACAAGCACTCTGTAGTTAGGGAATTAAAATTACAACTCCCAGCATTCCTCTACAAGCACTCTGTAGTTAGGAAATTAAAATGACAATTCCCAGCATTCCTCTACAAGCACCCTGTAGTTAAGGAATTATGAGAGTTGTAGTTTCCAAAACATCTGGAGATCTACTGGTTCCCTATCCCTGATCTCTTACTGTCCAGCAAACAGCAGCTCTCCTTTTTCCCTGGTCCTGCACGGCAGGTGAATACATAGGGTTAATTTCCCTATGTATTTCCCTGCCGTGCCCGGACCAGGAAAAGAAAATTACGGTGAGTATGAAGTAAATTTTCTATTGTTTCTATTCAGAGGGAGGGGTGGGGTAAAGGTGAGAGACTGTCACATGTTTTACAAAGCCAGAAGTGACATATAAGTCTTGCAACTTCCTAAGAACACTTCCTACTAACACTCAGAAAATGTTTTGATTCGCTAACACTGCTGTCAATTTAATATTAAGCACACCATTGGGTACAACACTAAAAGGGAAGTGAGAAATATGTTCCTTTGTAAGCTTCCATTGCCTCCCTGTAAAACGTCCTGGGTTGTGGCTTAACAGTCCATTTTGAAGATACCATTAAAAAACAGGAGTGGGGACTATGCAAGTAATTTTATTTATTTATAGATTTTGCCTTATTTACATTTCTATATACTTTAATGTCATTACTACACATTTGTTAATATTGATATAATTATTGATTTAGTGCTTACACAACACATAAACACTGCCCCTATGTATATTACTTTTACCCACCCCCACCAACATAGTACCTCCAAAAAACCCAATGTATTCCCCATGAAATTATAAATGTATTTATATAATATAAGGGATAAGGGATGTGTGTACATATAACCTTGTTATTTATTTATTTATTTAATTATTTTGTATTCATTTAACAATACATATCTATAAGGCAAACTCTTTAGAAAAAAAATCTATAGAAAACCATTAAGCGTTTTTCTGCCAATTGTAATAACTCTTGCTGTTGAATGCTCAACATTGTTATCTTTTGTTAATAAAATGTTAACATAATAAACCTTCTGTAACATTGTTTCTTATTCAACAATATTAAAGGGTATCTCCACCCCAAAATTAACTTTTTCTGTGTGGGGACCCGCCTCCAAATACTTACCAAGCTTTCTTTTCTCTGCCTCTAATGCTATTTCCGGGAACAGAGAAGCATTAAGGGCCCGAACCAGCAGCCACGTCTGTGAATGGCTGAGAGTCAGCCAATTATAGATGGGGCTGCCAGCTATTGAGTTAGTCGAGGAAACAAAGCTTGGTAAGTACTTTTTTAACATTTAAACATGACAAGTTTATCTGTAAAGACAAGGGATCCAGCGGGCGGGAGTGCTCCCCTGCGCATGTCCTCCAGGAGGACAGGGAAGGGACAGATACATTTTTACACACAGGAAGGCTCCCACTCTTCAGTTTCCTGGACTTTGAATAGGCACTGCATGACAACCATATGGAGCTGAGAGGAAAAGTAAGGATTTTTTTAACACTACACGGGGAGCAGCAGTAGGTAGATTTTTAGTTTTGGGGGTGGACATGACCTTTAACTAAACCTAATATAAACCTGGGTGGGATGGGGGGGTGTCACTGTGCTCCCATGTACTCCTTGGTCTGCCCTATACAAGCTCAGTTGCCAACATTTTCCAACCATAGTGACCAATCAGTGAGCAGCGCAGAATATCACCAGGCAGATTAACAACCACTAGTTTAATTGGATGCCCCCAATCCCATGAGGCATAACAGTTATGTCTGTCCTGGAAATGAAGAGTATGAGAATCCATTAAGCAGTGAGCAGATACTTGCTAAGTATGAATGTAGTATAAATAACTTTTATTACCTTCACTGTAAATTCATGGCTATATTGTTTAGGTATTGTAATGAAACATAAAGATACAGTTGTTCTGAAAACTGATAGCCAGTTATGCATTCCAATGTGTTTACTTTGAACAGTTACATAGCTACATAAAATTGAGTTGTGAATTGCCCTTAATTCATGTTTAATAAGGTTTTAATATTATTTTTATTAGCCATTCATTTATTCTTCTTTTCTGAACATTGCTCTTTTTTCCCTTTAGGATGGTCTTTTTCAAGATCTCTCCAACCTCAGTCAGCTCTTCCTGCATGGAAACCTTTTGCAGTCCCTGTCAACTGAGTTATTTTTGGGTCTTTGTAATCTGGATCGTTTGCTTCTTCATAGTAACCAGCTAGTGTCTGTGTCAACTAGGGCATTTTGGGGCTTGAACAGCCTTACAGTACTTTTCCTTTTCAACAATAGCCTGTCTTCTCTTCCAGGAGATTCCTTGCAGCCATTAACCTCCCTGCAGTTTTTACGACTTAATGGAAACCCATGGCACTGTGACTGTAGTTGCCACTCTCTGTGGGGTTGGTTCCATTCCAACCCAGGTATCTCTAGTTCCCCTGTACTCTGTGCTTCCCCTCCAAGTTTGCAAGGAAGAGACATGCGATCCCTTGATGAGAAAGACATGCATTTTTGCTCCTCACATAACCCTTCCTTTACAAGAAATCTTTCAGGTATTGCTTTTTCTCCCAAATCCTCTTCTTTCAACAGAGGAAATGGTAAATATAGTAATGGTGAGAACAGGGATCGCACAGCTGACGAAGCAGAAGAACCTCGTGACAGTGCAATGGCTATGACTTACATAAGCTGTCAAGAATATTTTTTCTGCTTACTTTACTCACTTGTTATGTTAAGATTTGCATCTTGCCTTTTTTTGTAAAATAATAGTGCATAACCAACAACCTGCAATAGATGATTTGTGCAGATTTGAAAAATATTGTAAATGTGTCAATTTAATTTGATTTACTTTGTTTGTTTGCGAATTGAATTGAATTGAGAAAGCCAGTCGGATTACTTGCGAAACGTCTTCAAGAACTAGTCTGGTTAAGTAACTTGGGACAGGGAGGTAAAAGTAATTATCCTATCTCCCCATATATTTTTAATTTGAGGAGTGCCAGAATGTACAGTTTTTATCTGCCAGGTTTGTTTTCTGGGCTTTCCTATAAAGATGCTGAAGCACTGAGGAAACTTGGCAGAAGCAGGTGTTCCTCACAGAAACAATATTGGGAGGTGGGAATTAAGAGTATATATATATATATATATATATATATATATATATATATACACACACACATTATAGTTCTCCTTTATGGATATTTATGAGAAATGAGAAAAACATGAGGAAAAAGAGAGATATTGGTATTAAATAAATAGATTTTTTTTATTTACAATCATTGAATGTGGTCTTAAACAACATCAATATCAAATTCCAGTTTGAAATGTACATACAGATAAACCTTTATTACAGATTATTCTTACTTAAAATAAGTTGTTGCTTGATCAATTGTTTAAGTATTAGCATGTGATGGTTCTCATTGATCCAGGTCATGGAATATCTGTGGTATTCAGTTATATGGACTCCAGTTGATCTCACTGAATACTACAGATTTTGATAGATTAAAATTTTTTAATATAATTTGTAATTTTCTCACCCAATTTCTTAATATCCATACAGTATATTTTAATAATTGCTGAAGAATTACTCTAACACTCCAGACCCCATTGGTGTCCCTCCAAAATGTATTCTGTAATTTATATATCACATCCCAATTTACAGGCTTGTGCCTTAATCATCAAAACAGAAGTGTTTGGTGTAAGCTGGTGCTGCTTACCTGATCACAATCCCTTGATGCAATAAATCTTACAAATGGATTATTGCACTTGGAGATTTCATGCGTAAAAGTAATTAGGCTTAGCATTATTGCATTGTCCTGATAGGGTTCTTACCCTTTTAGCAAAAATATACCTCAATCTAAACCCAAATGTTTTAGAGGTTGTTTAGTGACTGACACTTTTTTAAAATCACATCTAGTGGTCTTGAACAGTGGTAAAGCACTTTTGGTCAGTAATCTTTGACATTGTTTCTGATAATCTTTTCATGCGTATACCATTAAAGGGAAAATATAGTGAAAAAAATACTTTGCCTCATCTTAATCTATACATTTATACATGTAAGTAAGAGGTCTGTATGTCGCTGCATTCCATAAATATAATAACTGATTTGCTCAGTCTCAGTATCTCCCTCCCCATCTTAACCAACACCTCCTTACATCTGGTCAGGCTATCTATAAAGTTAGGGTAAAGCGGGTGTGGTAACTGCACAATATGTTCGTACATGCAAAAAGTGAAAAGTCGTGACTCCTGAGCTAAACAGTCTACAATGCTGAAGCAAGATGTCAGCAAATTTACATCAGGGAAGGTAGGTTCAGGAGGGACATAGAAAAAAAAAAGAGAGGGGGAAAGATTTTTTTGAAGCTTCTGCTTCCAATTAAACTTAACTTGGTTTTACAGCATACTTATCATTTAAAAAAATAAACCAAATGGATTTTTAAAATGAAGTGTTTGGCCCCAAGAGGACTTAATGAGGATAAACAATTTTCATGTTTCTTATAATGAGATTACTATCTTTCCCTCTCTCCTCAATATTGTTATTTTTAAGATCTATAATTAGGGATATGTCCTGTACTCTTCTAGAGCAGTGCCATAGCCCTGTTTCACTAATAAAGTTATGTCTTTTATTATATAGGTATGTCCCGTGGTATCTTTAAAGGGGTGGGACACCTATTTGGGGAAACCTGCATTTAAAAAAGGTGCCTTTTAGAATATCCCATTGGGTTAGGTAACAGGTATTTGTATACCCCCTTAATAGCCATTCTGTAAGTATGTACATATTTTATTAATTTATGCTCAGCAGTTATTTCATGAATGGATTAGATATTTTTGGGTTGTGATGAAAAGTGTTCAAGAGATCTTGCTATGCCTATCGAGGACCAAGCATTTGTCTCCAGAGTGTGAGGAGCAAGGCCATGATTCCTGAAAGAGTTGGAGTAATATGGCAGTATTATGTTGGGTGAAGGGTAAGACCTATGCATTCTCCCTGGAATGGCTTAACAGTCTACTAAGGGAGATTTTTTTGAGAGCCTGAGAAGTTTTTTTCAATTCATCAATCAGTGATTTTTGCACATAACGTTCGGACAGGCTCAAGACTGATTGGGGAACATTTTGTCTCCATAATGGAATTATATTGTTACAGTGCTGGTTATTCTGGACGAACTCCCTGAGCCTTTAGCCCAATCTTGTGCTAGTTTTTCTATGTATTTATATGTGGGTATTGGGCTGATGTTTAGATTTTTAGGATGTGTATAATTATGATTAAACTATGTACAACAATGAGACATGTGTGCCTAATATCATAGTAGAGGTGGTTATTGCCATCTGGTTTTATATCTGTGTTTTGGATAGTGGGTGTGCCTTTCAGGTGCTTTAGACCCCCCTGGAGTCCTTTTTCAAGGGATTTTGTTTCAGATGTTTTGACTGGTAATTTATAAATTGCGTAAAGGAATCTTTAAGGAAGGCTAAGAATCTTTTAGTCTTTAAAAAGGAAATAGTATCAGTAGAAATATGTGTAAAGATGGTTATTAATTTATTATATTTAGATCTTTCAGTGGAAAGGAGAGAATGCTAGGTTAGCAGAATCCTTGTGGAAAGTGGGGCAGTGGTTTTGAAAGTTTACCAAACTATTAGATTTTGTTCAAATCAAATCTATAGTTATTTTTCTAAGTCATCCAGCATCCACAGAAAAGTAAGATGTAAGACACAGCTTTTTGTATCTTTGTGAATGTGCCCTTTCTATTGAAGCAGTGTTGTCTGGAGACTTTAGTTCTCCTTTACGTACACTGCCAAACCCCTTTCCCCTCTATCCATACCTATATTGACTTTGCTGGTGGTGCGACATCTGCTGGCTTCTGCTTTGATGCAGAAGAGGAGGAGGTGATTGCGAGAGAGAGGTGAGCTGACTTGCCGGGGGGGGGGGGGGGATCAAGCAAACCAGGGGGGTGGTTGCAGAGAAGGTGAGAACACAATTTGTGTTGCAGTGGGGGGGTACTGACAGTTTGTATCTGTGTGTGCATGTGGGTGGGTTTTATGGGGGAAGTGACTGATTACAGGACCAGAGGGGGGTTAAGAGCATTATGGGGACAGTTTGGGCACAGATATACTAAAGTTTAAAGCTGCTGATACCTTTACATGAATGGGCATAGTTTGATGTGTGACCTGTGTTAAGGGGGGAGGAGGGGGTTAAAGGCAACAACAAAGTAAACATTAGGGAACTGTAAATAGGACATAAATAGTGAACTTAAAGGACAAAACTCTCATTTTGATATGGTTTATGATTTGTGCTTTACTTCACAGCATTCTAATATCACACAGTCTGGTCAATGACCCTTATGCCCATGCTCTGCCCATGCTCATTCCTTAGCTATGGCAGAAACTTGTTACAGTTGGTCACACCCATTAATAATCTCTAGCCAATCGTTTTACAGGACAGATAAAGCAAGGAAGCATGTGACTGAGGTCAGGAGGTGTGGTCTGACACTGCACATACACACAGATACTTCATCCAGTTCTTAACAGGCTTACATTTATTTTAATACAATTTACTGAAGTGGTATTTTATAGCTTATTTGTGTTTTTAGGAGGGTTGTTTTCAGATTCTGGAGTATAAAAAAATGGATTTAGTTCTCCTTTAATTAGTGGGATACAAGCCCACAAATTACTTTCACTAATTATGTCCTATTTACAGTTCCCTAATGTTTACTTTGTTGTTGTTTTATTGCTTTACTGCTTATAGTTCACCTTATATGCTTATCCTTGTTTTACATTCCTAACATAATGTACCCTGTGTTTCATAGTACTGCTTGACCTGAAGGAAACATACGCGCAATCGGCTGTTTAAAAGACTGGACCCAAACTCAACTGAGCACAGAAGTTTTGGTGGGCCCTCTTACCGTCTGGGGCCCTCGGGTCACGGGGGTGGGATGGTTGTTATGCCACTGCAGTCGGGGCCTGTCAAAAGAACAGAGGAGGAGCGACGACTGAGTTAGTTCCTTTCTGGCTCCAGCAGGTTTTATTGAAGAACATAAGACATAGCTCCTTTATCTCCCGTTCTTCAATAAAACTGAATAGCCCAAATTGATTCTACCCAGTGGAGATACCCTTTCCCCTGTAGTGTTTGTCATACTATTTCTTTATTGATGGCAGTGTGTGAGTTCAGCAGTCCTCAAATTTAACAGCCAGACACAGATAAAACTACTACTAACACTTTTCTCTGTAAGGCTTTGTTCACACTGGTAAGCGTTTTGGTGTGATTTCTGGTGGGAACACTCTGCATATAGGAGTGAATGGCTCCATTCACACCTATGTGCTGCGATACAGTGTGTTGCGTGCAATGCAGAGGAACATCGCACTAAATCGTTAGCGTGATGTTACACTGCAGGGAAAAACCCTACAGTGTCACCCATCTCTGTCTGGCTGTGTTTAGTTACGTTTGACCAAGAAATCTGTGCTCTGTGCTGCAGGAGGCAGTGACTGCAATGTATCAGAACATGAACTTTTCTCCCTTGGCTGCATTGCTCGGGTTTGCAACAATGTATCAGATCAGGACTGAACTGCTCTTAATGATTAGTAATTTAGGGGCAGGAACACTTGCATGTATATCTGTAAGGGCTAGGCCACACTGCTGCGTTTTTGTTTGCGCTTGCGTTTTTTTAAAATTCATTGAAAACGCGGCAACGCAGAAATCACATGCGTTTTCCTATACCTATTGAAGAAATCGCACGCGCAAACGCAACGAAAATCGCACATGAAATCGCATGTGATTTATGTGAAATTCCGGCCGGACCCTGGATTTGTCATTGAAAAACCCTGAAAACCCTACTTGTAATGAGCATTAAAACATCAGCATATCTTTGTCACTTCCTGTTGCAGAAAAAAGGAAGAGTTGTGGTTTTTACTTTTTATCCATGATGAAGCTTTAAAGGGCATCTATAGTGAAAAAAACACATTGCCCCTTTGCAAAGTTAAATTCATGTACTCTGTGCTGCCTTAATCCTATCTATGTCAGTGACTCTGTTTAACCATGGTGTCAGATCTGTGTGCAGCACTCCCCCCTTCCCCCTCCTCTCCTCTGTTACCTCCTCCATGTCTCAACTCCGGCTAACCGACAAGCTTTTCATGGGCAGTAGGAGTTAAAATTTCAACATCCTGAAAAACACACCCACGCACAGTGGCCAATAGAAAGCAAGCTGTCCTGGAGGCACGGAAGAAGGAGATCAGTACAGTTTACGATCTCTCACTTTGTGACCCATCATCAATCAGTGAAAGCTATTAAGAAGGGGGGTCAAGTGCAGCCTTATATCTAACATCAAAGCTACCTCTCTCCCCCTGCTAATGCTGTTATCTCTATGTTTATTACAGAACAGGGAGGGGGGATCACGTCACAGGGATTTGATTGACAGTCCAAGTAGGAGTAGAGGAATGCAATCATGTATTCTTCTAACTGGTGTATTTCAGGACAGAGAGGGAATCTGAAAAAAGTGAAGACACTCTGGGGGTTGTGGGGAATTATAGAACATGTGGAAAGAAAGAAAAAAAAGTTAATTTTCCCACTATAGATGCCCTTTAACACCAAAATTCATAGGAACTACCCCACAAAACCGTCACCAAGTGGATAATACCTTACCACAATTTAAAGGGGGCACACCACAGTACAGAGGTGCAACTACAAACTTCTACTGGACTGTTTATGCAAGTTTTTTTTGTGTTTTTTTTTTTTGCTTTTTATTGTTTTTAATTGCTGTAATAAAGTTTATTTCTGTAAACAGAGCTATTTTGGGAGCTATACAGACCAGGCCAGTATCAGCACACCTGCAATAAACCTAGTAGTGGAAAGGCTAAAAGAGTGTGTTAAATTTTTAATACGTGTCATTTTAATCTTTTCATAGAGATCTTGATCTTTACTTATTTTATTTCTTTCTTCATAATGGCTTGTTCATACTGTTTATTTATGTTAGCATTTGGCTTTGAGTGATGAGTGTTCCCAGAGGCTGATCCTACTCATTTTTTTAACTTTATATTTTAGCATAGTTTATCACAAAATTCTCACATTATTACTATAAGTTAAAGGGGAACTTAAGTGAAAACAACTTTGGCTAGAAACAAAGTACATTACATAATGCACCTATGTACAAATAGGTGGCACGGGTGAGGTGGACATGGCTTTGTGGGTGGGCATTGCTTCCTGGAATGTGCGTGGCTAAATGTTTGGTCATTTTGAACTTCATATAATGGAGGTGTTTATACAATTTTTTTCAAATAACCATTTATCCACAACATATGATTTTGCCCAAAAGATTTGTAAGCCTGCCACCAAATCAAGGTTGACTCAGCAGGGCTCAAACTAACCTAACTAGTTTAACCTAACAAATTAACGCAAGCCCAACCGTATGAATTTCCTTTTATCAATATCTTTTTTTTTACATAGCAACATACTTTAGTAATTGAGGTTGAATAAAGACATATGTCCATCAAGTCCAACCTTTTTACCCTCCATTTTAACCCTACCTAACAGTTGATCCAGAGGAAGGCAAAAAAAAAAAACAGCTTATAAGGGGGAAAACTAACTCAAAATAGCAATCGGAAAGTATCCCTGGATCAACCAGAACTACAGTATATGTATTAATACCAGTAATTCTCAATATTTTTTAGTTTTAGAAATGTATCTAGTCCACTTTTAAAGCTATTCGGTGAACTTGCCTAACTTGTCTAATCTGCCTGCGTAGTCAAGCCCCTCTATTCCCTTTATAATTTTAGTTGCCCTTTTCTGAACTGCTTCCATTTCCGACCGACTACCTTTTTTGAATATTGGTATTATATTGCCTTTTTTCCAACCAAGTAGCATATCACCAGACAAAAGTGAATCTGAAAAGATAAGAAACACTGGTATAGATACAACTGGACTAAGCTCTCTTAAGATCCAAGGATGTATTCCATCCGGTCCTATTATTGATGTTAAATTTGTCTAATTGAATCCGTACCATATCCTATGTCAGTCAGAGTGAATATTCCTCATTTATATCCTTCATATTATTATAGTCCCTGCTATAAAGACTAGGATTCTCTATAGTGAATACAGAGGGGAAAAAATGGTTTAGCACATTAGCCTTTTCGGCATCCTTTATAATCATCTCAGCCCCATTATTCAATGGTCCCACAGTCTTGGCACTTATCCTTTTACTATTGATATATTTACAAAAAAACATTTTGGGGTTAAACTTGCTTTGTTCTGCTATCCTTTTTGAATTTTCTATTTTAGCTAGTTTCATTGCTTTCTGCACTCCTTATTACAGCTTTTGTACTCCCTGTAAGCCTGTTCGGTTCCCTCCAATTTCAACATTTTAAAACCTTTTTTTTTTCATTTCCCCTTTTTGTGGGCATTATGCCAGGCAAGAGAGGACCTAATTTTTTTTACAATTGTTCCCTAAAGGTATATATTAAGGAATGTAATTGTTTAATACCCCTTTAAAAGCAGTCCACTTCTGCTTAATATCTTTACCTGGGAAGAAATCCCCCCAGTCTATGAGCAGGAGTAATTCCTTTAACAACATAAATTAACTTTCCTAAAGTTAAAAGTTTTTGTTAACCCTGTGCACTTTTGTTTTTTGCAACCTATATTAACTGACACTATATCATGATCACTATTCTCTAAGCTTCCCATTACTTTCATCTCCAAAATGAGCTCAAGGTTATTAGATATCACTAGATCCAACAACGCATACTGTCTAGTAGGAACTTCTACCATCTGTGAAAGAAAGAAGATTTAAGATCTTGATACCTTTTGAGATACTGGCTGGCATTTCCCTTACTCCAATCTATGTCAGGGAAATTTAAATCTCAATACAGTTCGAAGATACTCCAGCACATTGCTGTTGGCTACTAACGGAAGGACATAGCGTTCCCGAAAATGTGTATTTGTGTTTTTTGCACTAATTAATTAATGAAATCACTTCAAGTAGTGTGCTTTCCTTGTAATTGAAATCCCCCCATAACATGCCCCAGCAGCCTTTGCCAACTGCATATGGAGACACAGTGTCGGACTGGGGTGTTGTGACCCACAAGGAAATCAGAGACTATCAGTTACCGGAAAATGCACTCCAAGCAACCGACAGGATGAAATCGAACGGACCAGGAGGGTTTAGTGAACAAAGCAATATAGCACACAATTAATATTACTTAAAGGACAATTATACTTACCGTTTCCCCGATCCATTCTTGCAAAGAATAATAATGGGAAGACGCGCTCTGCCTCCTTGCAGAGCGCGTCTTCCCATTGGCTGCCTCGCGACCTGTCACTCAAAGTGCCAGTGAGGAGGATCAGACCGGAGCGACGAGGGAGATTACAAGTAAGTAGTGCAGGACTTTTGTAAAGTACCCAGAGGTGAGGACTTTTAGGTCCTCACCCTGGGTACTTTGCAGGAGTGGAGGGAAAGGAACGAGGGGGAGGTTAGTATAATTGTCCTTTAATATCTATATACGTGCTGCCACCACCTTCCTAAAAATAAGGGAAGGACCTACTAAATATATCTATGGGGTTATCCACACACCCCTGACTTATAACGAGCCTGCAAGAAAAAGGGTTAACCACACCTATTACTCTATACAGTTGTATTTTGTATCATTTATTAAAAGTAACAAAAGAGTGCATAACAAAATATACATAAAAAATTAAATTAACTTACTGAACCTAGTAGTAGAGAATTGTGCCGTGTTAGCCATAGATGAAAGTGAAGACATCTTGGATATAAAGTAATACCTTTTATTGGCTAACTAAAATGATTGAAAATGCAAGCTTTTGAAGCACTTAGGCTTCTTCCTCAGGCATGATACAATACTGAATCTTGTAAAGCACAAACAAAGACTTTCTGACTTTACACAGAGGTTATCTTTTGCCCACATGCCTGATTGGCAATGGCTGTCGTAAATAAAACAGTAAATACACATTCAATGATCACAGGCAGTAATAAAAGAATTAGCAAGGGTTAAACAAACAATCAGATACACTTCACCTCTAGTGTCCATGGAGGGTCTGGTATAAATGAGATATTTATGGGTTTGGGTGGTTTAGAGGAATTTAGTCTGATTAACTCTACATGACATTAAGATTAGAAACATAGTGACACATAAAGTTTAGATCTTTATTGAGTCCAGAGTCCCAAATTTTTGTATAAGTTTACATTCCCATTCTAACCTCTCCTTTTGGGATCTGAAATTTCCCATGAGCACTGTGACTTTTAGGTCTTTCAGGGTGTGTCCTTGGCTGCAGTAATGGGCCCCCACAGGGACATCTTGTTTATTGTTGTTAATTGTGAATCGATGAGAGTTCATCCTTTGCCTCGGGGTCTTTCCAGTCTCTCCTACATAAAGTCCTGAGGGGCACCTAGAACATAAAATCAGGTATACCACATTGGATGATTTGCAGGCGAAGGTTCCCTTTATTTCAAACCTATGTTGGGTTCCTGGTATTGGTATCCTGTCTCCAGTGTGGATGTACTTGCAGGTTTCACACCTCTTCTGCAAACAGGGAGATGTTCCATTTTGTGTGGGGCCTGTTTGGGAACATTTTACAAGCATTTGTTTTAAGTTGGGTGGTTGTCGGTAAGCTAAGAGAGGGGGGTCTGGGAATATTTCTAGTAGTCTGTCGTCCTTTTGTAAAATGGGTTGGAGTTTCTTGGCGATTTTTCGTAGTATTTCCATTTGGGGGTGGTATGTAACAACCAGTGGGATACGGTCCTCCTTTTGGATATGTTTGTATTATAGCAGGTTGTTTCTGGGGATGCTGGTTGCTTTCTTGATCTGTGTTTCTGTAATGGACTGACTGTATCCCTGTTTTGTAAAATCTTTTTTGAGCTGTTTCAAGTGCAGACTTCTGTCTGTAGAATCAGAGCAAATCCTGTTATATCGTATACCCTGGCTGTAGATAATGGAGTTCTTTATGTGTTTAGGGTGAAAACTGTCATTACTGAGGTATGTGGGTCGGTCTGTAGGTTTGCGATAGATGGATGTTTGTATTGTGTTTCCTTTAATCTGTATTATGGTGTCCAGAAAGCTTATTTCGGTAGGTGAATGGTTCATTTTGAGTTTAATGGTGGGGTGGAAATCATTGTATTTTTGGTGGAAGTGCAGTAGGTCTTCTTCGCTTGCAGTCCAGATGATCAGAATGTCATCTATATAGCAGAAGTAGGCCATGGGTCTGATGGGGCATGTTGAAAGAAAGTTTTCTTCTAAATTTGCCATAAACAAATTTGCATATTGTGGCTCAAATCGTGTTCCCATGACCACACCCATCTGTTGCAGGTATAAATCCTGATTGAAGGAGAAGTAATTGTGGGTGAGTATTAACTCCATTAATTTGCCAATTGGTAGTGCAGGTTTGTCCAGTTTTTGAAGATATCTCAGACAAGCTGAAATACCATCATCATAGGGAATGTTGGTATAGAGAGCCTCTACATCCAATGTGGCTAAAATGGTTCCATCTGGTATATGATCAATGGCCGTCAGTTTATTTAGGAGGTGTGTAGTATCCTGAATAAAACTGGATGTATTTTGTACCAGGGGTTTCAGTATACTCTCAATCCAGCCGGAGATGTTTTCTGTTAGTGTTCTAATACCTGAGATAATGGGTCTGCCTGGGTTCCCTTCTTTGTGGATTTTGGGGAGCATATAAAAGCATCCCACTCTTGGGTCTTCAGGTATTAAAGGTAGCACACTGTCTGTGATCCTGGTAGGCAAATTATTAACCAGGGTTTTAAGTTCTTTCTTATAACAGTCCGTAGGGTCCTCCTGTAATTTGGTGTAGTGTGAGCTGTTTGATAGCTGCCTTTGGGCTTCTTTTATATAGTCATTAATGTTCATTATGACTATAGTGCCTCATTTCTCAGCCGGTTTTATAATAATATCTCTGTTCTCTCTCAGGGATTTAATAGCTTTTTGTTCCTTTCTGCTTATGTTATGTACCTGTCTCTCTGCTTTGTGTAGAAATGTAGATGTGACCCTCTCTCTGAAGTTGTTAATGTATGTGTCCAAAGTAGGGTTGGCTCCAGGTTTAGGGGTCCAAGCAGACCGTTTTTTAGTGGATTAATATGCCGTGGTTCAATGTTGGTGTTGTTGGAGTCCTTATTGTGGAAGTGGTCTTTAAGTCGTAGTCTCTTGAAGAATTCTTCCATGTCACTGCATAGCTGGATTTTGTCTATGGATTTTGCTGGGCAGAATGACAATCCTTTTGAGAGTACAGATATTTCTGCTGTTTTAAGTTACTTCTTCAATTACTTCTTCTTCAATCAGGATTTATACCTGCAACAAACATCAACCGTCCCAAATAGTCCCCTACACAACAGCACTACCACATGCCATACTAGAGGAAAAAAATGATTTATTAGGTTCACATAAATTAATATACCCCCCTCACACACAGTATACACAATAGAAACATCACATAACTAAAACCGGGCGTCCCCGGTGTATCAAAAACGGTGTATTACTATGGATCCGCTATATAGACGATGTTTTACTCATATGGAAAGGTTCATCGGACAGCCTCATTAAGTTCGTTGAAGAATTGAACAATAATGTGTACAATATAAAGTTAACCTTTGAATTCAGCAGGGAAGAAGTACACTTTTTGGATTTAGCCATTCGTAGGGTTGGCTCATCAATCTCCACATATACTTACAGAAAGGAAACTGCAGTGAATACTCTGCTTGAAGCATCTAGCCATCACCCTTCGTAACTTGGTTAAGGGGATCCCGGTAGGCCAGTTCTATCGTATGAAGCGTAATTGCACAGATAAAAAGATGTTTAATTGTCAGGCAAGGGAACTGGCCGAAAGGTTCTACCAAAGGGGTTACTCTGAGCAAATGGTGCAGAGGGGTTGGAAACGGGCCACCCATATAAGCAGACAGACCGTTCTCAGAAGAAAGGCTAAGGATAAGGAAGATGGGGTATCCCAGATTCGGTTAATTACTGGTTATAACCAGGAATGGTCAAAAATAAGGGTAATTTTGGACAAACATTGGTTTCTCTTATCAGAAGATAAAGAACTAGGGGATTCTATTTTGAATCATCCGTCACTAACGGCTAAGAGAGCCCCTAATTTAAGGGATTGTCTCTCACCTAGTCACTTTGTGGATAAGAGAATAAATACTAATTGGTTGACAAATAAGAAATGGAAGGGCAATAAAAAATGTGGGAAGTGTATAATGTGTCCTCGCATGTTGGAAACTGATCATATATGCTCTGATGAAGGGAGGTCATTTAAGATCTATCAATATATATCCTGTAGGTCTGTCGGGGTAATTTACCTGATTCAATGTGCCTGTAATAGAAAATACGTGGGCAAGACACTTCGCCCACTAACCACTAGAATACAGGAACATAATAGGGCAGTGCAGAAAGGACAAATTGAAAGGTCAGCCCTAGCGAAACATATGGCAGAGGCACATAACAGTAAGAAAAGTATTAAATGGACGTTTATGGGATTAGAAGTGGTTAAATTGGGTATACGGGGTGGTGATTTGGAGAAAATTATTCTCCAGCGTGAATTACGTTGGATCTTCAAATTGAATACCATGACCCCATTTGGTCTGAATGATGACATCCAATTTAACTGCTATTTATAATGGGTTGTCACCATTAGTGTTGTCCTACTCTCATTTGGTATTTCTAAATGGGAGGTATTATCCTCCTTGTATTGATATAGAAGCCTTTGGGTTTAGTTAGATGTATTGTTGGGAATGCCATGCTTGGAAGTGAAGCCCCCAATATAACTTTTTGTTTAATGTGTACTATTGTTTGATGATTATATATTTTTATTTGGTAGCCTATCCTGGTAAATAAGTAATGTTTCTTTAAGAGTGAGACTATTTAAGGGGATAAGGCGGTTTGTATCATGTGACCCTGAGGAAGCCGTAGCGAAATGGAAGGAACGGCGAAACACGTGTAGGTCTGGAAGTGCGGCCTTAGCGTGTGTCTCTATTGTGCCTATCTGCGATCCGGAGCGGGATTTGGATACGAGTATTGGTGGACCCACTAGAAGCCTGGAGTATCGTGGACTGGTGGACATTGGATCTCAGTATGCGAAACTGATCTATAGGGTGAAGAGTGTGGTCCGTCCGTGAAGAAGGTTGGTAAGTCGGACTTGGCTTCTCACTTCAAGTCCCTAACGATAACAATTTTATGGTTGGCGGGTTGGAGCCATTATTGAGACACACGCCATGTTGGATAGCCTTCCGTTTTGGATACACCGGGGACGCCCGGTTTTAGTTATGTGATGTTTCTATTGTGTGTACTGTGTGTGAGGGGGTATATTTATTTATGTGAACCTAATAAATCATTTTTTTCCTCTAGTATGGCATGTGGTAGTGCTGTTGTGTAGGGGACTTTTTGGGACGGTTGATGTTTGGTCACCAGTTCCCTTCTCTTTGTATTTTTGTAAGCTGCTTTTTTCCCTTGAGCACCACTGTATTCCAGTGATCCACGGCCTGTTTGAATAAGTAGTGCACCTGTCTATCATAGCCTATTAGAATTTATACCTGCAACAGATGGGTGTGGTCATGGGAACACGATTTGCGCCACAATATGCAAATTTGTTTATGGCAAATTTAGAAGAAAACTTTCTTTCAACATGCCCCATCAGACCCATAGCCTACTTCCGCTATATAGATGACATTCTGATCATCTGGACTGCAAGCGAAGAAGACCTACTGCACTTTCACCAAAAATACAATGATTTCCACCCCACCATTAAACTCAAAATGAACCATTGACCTACCGAAATAAGCTTTCTGGACACCATAATACAGATTAAGCCTTTAACTGCCACAGATTGTATATTCACGATATGTGCAGAGAATGCACAAACTGCCACAGATCGTTAATATACGATCTGTGGCTTTCTCTTTAAAAAAAAAATTTGCCCACCGCTAGGGGCAATCGGGGGGCAGCATTCAACTGCCCCCCTAGCCCCCTCGATCCCCCCACAGTTGTGTCCAAATCCGAGGGAGGGATCGGAAGTTACGGTACCTTTTTGCCGTGACTGTATAGGGAGGAAGCCGGTCCCACATGGAGATCTTCTGAATCCGGAAAGGGAGACCCCGGTGACGTCACGGAGCTTCCTCCTTCACCGGGGTCTTCCCTAGAAGTGGTAGGAGGCTGCTCCTGGTGGTCTAGTGGATGTACTGCACTGCGATTTCCATTCAGATCACAGTACAGTACCTGGTATAGTAAAGCGTTCAGTGTGACAGCTTTACTATACTTTTTGTGAATGGAACTCAAAGTTCCATTCACAAATAGGATTTTTTCTAAGTCTTTGCTACTTAGCAAAGACTTAGAAAAAAAATGGGGACAGAGATCAAAATTTGGTGATCACTTCTGATCACCAAATTATTGATCTTTGCCAATGAATGAAAAATCACTTCCTGGAAAATGATTTCCGGGAAGTGATTTTTCCGATCGGATTTCGAATTGGAAAACGGGCCCGTATTCCAAGCTCGTTATCATTCCCTAAGATGATCTGATGATTATCTTTGTAATAAAGTATACTTTTTTAAAGTGATACACACCCTATTTTTTTTTTATTTTTTTACCCTAAATCTATAAATTAGAATAAAACTAAGCTTCCCAAGCTTCCCAATGTCCCCGGTGATATTGGTAAAGTAAACACAGATACTTATTTGTACGATTTCAAGGGAAACTAAGCCTATTTTTTATAAGGAAATTTTGCAGAGGTACCAAAAGAAAACTGTATTGAATTTTTAGGATCAGTAAAGTGTGACTCTCCGTACTAACCGGTTTTCACTAAAATACCACTAAAAGGGGGAAGGGTGTGTGTGGGGGGGATGGGTTGTGGCGTTTTTAAATTTTTTTCTTGTAACTGCACTTCTACATTTGAGCTAGTTGTTGGCCTCGTCTCTGTTTGCACCCACGCAAATGGCACACCGTTTGATTCAGGACATGTGGAAGATTGCTATTTAGTGGGTTTTTTTGCTTGTCAAGTGGGTTTAGGTAGGATTTCAACCCTTGAATCATCTCATTTTATTTTTCACAAAACCTCGTAAAAACACGGAGTTCTTTGGATCACTGGGTCTGGAATTCTTCATGTATGTATGAAAGCATGGCACCGTAACGTAGCTGAAGGTGTGTAGATTCCAAAAATATATAGTTTGTGGGGGGAATTTCCATGTTTCGGGACTGTTTCCTTAGAAAAAGGGTAGGCTGTTCAAATTACAGAGCACTTTGATTTTTTCTTGTAATTGCATTTGTGCATGTGTCCCATTTGAGCTAGTTGGTGGCCACGTCTCTGTGTGCATTCACGCATATGGCATACCATTTGATTCAGGACATGTGGGAGATTGATATTTAGTTGGGGATTTTATTTGTCGGGGGCATTTCCAAGTTTTGGGGCTGTTTGAAATTACAGAGCACTTTGATTTTTTTCTTGTAATTACACTTGTGCATGCGTCCCATTTGAGCTAGTTGGTGGCCACGTCCATGTGTGCATCCACGCATATGGCATACCGTTTTATTCAGGGCATTTGGAAGATTGATAATTGACAAGTTTTTTTTACATAACATGGAAATTTGCCATGATTTTTAACTTTGAATTGTATTTTTATACATTTTTCCTGAAAATCTGGTAAGAAAGCGAAATTGTACACAAAACTGCACCCACACTTTTGGTGGTATGCATAAAAGAACCACACCATTGTGTAGCTGAAGGTGTGTAGAGTCCAAGAATATATAGTTTTGGGGGGTATTCCTAATATAGAGGGGTGTTTAGTCTGACAAATCTGAAAAGTTGCTGTAATTGGGCCACTGTTCATTGGCTCACTTTGTGGCTAGTTGATTCCACGTCTGCGTGTGTAACCATACATAGGGCATACCGTTTGATTCAGAACATTTGGGAGATTGATATTTGGTAACTTTTTTTTATATTACTTGGGATTTTGGCATGATTTCTACCTTTGAGAGTGTTTTTTTTTCAAATTTTTTAGAAAATCTGCTAAAACTGTGAACTTCTACGAAGAACTGCGCCCACACCATTGATGGTATGAATGAACAAACTACAGAATTACGTACATAAAGGTGTGTAGCTTCGAGAAATATATGGTTTGTGGGGGTTGTTTTGTGGGGAAAAACTGCAGAGTGTTCAAATTCAGATTTGGCTGAAAGTTTTTGCTGTTTCTGAGCCATTGTGCATTGTCTCACTTCATGGCCATTCGCTTCCACGTCCGCGTGTGTAACCACACATATGGAATACCGTTTGATTCAGGACATTTGGGAGATTGATATTTAGTAACTTTTTTTACATTTCATGAGGTTTTGACATGATTTCTACCTTTTGAAATTGTTCTTTGTTCATTTTTCAGACAAATGCGAATTTCTACGAGGAACTGCGCCCACACCATTGATGGTATGAATAAACAAACTACAGCATTACATAGCTGAAGGTGTGTAGATTTCAGGAATATATAGTTTGTGTGGGGTATTTCTGAGTTACGGGGGTGTTCTGTGGAAAAAACTGCAGACTGTTCAAATTCAGAGTTGGCTAAAAATTTTCGCTGTTCTAAGCCATCGTGCGTTGTCTCACTTTGTGGCTTTACGCTTCCACGTCCACGTGTGTAACCACACATATGGCATACCGTTTGATTCAGGAAATTTGGGAGATTGATATTTAGTAACTTTTTTTTACATTCCATGAGGTTTTGGCATGATTTCTACCTTTTGAAGTAGTTTTTTGTTCATTTTTTTAGGCAAATGCAAATTTCTACAAAGAACTGCGCCCACACCATTGATGGTATGAATGAACAAACTACAGCATTACATAGCTGAAGGTGTGTAGATTTCAGGAATATAGTTTGTGTGGGGTATTTCTGAGTTACGGGGGTGTTCTGTGGAAAAAACTGCAGACTGTTCAAATTCAGAGTTGGCTAAATATTTTCGCTTATTGTGAGCCATCTTGCATTGTCTCACTTCGTGGCTATTTGCTTCCACGTCTGCGTGTGTAACCACAATTGGGAGATTGATATTTAGTAATTTTTTTTACATTCCATGGAGTTTTGGCATGATTTCTACCTTTTTGAATGTTGTTTGATGTTAATTTTTTTTAAAAATCTGGTAAAAGTGCAAATTTCTACAAAGAACTGCGTCCACACAATTGATGGTATGAATATACGAACTACAGCGTTACATAGCTGAAGGTGTGTAGATTTCAGGAATATATAGTTGGGGGGGTGTTTTGTGGAAAAACTGCAGACTGTTCAAATACAAAACTGGCTAAATTTTTTTGCTGCTACTGACATTTGGCAAATGTCAGTAGCAGCAAAAAAATTTAGTTGGTTAGTTGGTAGCCATGTCTCTGGGTACACCCATGAATGTGGCATACCGTTTTATTCGGGAGGGGTTATGCTTTCATATTTGAGATGCGTTTGAACTTTCCTCCACAGTTTTTAGCTGAAATTCGCATTTGATTTTGTCTCTGATTTTACAGTTGAGGAAAAAAAGGAAAATGTGAGAAAATAACTTACAATTGGACGAAGAGCTGTGTCCGGGTATCTGCATTTTGATCGAAACTAACCTCACTCATAAAATCCTGCGGGTGTGTAGTTTCTAAAAATATCTCACTTGTGGGATGCTAAAATGCTATTTTAGTTAATTTGGAAGATATTCTATATTAACAGTGAGAAGTGGTTATACATTTTAATTTGGTGTAATATTCTTGAAGGTGCAGTTTTAGTTTGGGGGGGTCTCCTGTACAGGAAAAGTGGGCTACCTACATATATCTGGTATCATTTCACTCGGGAGTATCAGAGCTTTTAGAAACAGTAAGATCAAGTAAAAATGGGAAAAATCCATAAAAATTTGCAATTTTTTTTTTTTACATATTTTACCCATAATTCCAGTAAAATTTCCAGAAAAGTTACAAAATTCTGTTACCATGTAAAAAAAAACAATGTATAATATTCCTGATTTACTGCAAGGTTTCCTATTGTAAAATTAGTCTAAAGCGATTACGGGCAAAATCCTGAAAATTCCTCTGGCACTTAGTATAGTATAGTATAGTATAGTATTTGAGGTTGAATAAAGACATACGTCCATCCAGTCCAACCCATCTAGCACTATCCTCATTTCCTGCCTAACTGTTGATCCAGAGGAAGGCAAAAAACCCCCACCAAATTTATGAAGGGGGAAAAAATTCCTTCCTGACTCCAAGTGGCAATCGGAAATTTCCCTGGATCAACTCTACTTTATGTATCAATACCAGTAACTTGCAACATTCCTTGTTTGCAGAAACTCATCCAGCTTTTTTTTGAAACTCACCAATGAACCTGCCATTACAACGTCCACTGGAAGACAGTTCCATAGCCTTACCGTTCTCACAGTGAAAAACCCTTTCCGAGCTTGAAGCCTAAACCTTTTTTCTTCAAGTCTTAAGGGATGTCCTCGTGTCCTTTGACATGTTCTCTTGGTGAACAATGCCCCAGATAGTTTATTGTATGGCCCGTTAATGTATTTATACACAGTAATCATATCCCCAAGCAAGCGCCTTTTCTCCAGCGTACATAATTGTAACTTTTCCAGTCTCTCTTCATATTCAAGCTCCCCCAATCCCCTTATTAATTTAGTTGCCCTTCTCTGAACCCTTTCCATTTCAAAGATGTCCTTTTTGTACACAGGATTCCAAAATTGCACTGCATATTCCAAATGAGGCCTTACCAATGCTTTGTAAAGAGGGAGAATTACATTTTCCTCCCTTGAATCCATACCTCGCTTTATACAAGACAATACCATGCTGGCTCTGGCTGTTGCCGCCTGGCACTGCTTGCTACCTTTAAGTTTGTTATCCACCAAAACTCCAAGATCCCTTTCCAACAGGGATTCACTTAACACAGAGCCATTTATAGTATAAGTAGCACAAGTATTTTTAAGTCCAAAATGCATCACCTTACATTTATCAACATTGAATTTCATCTGCCACTTAGCAGCCCAATGTGATAATCTATCTAAATCCCCTTGCAACGATTGCACATCCTCTGAAGTTTTTAATGGTCGACAAAGTTTTGTGTCGTCAGCAAACACAGAAACCTTGCTGACAATACCCACTTCCAAATCATTAATAAATAGATTAAATAGAAGCGGCCCCAACACAGAACCCTGTGGCACCCCACTTAGCACTTTAGTCCATAATGATGAAGCCCCATTAACAACTACTCTCTGCATCCTATTCTTTAACCAATTTTCTATCCATGTACAAATGTGACTCCCCAGACCAACAGACCTTAGCTTATTCATTAGTCGCCTATGGGGGACTGTATCAAAAGCCTTTGCAAAATCCAAGTAAACTACATCTACTGCTATACCAGAGTCTAAATTTCTACTTACTTCCTCATAAAAGCCAAGCAAGTTAGTTTGACAAGATCTATTCCTCCTAAATCCATGCTGGTTACTACTTATAATGTCAGTCCTTGAAACATACTCTAGAACATGATCCCTTATTAAACTTTCCAGGATCTTCCCCACCACTGAAGTTAAACTTACAGGCCTGTAATTACCCGGCTGTGAACGACTACCCTTTTTGAATATTGGAATAACATCAGCCTTTTTCCAATCCAGAGGCACACCACCGGACATGAGGGAATCAGCAAAAATAAGAAACAATGGCCTAGATAAAACTGAACTTAGCTCCCTAAGTACCCTAGGATGTATTTTATCTGGTCCAGGAGATTTACTAATATTAACCTTATTTAGTTCTTTCTGTACCATATCCTCGGTTAACCAAAGTGAACTTGAATCTTGTATACCTTTATTGCTACTATACTCTATGATATCTGTACTTGGATCTTCTATAGTGTATACAGAGGAAAAAAAATTATTCAAGACATTTGCTTTATCGCCATCCTCCGTAACTAACTTATCCCCATTAATTAATGGTGCCACATTCTCAGTCCTCATCTTCTTACTATTAATATACTTAAAAAAATGTTTAGGCTTAGTGATGCTTTCTTCAGCTATCCTAACTTCATTATTAATTTTAGCTAGTTTGATTGCTTTCTTACACTCCTTGTTACAGTTTTTATACTCCCTAAAGGCCCTTTCCGTTCCCTCGGCCTTAAAGGTTTTAAATGCCTTTTTCTTCCTTACCATTTGCCTCTTTACATCAGAATTCAGCCACATAGGCGCGGATTTATTTTTTTTACATTTATTTCCCAAGGGTATAAATTTAGATGTGAACTGGCTTAAAATCCCCTTGAACACAGTCCACTTCTGTTCAGTACCTTTACCTGATAATACATTATCCCAGTTGACATTCTGAAGAGCTGCTTTTAACCTGGGAAAATTTGCTTTCCTGAAATTAAATGTCTTTGTTAACCCAGCGCACTTTTCCTTTCGATAACAAAGTCCAAATGCCACTATTTCATGGTCACTATTCCCTAAGCCTCCAGTTACCTTTATATCTATAATGCGCTCCACAATGTTAGATATTACCAGATCCAACAGAGCTCCTTTTCTAGTAGGAACCTCAACCACCTGTGAGAGAAAATTATCCTGCAGCAAATTCAGGAACTCATCGCCTTTTTCTGTGATGGCAGTTCCACCACACCAATCAATGTCAGGGTAATTGAAGTCCCCCATAATGAGCACACTCCCCAAACTTGCAGCCCTTGCCAACTGCATATGAAGTTGACTCACCTCCTCTCTGCTAGCATTTGGCGGCTTATAGCAGACACCAACAATGACATTACCCCCTTTCCTGTTGCCTAATTCCACCCATATTGCCTCCACTTTATCATCCATATCACCAGCTATCTCTTCTTTTAAATTTGGCTTCAATTCTTTTTTAACATATACACATACTCCTCCCCCTTTCCTTTTTTTTCTGTCCTGCCTAAACAAGGCATATCCTTCTATATTTACAGCCCAGTCGTGAGAACTGTTCAACCACGTTTCTGCTATACCTATTACATCATACTTTTCATTCAATGCCATCATTTCCAATTCACCCATTTTGTCAGCCAGGCTTCTCGCATTTGCAAACATACATTTTAGATTATGATCCTGTAATTTATTCGTACACTTTGATACACATTCCTCCCTATCCCCTATGCTAGCCCCACCCCCCTTTCCACCCACCACTGGCCTATCTACACCCTGCTTTCCTCCTGGACAATCTATCCCAGTGAGACTGCTAATACCCTCCCCCCCCAAACCTAGTTTAAAATCTCCTCCAACCCTCTAGCCATCTTCTCCCCTAAAACAGCTGCACCACCATCAGTGAGGTGCAACCCATCCCTACTAAAGAGCCTGTAGCCGACAGCAAAGTCTGCCCAGTTCTCAATAAACCCAAACCCTTCTTCCTTACACCACTTTCTTAGCCACGCATTAATGCTCCTAAGCTCCCGCTGTCTCCCTGGCTTAGCACGTGGCTGGGGTAGTATTTCTGAAAACACTACCCTGGAGGTCCTTGCTTTTATCTTGGCCCCTAGTTCTCGGAAATCATGTTTAAGGACCTCACCTCCACCTCTAACTTTGTCATTGGCACCAATGTGAACCAAGACCGCCGGGTCACACCCGGCCCCACCCAATAATCTGTCTACACGATCCACCACATGCCGAACCCTAGCACCAGGCAGGCAACACACAGTTCGGCATGTAGGGTCCTGGCGGCAGATTACCCTATCTACCTTCCTTATAATGGAGTCCCCTACCACTACCACCTGCCTTGCATTCCTGGCCCTTCGTTCCTCCTCCCTTGTATCAGAGATGGCAGTCCCCTGGGTGCTCAAGGGACTATCCCCCTCCATACACGCTAATTCCGAGGTGTCCTCCTCCACTTCATTACCTAAGGCGGCAAATCTGTTGGGATGGACAATCTGGGAAGAAGCCCCCCTACTCTTCCGTCCCCCACTTCCCCTAGTAACCCTAACAAAACTACCTCCTTCCTCATCCTTTCTTGTCCCTCTTCCACCCACCTCTATACTGGCCCCAGCCAGTGCCTGCTGACCCCCCAGTTCTGCCAATCCCCACTTAACGCAAAAAAAAATATAAAATTCTCCTGGCAGTGAAAGGGTTAAAGGAAACACAATACAAACATCCATCTATCGCAAACCTACATACCTCAGTAATGACAGTTTTCACCCTAAACACATTAAGAACTCCATCATCTACAGCCAGGGTATAAGATATAACAGGATATGCTCTGATTCTACAGACAGAAGTCTGCACCTGGAACAGCTCAAAAATGATTTTACAAAACAGGGATACAGTCAGTCCATTACAGAAACACAGATCAAGAAAGCAACCAGCATCCCCAGAAACAACCTGCTACAATACAAACATATCCAAAAGGAGGACCGTATACCACTGGTTGTTACATACCACCCCCAAATGGAAATACTACGAAAAATCGCCAAGAAACTCCAACCCATTTTACAAAAGGACGACAGACTACTAGAAATATTCCCAGACCCCCCTCTCTTAGCTTACCGACAACCACCCAATTGAAAACAAACGCTTGTAAAAAGTTCCCTAACAGGCCCCACACAAAATGGAACGTCTCCCTGTTTGCAGAAAAGGTGTGAAACCTGCAAGTACATCCACACTGGAGACAGGATACCAATACCAGGAACCCAACATAGGTTTGAAATAAAGGGAACCTTCTCCTGCAATCATACAATGTGGTATACCTGATTTTATGTTCTAGGACTTTATGTAGGAGAGACTGGACAGACCCTGAGGCAAAGGATGAACTCTCATCGATTCACAATTAGCAACAATAAACAAGATGTCCCTGTGGGTGCCCATTTCTGCAGCCAAGGACACAGCCTGAAAGACCTAAAAGTCACAGTGCTCATGGGAAATTTCAGATCCCAAAAGGAGAGGTTAGAATGGGAATGTAAACTTATACAAAAATTTGGGACTCTGGACTCTGGCCTCAACAAAGATCTAAACTTTATGTGTCACTATGTTTCTAATCTTAATGTCATGTAGAGTTAATCAGACTAAATTCCTCTAAACCACCCAAACCCATAAATATCTCATTTATACCAGACCCTTCATGGACACTAGAGGTGAAGTGTATCTGATTGTTTGTTTAACCCTTGCTAATTCTTTTACTACTGCGTGTGATCATTAAATGTGTATTTACTGGTTTATTTACGACAGCCATTGCCAATCAGGCATGGGGGCAAAAGATAACCTCTGTGTAATGTCAGAAAGTCTTTGTTCTAGTATGTATAAAATAGAGTGCTTTACAAGATTCAGTATTGTATCATGCCTGAGGAAGAAGCCTAAGTGCTTCGAAAGCTTGCATTTTCAATCATTTTAGTTAGCCAATAAAAGGTATTACTTTATATCCAAGATGTCTTCACTTACTGAACCTAAGAATGGTAACACACAAGTAAGGATAGAATGGGGTAAAAGAAAGAATACTTAGGGATAAATGGCATCTGAAAGTCCGTAAGCAGAGTCTGGAATCTTGTAAATTCAAATATGGAAAAAATAATAATAAGTCCAAATTAAGAGTTCCTAAAGAAAAGCCAATGTATGGTCAGTCTGATTGGCTAGATGTTTCTTAAGATGTTATGATAGTAACATAGTAACATAGTAACATAGTAATTAAGGTTGAATAAAGACATTCGTCCATCAAGTCCAACCTATTCCCTTTTTTTTTTTTTTTTTAACCCTACCTAACAGTTGATCCAGAGGAAGGCAAAAAACCCCAGCTAAAAAAGGGGGGGGAAAATTCCTTCCTGACTCCAAACGGCAATCGGAAAGTATCCCTGGATCAACCAGATCTATATGCATTAATACCAGTAATTCTCAATATTTTTTAGTTTTAGAAACTTATCCAGGCCTTTTTTAAAGTTATTCAATGAACTTGCCATTACCACAGTTCCACAGTTTCACCGTTCTCACTGTAAAGAAACCTCTCCTAACTTGAAGATGAAACTTCTTTTCTTCCAACCTTAAAGGATGTCCACGAGTCCTCTGATATGACCTATTAGTGAACAATGCACCAGAGAGTTCACTGTATGGGCCATTAATATATTTGTATAAGGTTATCATGTCCCCACGCAACCGCCGCTTCTGCAATGTAAACAGCCCTAACTTGTCTAATCTGCCTGCATATTCAAGCCCCTCCATTCCCCTTATTAATTTAGTTGCCCTTCTCTGAACTGCCTCAATTTCCAAGATGTCCCTTTTGTATATGGGATTCCAAAACTGCACCGCATATTCCAAATGAGGTCTTACCAGTGCCTTGTAAAGAGGGAGAATAATATTTTTCTCTCTTGAATCTATTCCCCTTTTTATACAAGACAATATCTTGCTAGCTCTAGTCGTTGCTACCTGGCATTGTTTGCTATAGCTAAGTCTGTTATCTACCAGAACCCCCAAATCTTTTTCCATTACAGATGCACTTAACACAGAGTTATTTATGGTGTAGGTGGCACAGGGATTATTAAATCCCAAATGCATCACCTTTTATTTATCAACATTGAATCTCATCTGCCATTCTACTGCCCATTTTGATAATCTATCTAGGTCTGCTTGCAGCACTTGCACATATCTATGAGAAATAGATCATGCCAGACAAATTTAATTGGTTTTTATGAAGAAGCGAGTAAGAAGTTAGATTCAGGCACAGCAGTGGATGTGGTATATTTGGATTTTGCAAAAGCTTTTGATACTGTGCCACATAGGTGACTAATGTATAAACTGAGGACTCTTGGCATTTGTTCATGGATAGAGAACTGGTTATTGGACCGCAAACAGAGAGTGGTGGTTAATGGAGCTACATCTATGTGGGCTAAAGTTCTAAGCGGAGTGCCTCAGGGTTCTGTACTGGGGCCGCTTCTGTTTAATCTGTTTATAAATGACTTAGAAGGGGGCATTGAGAGCAAGGTCTCAGTGTTTGCTGATGACACTAAACTATGCAGAGCTTTGGAAACTTCCAACAATTTAATTTACCTTCCAACAATTAATTTACCTACCTTCTTGCTTCCTGTACACAGTTCCACCCATAATGTTTCTGCCGTATCGTTTACTCCCCCATCTATTCCATTTTTTAAATTTGGCTTCAATTCCTGTTTAACATACATACATACTCCTCCTCCTTTCTTATTAACTCAGATAGATAGATAGATAGATAGACCGATAGATAGCAGTGATAGATAAATATCAGAGATAGATAGATAGATAGATAGCAGAGATAGATAAATAGCAGAGGTAGATAGATAGACAGATAGAAGATATAGATAGATAGCAGAGATAGATAGATAGATAGAATTAGATAGATAGATAGATAGATAGATAGATAGATAATATAGATAGATAGCAGAGAGAGAGATAGGTAGGTAGGTAGATAGAAAGATGATAGATAGATAGATAGATAGATAGATAGATAGATAGATAGATAGATATAGATAGATAGATTAGATAGATAGATAGCAGTGATAGATAAATAGCAGAGGTAGATAGATAGACAGATAGCAGTGATAGATAAATATCAGAGATGGATAGATAGATAGATAGATAGATAGATAGATAGATAGAAGAAATAGATAAATAGCAGAGGTAGATAGATAGACAGATAGAAAAGATAGATAGATAGCAGAGATAGATAGATAGATAGATGATAGATAGATAGATAGATAGATAGATAGATAGATAGATAGATAGATAGATAGATAATATAGATAGATAGCAGAGAGAGAGATAGGTAGGTAGGTAGATAGAAAGATGATAGATAGATAGATAGATAGATAGATAGATAGATAGATAGATAGATAGATAGATAGATAGATTAGATAGTAGTAGCTAGATAGATAAAATGGATAGAAAGAAACAAAAGATAGATAGATAGATAGATAGATAGATAGATAGATAGATAGATAGATAGATAGATAGATAGATAGATAGATAGATAGATAGCAGAGAAAGATAGAAGAGATAGATAGATGATAGCAGAGATAGATAGATAATATAGATAGATAGACAGATAGAAGAGATAGATAGATAGCAGAGATAGATAGATAATTATAGATAGATAGATAGATAGATAGATAGATAGATAGATAGATAGATAGATAGATAGCAGAGATAGATAGATAAGATAGATAGCAGAGGTAGATAGATAGATAGCAGAGATAGATGGATAGCAGAGATAGATAGATAGATTAGATAGATAGCAGAGATAATACATTGCAGAGATAGTAGATATATAGATTGCAGAGATAGATAGATAATAGAGATAGATAGATAATAGCGATAGATAGATAGATAGATAGATGCAGAGATATATAGATAATAGAGATAGATAGATATAGGTGATAGATAGATAGATAGATAGATAGATAGCAGAGAAAGATGGAAGAGATAGATAGATAGCAGAGATAGATAGATAGATAGATAGATAGAAATATAGATAGATAGACAGATAGAAGAGATAGATAGATAGACAGATAGAAGAGATAGATAGATAGAGAGTAGATAGATAATAGAGATAGACAGATAGATAGCGGATAGATAGATAGATAGATAGATAGCAGAGTAGATAGATAGATAGAGAAGATAGATGGATAGCAGGAGATAGATAGGAAGATTTAGTAGATAGCAGAGCCAATTAGCATATCACAGCCAGGTGTTAAGGGTGTGATTGGATAGTGGCTAAGAGGTGTTATAGGAACGCCCAGAGTAAGGTGTTAAAACAGCATCCCTCCAGCCGTTACAAGAAAAGAGTCATAGACTTACTACAACAGCTTCAAGTATATGGCTAAGAGGTGTATAGGAACGCCCAGAGTAAGGTGTTAAACCAGCATTGTACATGGCAGACAGTTGGTGTCGAACCCCCCCACCTCTATTTAGGCTTGGTTTCTTTATTTTCACATAAATGGCCTCCTTAACCCCCTCTCTTGAACCAGTCACGTTCCTTCGCCAGTATATTAACATTACAATCTTCAAAGGTATGTCCTTTTCCTTAAGATGCTGATACACGGCTGAGTCCTGACCCGAGGAAATGGCTCTTCTGTGCTGGGCCTACGTTGATGCAGTTGCTGTTTGGTCTCCCCCACATACAAATCAGACATTCTTCACTGCACTGCACTGCATATATGATGTCGCTTTTCTGTGTTTAGGTATTGGGTCTTTCGGATGTACCAATTGCTGCCTCAGTGTGTGTTTCGGTTTAAAGCAGACAGGGATACAATGTTTTTTGAAAATTCTTCTTAATTTCTCGGAGACCCCTGCTACATATGGGATGCTGTTTTAACACCTTACTCTGGGCGTTCCTATAACACCTCTTAGCCACTATCCAATCACACCCTTAACACCTGGCTGTGATATGCTAATTGGGATTTTCCAGGGTACATAATTGCCACAGATTCTTGTACAAGTCATTCTATTGAGAAAGCCAGTCGATGACTAGCGAAACGTCTTCAAGAACTACATTTCAAGTCCAGTTGATCTAATTGAATACAACAGATATACCATGACCTGGATGAATGAGAACCTTCACAAGCATATCTCCATGAGTCATATAGTTCTTCTGAACTTAAAATCTTTTTTAATTCAATATCTGTCTTGGATTTTTCTTGCTTGTTGTATCAATTGTATTGTCTAATATGAGTTGAAATCTCCACATATCAATGTATTTTGTTTGGGGTATTCTTGGTTTTGTTGATAATTTTTGTAGAAATCTTATTTGTCTTGAATGGTGCATATATGTTTGTTATAAGGTAATATGTGTTGTTGATTTTGCATTCTAGAATGATGTATCTACCTGCTTATCTATGTCTTTTTTTTCTTGAAAGGCTAGTGTATTTTTAATTGCTATAGAAACTCCTCTTTTTCTTTTTGAAAGGTTGCATGGTAGATATTTGTGTATTCTTTATGATGTAGTAATTGGGTGTGTGTGATAATAGATGGTTTCCTGTAGACATACTATATCTGGTTTTATTTGGGATATCTCTTTCCATAAGGAGTGACGCTTATATGGTGTATTAAGTCCTCTTGTGTTTATGATTTATCTTAAGGACCATTGTATCTGTGGTATTTGTAGATTTAGTTCTTATAGGAATTCTATATGGCAGTTTATGACCTTGACATCTTTATCTATTAATATAAACTTGAACAGTAAAATTTTAATTAAACTTTACAATATAATAAAACTATATGAAGAGCATCACATTTGCTTGGGATAGTTTCTTCACTCCCAATGTGATTCTTTCTTTAGTAGTATAGGGCATTATTCCTACTATTTCTTTGTTGTGTGATCTTTGGCCCATCTCTTGGTTTTAAGCACTTTTATCTTAAGTCCTTGTCCTCCTATGTTATAGAAATTATGCATTTCCAATTTCCTTACATTTGAAAATTTCCTCCTTCTTTTCTTACTCATAAGCATTTCCAGCTCTTATAGGCATAGGAACCCCATGTCACGGTTTTCGTTTCTTCATTTCCGTATCTCTATATGTTTTTTGTCTAAAATCTGTAGATATTATGTTTTGATATTCAACGTTTGGCTGTGTGTGTTTATAATCTTTTTAATACATAATTCTTATTCTAAGTGACATGGAGTCCGTACCCACATACATATCTTTTCCTCTCATTCTTTATGTGTGGAAAAATATACATAAGCCGTTTAGATAATCTCACGTTTCTTTGTATTTTTGACTTTTAGTACGTCCACTATATACTTATTCTCCTTTGTTTAGAGATTATATACATTTCCTGTTTTCTTTACACATGAAAATTTCCTCTTTCTTCCCTTACCCATAGACATTCCCATCCCTATAGGCGTAGGAGCTCCAGCCACAGTTTCCGTTTTCTTCATTTCCTTTTATTTATATATTTTTATCTATGAATCTATAATAATATGTTTTGTTATCCAACTTTTGGATATGTGTGTTATGCCCTCTTTTTAGGACATCTCTTACTGTAAATGACCTGGAGCCGTGCCTACACATACTTATCTTCCTTTGTTATAGAATTATATACCTTGGGGGAAAAAAAAAAAAAAAAAAAAGCATTCCCATACATAAATTATTTAGAACAGTCCCACGTTTTCCCTTCTCTTTTTTCTCTTTTTTCCCCCCTTTTCCTCCCTTCCCTTCTTGAATTTTAGCACGTACACATATATACATTCAATGACAGTATTCTCTTTCCCCTTCTCTCCCTTACAGCGGTGAGGGGCAGAGAGATTCGATTCAACTAGTACACTTGTATTATTATTTTGTACCCCTTCTTTTCCTTTGTTTTAAGGTATAAACACATAAGCAATCCCACGTTACTTAATATAAACGATTTGATTTTTGTCCCATACATATATAACATTCATGACAGTATCCCTTTCCCTTCTTTTCCCTTATGACGTTACAGGGCAGAGAGATTCAGTGCACTTGTATTTTGTACCCTTCTTTCCCTTTTCCTCTTCCCTTCTCCTTCCCCCTCCCTCTTCCGATTCATTCCCTTTCCTTTTTAAATACAGGGCATTGTTTTGTTCTCTTCTTAGGGATGTTTTATTTCGTCTCATATGTAACATTACTTTCAAACTTTGTTTTGTCCTTTGAGTTATCTTGGACCTTTGCTTTTCATCTTGTTTCTTTCTCCTTCATATTTCTGGTGTTTTTTGTTTCAGTTTTGGCATTGTCTCTACTCTTTTCCCCTTTCCTTACGGTTTGGTTTCGTCCATTCCTTGAGTTTTTTGTAGGGACTTCTGAGATTTGCTTGTGCTGTTGTTATTTTCAGGTTGGTTTCCCCATATTCCCCATTTTTTAAGTAAAGAAATGGCTATTCCACTGAGTTTATTGTGTGATAATTTTCTTCATATTTAATAATAAGGCGTAATGGGAATCCCCATGAATATTGTATTTTCCTTGCTCTTATATTAGTTACTTCTTGTAAATTGCCTTCTCTGGGCAATGGTGTGTGGGCTAAGTCTGCCAAGAATATAGTTTTTGAAATTCCAGTGGTAGTGATGTGGGGTTTCTCATTTCTTTAACTAATCTGTCTTTTATCTGAAAGAAGTGTAATCTTAGTATCACATCTCGTGGTGCTTGTGTTGGAGCATACTTAGATTTAGGCAGTCTATGTATACGGTCCACCACCAAGTCCGCTCCGTAGCATCTGGTAGAAGTGCCTTAACAAGTTTTGCGTGTATTCCATGAGCTGGCTATTTTCACCAGCTCCGGGACACCTCTTATTTTAAGGTTGTTTCTACGGGATCTATTTTCTAGATCTGTGATTTTATTTTGGAGTTCTGTCACAGTGTCAGATAATTGCCGTGTGAATCAACCAGTTTCGTTATATGATTCCACATATTGTTCGAATTTGTTTTCAATGTGAGTTGTCCTTTCCCCATGTCTGATAATATCTTTTTTGAGATCATTCATTAGAATGGTAAAGTCAGTTTATTAATGCTTTATGCTGTGAAGTAAACAGCTCTTTCAAAGTTGTTATTGTTTATTATTCATCATGTTTAGGGAATGTGTTAAAACAGTCATTGGTATATTTCCTTTCCCTGGTGTTATTTACTCATCTTCAGTTATATCCTCTTGCTCTAGTATCTCAGGTACTGAGGATTGTGGGATATCTGATACATATTCCATGTCCGTTTTTTGGAACCTTTGTATTGGCTTGTGAGTCTCTAATATGTGTTTTATTTTTGTTTGTTTGTTGAGATTCACTAACCTTTGGGTTTTCCTTTTTTACAGGTGTCAGAGCCTCTATGGGGTCCGGTGCTGGACTTGCTCGGAAGGCGCGATGTCATCTGCGCGTCGGCGCCATCTTGGACGCTTTCCCGGGTCTTTCTCCTGCCGTGAAGTACGAGGTTAGTTTTTTGGTTTTTCTTTTTTGTTTTTCGGCTTTCCCTCTCGCCATCTTTGTCTCTGTGCTTTCCTCCTTGTTTGTACTCGTTGATTTGTGTTTTGGCTGTTTGTCACGGTATTTTAGTAGGGAGGACCCAGAGCTCAGATCAGCAGCATCCGCTCTTCTTCCTTGCAGGCCATGCCCCCCCAAAGTTTTAAATTTGACCGTTGGATCAACTGTTAGGTAGTTAAAAAGAAGGGGGGGAAGATGGACTAGATGGACGTATGTCTTTATTCAATCTCAATTACTATGTTACAATGTATTATGTTTCTAGCAAAAGATAGAGATTCTACATTTACTGATAAGCCCCTATTAGCCCTTGTGACATACAGTTAGAAAGCTTTCTTTTTAGCAAGTATAGAAGTATGAAGGTTGCAGGTTAGATTCTCCATACTTTTATTTTTACTGAAATGTTAATACTCTGTTTCTTACATTCATGCTGACAAAGAAATAAACTACAAAGATTACTGTTCTTTTTTGTATGTACGGTGTCCATTTTAGGACATCATCAGGTATCAGGTATCAGGTTCAGGTATCGTGTCGTGTATCAGGTATCAGGCATCAGGTATCGGTTATCAGGCATCAGGTGTCAGGTATCGGGTCTCAGGTATCGAGTATCAAGTGTCAGTTCGGGTATCAGGTATCGGGTATCAGGTGTAGGTGTCAGGTAGCGGGTATCAGTGTGTCAGGTATCAGCTATCGGGTGTCAGGTATCATATTTTGTGTATTAAGCTGGCCATACACTAAGCAAACATTAATAGGTTAGACATTAGACAGATTAGCAAATGTGACCTAGCTTTTGGGAATAACATTAACATTTTTTAATAGAGGTGGGCATACCTTAACAACCAGTAAGTAAAGATATAATGTGTGTAAGAGTATGTACCTGTATCTGTGTGGAGGTGGGAGGTATTAGCGTTTGCATTTACGACCATGAAACTAATTGTTTTGATGACATGACCCTTAGGCTGAGGCCACACAGCAACGCACAGGAATCGCGCACACAATCGCGAGCGTTATCGCACGCGATTCTTGTGCGTTTGCTTTTTCGTCATTTTGCGTTACCAAAATGCTAATGGACGCGCAATCGCATGCGCATCGGAAATCACGGGAATTTTCAACTTCCCGTGATTTCCATTTTAGCAAAAATCGCAGGCGCAATCAACACGTGCGCAAACGCGCGAAAAAACGCGCTAGTTTGCCTAGCCCTTAAACCTCGAAATATCCATATTAGAAGATTGTACCTTTATGGGAAAAAAATATCCTGATATTTGCCGATAATGCAGTAACGCTTCACCGATTCCTTAGCTAGCTAAAATAGAAAGAACAGTAATTTAGCTTTTCAAGCCAAATTAAAAAAAAAATTTATATATATATATATATATATATATATATATATATATTATATATATATATATATATATATATAATATATAAATTAAAAAGCTGAAAATAAGCACCATCTATTGCATGTAAAAGTCTGCACATGTCCCTAAATGTACAGAAAAACACATCTTTGTGTCATTCCTCTGTTTCAGGTTTCAGGTAACATTCATCAGTTATCAGAGTCAGGTATGATTCATCATGTATCAGAGTCAGGTATCATTCATCAGTTATCAGAGTCAGGTATCATTCATCATGTATCAGAGTCCGGTATCATTCATCAGTTATCAGAGTCAGGTATCATTCATCATGTATCAGAGTCAGGTATCGTTCATCAGGTACCAAAGTCAGGCATCAGAGTCAGGAAAAAGGAAAGGGGGAGGAGTATGTGTATTGTTAAAAAAGAATGAAGCCAAATTTAAAGAAGAGATAGCTGGTGATATGGATGATAACGTGGAGGCAATATGGGTGGAATTAGGCAACAGAAAGGGGGTAATGTCATTGTTGGTGTCTGCTATAAGCCGCCAAATGCTAGCAGAGAGGAGGTGAGTCAACTTCATATGCAGTTGGCAAGGGCTGCAAGTTTGGGGAGTGTGCTCATTATGGGGGCTTCAATTACCCTGACATTGATTGGTGTGGTGGAACTGCCATCACAGAAAAAGGCGATGAGTTCCTGAATTTGCTGCAGGATAATTTTCTCTCACAGGTGGTTGAGGTTCCTACTAGAAAAGGAGCTCTGTTGGATCTGGTAATATCTAACATTGTGGAACGCATTATAGATATAAAGGTAACTGGAGGCTTAGGGAATAGTGACCATGAATAGTGGCATTTGGACTTTGTTATCGAAAGGAAAAGTGCGCTGGGTTAACAAAGACATTTAATTTCAGGAAAGCAAATTTTCCCAGGTTAAAAGCAGCTCTTCAGATGTCAACTGGGATAATGTATTATCAGGTAACGGTACTGAACAGAAGTGGACTGTGTTCAAGGGGATTTTAGCCAGTTCACATCTAAATTATACCCTTGGGAAATAAATGTAAAAAAAATAAATCCGCGCCCATGTGGCTGAATTCTGATGTAAAGAGGCAAATGGTAAGGAAGAAAAGGGCATTTAAAACCTTTAAGGCCGGGGAACGGAAAGGGCCTTTAGGGAGTATAAAAACTGTAATAAGGAGTGTAAGAAAGCAATCAAACTAGCTAAAATTAATATGAAGTTAGGATAGCTGAAGAAAGCATCACTAAGCCTAAACATTTTTTAAGTATATTAATAGTAAGAAGATGAGGACTGAGAATGTGGCACCATTAATTAATGGGGATAAGTTAGTTACGGAGGATGGCGATAAAGCAAATGTCTTGAATAGTTTTTTTCCTCTGTATACACTATAGAAGATCCAAGTACAGATATCATAGAGTATAGTAGCAATAAAGGTATACAAGATTCAAGTTCACTTTGGTTAACCGAGGATATGGTACAGAAAAACTAAATAAGGTTAATATTAGTAAATCTCCTGGACCGGATAAAATACATCCTCGGGTACTTAAGGAGCTAAGTTCAGTTTTATCTAGGCCATTGTTTCTTATTTTTGCTGATTCCCTCATGTCCGGTGGTGGTGCCTCTGGATTGGAAAAAGGCTGATGTTATTCCAATATTCAAAAAGGGTAGTCGTTCACAGCCGGGTAATTACAGGCCTGTAAGTTTAACTTCAGTGGTGGGGAATCCTGGAAAGTTTAATAAGGGAACATGTTCTAGAGTATGTTTCAAGGACTGACATTATAAGTAGTAACCAGCATGGATTTGGAGGAATAGATCTTGTCAAACTAACTTTGCTTGGCTTTTATGAGGAAGTAAGTAGAAATTTAGACTCTGGTATAGCAGTAGATGTAGTTTACTTGGATTTTGCAAGCTTTGATACAGTCCCCCATAGGCGACTAATGAATAGCTAAGGTCTGTTGGTCTGGGGTCACATTTGTACATGGATAGAAAATTGGTTAAAGAATAGGATGCAGAGAGTAGTTGTTAATGGGGCTTCATCATTATGGACTAAAGTGCTAAGTGGGGTGCACAGGGTTCTGTGTTGGGGCCGCTTCTATTATCTATTTATAATGATTTGGAAGTGGGTATTGTCAGCAAGGTTTCTGTGTTTGCTGACGACACAAACTTTGTCGACCATTAAAAACTCAGAGGATGTGCAATCGTTGCAAGGGGATCTAGATAGATTATCACATTGGGCTGCTAAGTGGCAGATGAAATTCAATGTTGATAAATGTAAGGTGATGCATTTTGCACTTAAAAATACTTGTGCTACTTATACTATAAATGGCTCTGTGTTAAGTGAATCCCTGTTGGAAAGGGATCTTGGAGTTTTGGTGGATAACAAACTTAAAGGTAGCAAGCAGTGCCAGGCGGCAACAGCCAGAGCCAGCATCGTATTGTCTTGTATAAAGCGAGGTATGGATTCAAGGAGGAAAATGTAATTCTCCCTCTTTACAAAGCATTGGTAAGGCCTCATTTGGAATATGCAGTGCATTTTGGAATCCTGTGTACAAAAAGGACATCTTTGAAATGGAAAGGTTCAGAAAGGCAACTAATTAATAAGGGATTGGGGAGCTTGAATATGAAGAGAGACTGGAAAAGTTACAATTATGGTCGCTGGAGAAAAGGCGCTTGCGTGGGGATATGATTCTGTGTATAAATACATTAACCGGCCATACAATAAACTATCTGGGGCATTGTTCACCATAGAACATGTCAAAGGACACGAGGACACCTTAAGACTTGAAGAAAAAAGGTTTAGGCTTCAAGCTCGGAAGGGTTTTTCACTGTGAGAACGGTAAGGCTATGGAACTTCCAGTGGACGTTGTAATGGCAGGTTCATTGGTCAGTTTCAAAAAAAAGCTGGATGAGTTTTCTGCAAACAAGGAATGTTGCAAGTTACTGGTATTGATACATAAAGTAGAGTTGATCCAGGGAAATTTCCGATTGCCACTTGGAGTCAGGAAGGAATTTTTTCCCCTTCATAAATTGGTGGGGTTTTTTTGCCTTCCTCTGGATCAACAGTTAGGCAGGAAATGAGGATATTGCTAGATGGGTTGGACTGGATGACGTATGTCTTTATTCAACCTCAAATACTATACTATACTATCATTCATCAGGTATCAGAGTCAGCTATCGGTCATCAGGTTTCAAAGTCAGACATCAGAGTCAGGCATCAGAGTCAGGTATCATTTATCAATGATATCTGATGCCTGATGAATGATACCTGACTCTGATACCTAATGAATGATGTTGACTTGATACCTGATGAATGATATCTGATGAATGATACCCGATGAATGATACCTAATGAATAATGAATACACTGATAGCTGACTTTGATACTGATGAATGATACATGAAACCTGAAACACGAGGAATGACACAAAGATGTTTTTTTTTCTGTACATTTTAGGACATGTGCTGACCGTTACATCCAATAGAGGGTGCTTATTTCTAGCTTTAATTTTAGGGGTTTTTTTTAATTTCGCTTGAAAAGCACATTACTGTTCTTTCTATTTTTTTATCTTTGACTTCTTTTATTTATCATTTTTTTTGATCATTGATCAAAATTTTTTTTTACTATAGTTACCCTTTAGTATGCTGCCACAAAAATGGAAGGTTATGTCAGTAGGTGTGTTGTACCTGGGTAAGATTGGGGTTAAAAACACATTTTTCTGATTATTGATTAAAATTGTTTTTGACCATAGTTACCCTTTAAGTATGGCTGCCACAGAAATGGATGGGTAGATCTGTAGGTGTGAGACTTTTCTAATGATTAGTCAAAAAAATTTTGCCTATAGTTACCCTTTTACCCTTTGACATCTTTGTGTCATTCCTCATGTTTCAGGTATCAGACTCAGTATCATTCCTCAGGTATCATTCCTCAGGTATCACTCCTCAGGTATCACTCCTCAGGTATCATTCCTCAGATTGATTTTACTGCTGTTACATCCAATAGATGGCGCTATTTAGCTTTATTTTCTTCTATTAAAATAGTTGAGACTATACCAATGTGCAATCTGTACCACGTATAAAATCAGTTCAAATAGGTCCACACTAATTAAGCCTTTATACTGACCAATTGACATTCTGTAAATATATATTTCTATTATTTACACAGGTAGAAAGAGGCAGACAGTGCTCCTTTATGTCACCCCCCCCCAAAAAAAAACACAAAAAAAACCCTATGTATTTTTAAATAATCTGGTCCATTCTAGTGTATTAAGTTTTCAAATTAATGGTCCAAATTGGATTATCTAAAGGTAAGAACCGCTGCTTGTAAAATGCAGTCTTTAGACATTAGATCTATCTAATGTCTGCCTCCTGTATGGCCATGGTACCTGATAACTGAATCCTGATAACTGATACATGATAATGATACCAATACACGATATTAATAAACCACGCCTGACACCTGATAGACAATAACTACACCTAATAACTATCAACCAATACCTGACACATGACAACCGATACCAGATAAACAACACATGACATCTAATGAATGATACCTGATGAATGATCCCGACTTTGATAACGACTCTGATACCTGATAAATGATGCCTGTCTCTGATGCCTGATGAATGATGCATGACTCGATACCTGACTCTGACAAATGACGAATGATACCTGACCTGATACTTGATCAATGATGCCTGACTCTGATACCGATGAATGATGCCTGACTCTGATAGCCGATGAATGATGCCTGACTCTGATACCCAATGATGATACCTGCGAATGATACCTGACTCTGACACCTGACGAATGATCCTGACTCTGATACCCGATGAATGATACCTACTCTGATACCTGCTCTGACACCTGACGAATGATACCTGACTCTGATACCCGATGAATGACACTGACTCTGATACTTGATGAATATGCCTGACTCTGATACTTGATGAATGATGCCTGACTCTGATACCAATGAATGATGCCTGACTCTGATCCTGATGAATGATACCTGACTCTGATACCTGACTCTGACACCTGACGAATGATACCTGACTCTGATACCCTGAATGATATACCTGACTCCAATAGATGATGAATGATACCTGACTCCAATAGACGATGAATGATACACAATGAATGATACCTTATGAAACCTGAAACATGAGGAATGACACAAAGATGTATTTTTTCTGTACCAATGATAATATATTATACAGAATGTCAATTAATTGGTCAGTAAAAAGGCTTAAATAAAAACAGACACAGGTACACCCAGCTACTGACCTACCTTTCCATTCCTATGGAAGCAATCCTAAAGGCTAACATAGTCAAAAAAAATTTTGATCAATATCAAAAAATGGTGTTTTTTAAATAAAAGAGACAAAGATAAAGAAATAGAAAGGACATATTTAGATTTTCAAGTGAAAGAAATAAAAAAAAAAAAATAAAGTAAGAAATAAAGCTGGAAATCTATTGCATGTAAAAGTCTGCACATGCCTAAAATTCAGAAAAAAACATCTTTTGTCCATTCCCATGTTTCAGGGTTTCATGTATCATTCATCAGGTATCAAAGTCAGCTATCAGTGTTATCATTATTCATTTATATATATTCGCGGGTATCATTCATCAACTATCATTCATCAGGCATCAAAGTCAGTTATCACAATTCAGGTATCATTCATCATGTATCAGAGTCAGGAATCAGTTATCAGCCATCAGATATCTTGATGAATGATACCTGATTCTGACACCGTGAATGATACCTGACTCTGATACCGATAAATGATGCCTACTTGATACCTGATGAATGATGCCTGATGAATGATACCTGATGAATGATACCTGATGAATGATACCTGATGAATGACTGCCTGACTCTGATACCCGATGAATGATTCCGATGAATGATACCTGACTCTGATGCCTCATGAATGATGCCTGATGATGATGTCTGGCTTTGAAACCGATGACTGATAGCTGACTCTGATACCTGATAAATGATGCTGACTCTGATGCCTGACTTTGATACCTGATGAACGATACATGACTCTGATGCCTGATGAATGATACCTCTCTGATACATGATGAATGATGCCTGACTCTGATACATTGATGAATGATACTGACTCTTGATACTGATGAATGATACCTGACTCTGATAACTAATAAATGATACCTGACTCTTATACATGGAACCTGAAAACATGAGGAATGACACAAAGATGTGTTTTTCTGTACATTTAGGGATGTGTGCAGACTTTTGCTAGATTGTGCTTATTTTCAGCTTTATTTTTATATATATTATAATATATATATATATATATATTTATATATTATATATTTTTTTTTTTTTTTAATTGGCTTGAAAAGCTAAATTACTGTTCTCCTATTTTAGCTAGCTAGGAATCGGTTTGGGAAGGGTTACTGCAAGGGTACAATCTTCTAATATGGATATTCGAGGTTTACCCTTTCACTGCCAGGAGATGTTCATTTTTTTTGCGTTTAAAGGGCAACTATAGTGAAAAAAAAAACTTTGTCTGTATACAATGTATGATCACTTAGTATAAGCTGCCTACTTTCGTTTCGTGTGGCTTCGTTTTCCTTCACCTGGCAGAAGTTTGTACCAAGCTGTGTAGTCCCCCTCCCCTCTCTGTCTAGTCCCCCTCAAGCAGTGACGGCTGTATACAGAGTCCGAGCATTGTCAGTTGAAAGGACTTTAAATGAAGTGCTGACATCTTTTGACCCCTCCCTTCCAGAGCTAGACTGCAAGCAATCAAAGTGTGGAATAAAAGTAGCAATATGCTGAAGGGAGGGGCACGAGGGGGCAGAGAGGAGACAAGTGGTGCTGAGATTCTTTACAAGTAAGTTACTGAACACTCTGCCTGTTCTCTAACTTGCTAATTGTTATTTACTTTTTCCTAAATTCATATCTCTCCCCCTGCTTAGCTGAGATCATAATCACTGAAGAGAGAGTCAGTGTAACAGCAGCTTGTAGGGAGACCTTCACAAACACAGTGACACTGCTTGTTGTCCGTTAATTTCAGTTGCTTTTAGTCTATATTTCATAGATTGCAACTGTGTGTACTGTTTGTATATAGTCTGTATTACTGTATTATATATACTGTATTAGTGTTCCATTTGAAGTCACTGGTTTTGTATGTATATAAGATTTTTTTGGGGGGGAGGGGCTTTTTATAGTGTGGTGTATGCTCATATTGCTGGGTTAATGGTTTATTGATTGTGTTTAGCACACAGCATTTGGACTATATGTTGCACTGGTAATTAGTGTGGGTGAGAGAGTGTGTGACAGTACTGCAGGGGAGACTTTGGATTGTGTGGGTGTGTGCCTTTGAGTGACCAGATGATTGTAGCAGCTCCTACAAATCACAGCATATTCAAAGGCTTATATCTCGGGGACTATGTAGAATTTAAAGAAACAAAGGTACCTGGTGGATGGGATGCCTTATAGGATACATTAGAAGAATAAAAAAAAACACAATTCTCACTATAATTGCCCTTTAACTGCCAGAAGAATTTAGGATTTGCCTCAATCGCTTTAGACTAATTTCACAGTAGGAACCTTGCAGTAAATCAGAATATTATACATTGATTTTTTCAGCACAAAGTCTACTTTAACATGGTAACAGAATTTTGTAACTTTTCTGGAAATTTACTGGAATTATGGGTAAAATATGTAAAAAAAAAATTGAAAAATTTGCAAATCTTACTGTTGTCTAAAACCTCAATACTCCCGAGTACAACGATACCAGTATATATGTAGGTACCCAACTTTCCTGTACAGGAGACCCCCCCAAATTAAAACTGCACTTCAAGAATATTACACCAAATTAAAATGATAACCAACTGACAGTTTAACATAGAATATCTTCCAAATTAACTAAATCCCCACAAGTGAGTATATTTTTAGAAACTACACACCCGCAGGATTTTATGAGTGAGGCTAAGTTTTGATCAAAATGCAGATACCCGGACGCGCTCTTCGTCCAATTGTAAGTTATTTTCTCACATTTTCCTTTTTTTTCCTCAACTGTAATCAGAGACAAAATCAATGCGAATTTCAGCTAAAAGCTGTGAGGAAGTTCAAACGCATCTCAAATATGAAAGCCTAACCCCTCCCGAATAAACGGTAGCCACATCATTGGGTGTAACCAAGAGACATGGCTACCAACTACCCAGAGCGTGACCAGTGCCAAATGTCAGTAGCAGCAAAAAAATTTGCCAGTTTGTATTTGAACAGTACTTTTTCCACAAACACCCCCCCAACTCAGAAATACCCCCCACAAACTATATATTCCTGCAAATCTTACACACCTTCGCTCTATGTAACGCTCTAAAGTTCGTTCATTCATAATCACACCCTTAACACCTGGCTGTGATATGCTAATTGGGATTTTCCAGGGTACATAATTGCCACAGATTCTTGTACAAGTCATTCTGAATTGAGAAAGCCAGTCGGATGACTAGCGAAACGTCTTCAAGAACTACATTTCAAGTCCAGTTGATCTAATTGAATACAACAGATATGACTCATGGAGAGTGTTACACCCATTAGACCAAGATTTCACGTACTACTCAAAATCTCACAACACGTTTTCCAGAGTAGATATGATTCTCACAGATAAATGGTCACTACAAAGAATAAAAAAAGCGAAGATAGGAAACAGAACTATCTCAGATCATGCACCACTAATAATTGAAATTACAGAAAAAAACTCCTCTCCCAATTTCAACTTATGGAGACTGAATCCCTACCTGTTAAGTATACCAAAAATAAAGGAACAAATAAAAATCAATCTTACAGAATACTTTACCTTGAATGACATAGATCCAATCTCCCCTTTCTCATTATGGAATGCGCACAAAGCCTACATGAGAGGACTACTCATTAAAATAGCCTCAAACCTGAAAAAAGAAAGAAACAATGAAAGATTACAACTTTGCATCCAACTAAATAAACAAGAAGAATTACATAAAAAAAACAACAACAGAAAATTACGCACATCTACAACAAATAAAACAAAAATTACATCAACACAATATGTATGAATTTGACAAATTCATACGCAGACTTAAAATCAATCACTACACACAAGGCCCTAAAACAAATAAACTACTAGCCAACAAACTGAAAAAACATATCTCTAAAACAAAAATATCCTACATACTAAATAAAAACAATGGGAAAATCTATAACCCACAACAAATAGCAGATCAATTTGCACATTACTACTCCTCACTCTATAACATAAAAAACGACACCACCATTAAACATCCAACTAAGTCAGATATTAATAAATTTTTGGAAAAAATCCAACTAAAGAAAATAACACAGGACCAACTTAAACAAATAAACAACCCTATCCAAACATCAGAAATAAATAAAACTATATTCACTCTCCCAAATAACAAAACTCCAGGACAAGACGGATTCATAAACGAATACTATAAAACTTATCTAGACATACTTACTCCATACTTACAAAAAGTATACAACACAGCAATAGAATCGGGGACTTTCCCCGAAGAAATGACCCAAGCAATTATAATACCAATACCCAAACAAGACAAAGATACAGACCAAATCACAAACTTCAGACCAATTTCACTATTAAATTCGGATATAAAGATCTATTCCAAGATCATAGCACTAAGAATACAACCATACCTACCAGAACTAATATCACCAGATCAAGTAGGCTTTATCCAAGGGAGACAACCAGGTGACAATACCAGAAAACTAATCAACATCATAAACTGGGCAAACAACAAAAAAATACCAACTTTACTAATCTCATTAGATGCCGAAAAGGCCTTTGACCGTATCAACTGGACATTCCTAGATAACATATTAGAAAAATATAATATAACAGGATGGATTAAAAAAGCAATAATGACTCTTTACGATAATCCCACAGCAAAAGTATTTATAGCAAACATGATATCATCCTCTTTTAAATTAACCAACGGAACAAGACAGGGCTGCCCATTATCACCATTAATTTTCGATTTAGCTATAGAACCACTAGCAGAAACCATAAGACAAAATAAATATATAAATGTGATCTAAAATAGGAAACTCAGAACATAAAATTGGACTATACGCCGATGATGTTATCATTATATTAACCGACCCAATTAAATCTTTACCACACCTCCAGGAAATACTGAAACAATTTGGGAATGTTTCTTACTATAAAATCAATGAAAATAAATCGTCAATATTACCAATACATATCCCAAACACACTTAAAATCTTTCTGAAAGCGAGATACCCATATAAAATAGAACAAGAACAAATTTTATATCTGGGAATACAGCTAACAAATGAAACCACATCTCTATATAAGAAAAATTTTGAACCACTAATAGAACAATTTAAAAAAGATCTAGAGGGATGGAACACCAAATATATATCCTGGATCAACAAAGTAACCATATTGAAAATGCTGTTACTTCCCAAACTCCTATACAAATACAGGACAATACCAATATATATACCAAATAACTTCTTCATAACACTAAATAAAATAATAAACAATTTCATGTGGCCCAATGGCAAACCCAGAATCAACGCCTTATCAATGACTAAAACAAAAAAACAGGAGGAATAGCTTACCCACATTTTAAAGATTATTACTACGCAGCCATAATGGACCAATCTAGATATTATTGGTCAGAAAAAAACAACCAAAAAAAGTGGGTAGAAATAGAAGAAGAAAGTATAACACAGGAATCCATGACCTCATTAATTGGAGCATTAATATTTAATCCTAAACTAAAAACCTTCCAATTAGACACAGTAGACAACACAATTAAAATTTGGAAGGAAATTATCAAAACACATCAGCTAAAACAAACACTAACAAGATATGTAGACATATCAAGTATACCATTATGTATTCCAGACCTAACAATCAAAAAATGGCAAGAAAGAGGGAAAATATATATTGAAGACTTCTTCGAGGGAGAAAAAATTGTTACATTTAATAAATTCAAGGAAAAATTTGGAATTCCACAAAACAGCTTCCTAAAATTTTACCAAATAACCAGCCTCATTAAGAAACACATCAAAGAAATAAATAAAACACCGAATCCAATTATAGAGCATTTCCTAGACTCCACAAACCCCAAAAAATCAATCTCAAAATTTTACAACCTACTAAACAACAAAGACAAATATATCACTCTTCCATGTATGAAAAGGTGGGAAAAGGAATTACAATTACATATAACAACAGAAGAATGGAACAATTCCCTAATAAATTAAACTAACAAGATGTCTCTCAGCATGGGAAACAGATAGGAAACTATTACTTAAATATTACAGAACACCTTATGAGATATCAACATGGTTCAAAGAAAGTTCCCCCACTTGCTGGAGGAATTGCACAGCTATTGGCTCATATATACACATTTGGTGGTCATGTAGCAAAATAAGGAAATGTTATATATATAGTATACTCTTTTCAAGTTCCTAAACCACATGTTCAATGCAACAATACCAATCAAGCCAACATTGGCTTTATTAAATATAGGTTTAAATACTTACCCACAATACATGGCAACCATAATATACCATGCCTGCATGGCTCTTAAAAAACTGATTCTCCAATATTGGAAGACTCACAATATACCTACGATAAAAGAAGTTACACATTTATTATCAGAATATATGTCATATGAAAAAGCTTATGCTATATCACAACAAAACTTCCCATCTTTTTATAGGAAATGGGAATACTGGTATGTGGACGACAGATCAGGAAAGAAATAAGAAAATATCTGTATGAGTAACAAATATAATAATGAAGGTATCTAACAATTGTTGAATTCGGACAATACGACAAAAGACCTCAAAATTGATAAATTAAAAACCTTGATATCTGCTTGATTATTGTTATATTGTTTTATAAATTGTTTATAAAGGTTATTATTGTTTATTCAATAAGATGATTACTTCATGAGATCTTGTGTACTATTGGATATAATTATTATAATGTGACTATCGCACTGAATGTAAAATTACAAAATATCTCAATAAAAAACCAATGTTATAAAAAAAAAAAAAATCTTTTGATTCTCAAATTCACCCGTTCACAGATTATCGACAACAGGAAATCCTGTGGACGGACATACGCGGCTCAACTTGGGACCCCCTCCCGGGTCCTTAAAAGGACCACTGTGGCTCTAGCAAGGGCTTTTGGGGGCTTAAGGGGTCCCATAACTGGAACCAGGACCCCGCTCCCTGGCACTATTAGTGTCTTTGTTGGTGGTCCTGCACCTCGAAACCAAGACCCCCATTGGCTCTTAGATGATCCCTTGTGGTGTCTACTTTATTCTTTGCCGGGGAGACCAACTCCACCGATGCGGCCACGAGTGACAACACTGACGCTGGCGACATCAATCTCACCAGTGTTGCTGACTCACCAGTGTTGCTGACATCTTCCTTCTTATATCTTCTGCCATCACAATGACTTCTGAGTTTCACGGGAGGTTGCACCTCTTTATATAGGTTTTCTGAAGGACCAAATACAGTTGTGATTGAGTAATATTTCAATGCATGCAATCATATGATAACACATTAGCCAATCATATTTGAATATTTTTATTCAAAATACTCCATAAGGGCTCTTCTAAGAGCCAATGGGGGTCCTGGTTTTGAGCTGCAGGACCCCCAACAAAGACACTTGTCAGTGCTGCTGGGGCACTTCTAAAAGTAACATAGTAATTGAGGTTGAATAAAGACATGCGTTCATCAAGTCCAACCTTTTCACTCTCCTTTTTTAACCCTACTTAACAGTTGATCCAGAGAAAGGCAAAAAAAGCTAAAGAGGGGGTTAAAAGGGGGCATGGCCAGCGAAGGTTGCATTTTCTGTTAGCAAAAACAAAACGGCCACACTAAAAACAACCAAAACAAAAAAACTTACACATTTCTTCCCCAGTGGCGGGAGCTCCCAAAACGCGATCCAAGATGGGGGCGCCCATGGGGAGCACGCAATCCAGAGCTCCGACAAGGGAGAAGGCCTCTCGGACACAACCTGGAGGGAAAAAGAAGGAACAGACACAGTTATATCAAGTAATCCCTCTACACCAACAGACATGTCGCAAGAAAACTCTAATGATACTTACCAGGAGAAAGCAGAGAATGGAACCACTAAAAGACAGCAACAGTCACAGAACAAAACAGGAAACATAAAAGGTAAAATAATTATTGAAAATTCCCCTACAAAACCTACAGACAACATTAAAACACTTCATACTTCACTTCACTTTCAGATTCACCTGTATCAGAAACTTTTCTAAAGGACTTACTGATCTCGCAACACAAAGCTTTTAAAATGGATGTCTCAGAAATGGTTAATTCCATTAAAAAAGACATTATTGAAATTGCTGAACGCACATCACATATTGAAAATAAAGCAGCTGAATTCACAAACTCGTTTAATGAACTGGTGGATGCACACAATAATTTGGACGAAACTGTGTCCTTGAATAAAAATAAAATTACAGATCTAGAGGACAAATCAAAGAGAAATAACCTTAAGATCAGAGGGATTCCAGAATCTATTAAAAATTCAGAGCTAAACCAATACATGGAAGACTTATTAGAAGAATGTCTCTCTAATCTGACAAAGCTGGACCTCACACTAGATACGACACACTGACTATCTAAACCAAAAACTGTACCTCCATCAGCACCCAGGGATGTCATCCCTGGGTGCTACTTTTTCGAAACTAAGGAATTATTTCTATCACTTACTAGGAACAAATCCAAGCTTCCAGAAAAATACTCTCAGCTACAGTTTTTTGCAGATTTAACCCCTTTAACAATGCAAGCAAGGAGATCATTTCAATCAGCAACAGAGATACTAATTATATCATTTATAAATGGGGATTCCTGTATGCCTAATAATAAACAAAAATGGCCAAATATATAACTTGACTACCCCAACCGAAGCAATACAAAATAAAAAAATACAGGAATGGGAACTCAAAATTCCTACCTCCACCAAACAACACCTAAAAGACTCACCAAATGGAGGAAAACTTATAAAGGAATGGAACTCTACTTGGGACATGGTCTAGATAAGTAAAACGTTTACAAGGAACAGTTCATAATGTTCCTACTCTTCAACTAATTCTGATAATTATTGAATTAAGCTAGTTATCCAAAGATGACTAGGAAATTTACTTCAACCCTCTTTATATTTTAGATGTAATATTTACTAACTTTCTTTTTTTCTATACTTGTATGTTGATGGTAAACATTTTATTTATGTATTTATTTTCATTTGATGCAAAGGTCCAAATTTATAAGACAATTATCATCCCTTTAATCTTAATACAGACGAATTACCTTACAAATCTAAACAACACATATCTACAACCAAGAGAATATGGTAATCAAAATACAATCTTACAATGTTAGAGGACTAAACTCCCCTCAGAGACGCTTTCTCATGTGGAAAGAGATAATAACCAACAAGAAACACACTTGAAGAAATCTTCGACCCACTTACACAACAAGTACTCTATCAAAGAATCTCCCATCCAACAGATGGAGACTATACCTATGTCTACTCTAGATCAGATATTTTCTTGTTGACAAATGAACCCTACAAAGACTACCATACATCCAAATTTTCCTGATTACATGGTCAGACCATGCTCCAATTATACTATGCCTAGAAGAAGAATTCAATGTTAACCAACATAAACCCTGGAGACTAAACACAATCCTTCTCTCTAATAGATGAATACTTTACCTTAAACAAATCCCCTGAAATCAATGCTTTCACCCTTTGGAACACACATAAGGCTGTAATTAGAGGAGTATGTATACAACAAGCATCCCAACTAAACAAAATTAGGAGACAAAGAAAACTCCTACTACTCCAAAAATTGGCAGGCTAGAGGAAAAAAACAAACAAAACCCTTCACAACAAACAACAAAAGAGTTAAGAGGCCAGAGAAAAACCTTATTCCTTAAACCTATACTATTTTGAAAGGATGCTTAGGAGACTGAAAGCCTCTTTCTATGAACAAGGTGGGAAAGCTAATAGAAATCTAGCCAATAGATTAAAACACATAGCAGACAAAACCAAAATTCCCTTCCTAATAGAAAATAACAAGATGATTATGAACCCACAATCTATAGCAGACCAATTCAGCATATATTATTCAAACCTCTATAATCTTAATCTCTCCAAAGATACAAAACAACCCAATATAGAGGCAATAGAAAATTTCCTAGAATCTATAAATTTATCTACCACAACGAATAAACAAAAAAGACTATTTAGATAACCCAATCTCCCAGGATGAAATACTAAAAACAATAAAATCCCTAAAATCCACCAAATTACCAGAAGACGGATTTATAAATGAATATTACAAGATATTTTCCCCAAATCTAACACCTCATCTTGAAAGCATGTTCAACCTAGCAATAGAAAAACAAGCATTTCCACAAGAAATGTTAAGAGCAACTATAGTCCCAATATCGAAACAAGGAAAAGACACTTCACTAACTAGTAATTTTAGACCAATCTCACTACTGAACACTGATTTGAAGATTTATTCTAAAATCCTATCAGAAAGACTCAAAAATATATTAGCACAGTTAATTCATCAAGACCTAGTAGGATTTATAAAAAATAGACAATCGATAGACAACACCCGAAGAATTATCAACTTGATAGTTTGGGCAAAACAAAAAATATTACTACTCTATTCATAACCCTTGATGACGAAAAGGCATTTGATAGGCTAAACTGCAAATATCTGGACTTTTATTAACTTTTTTTGAATAATTTCAAAAAAGCAATTATGGCATTATATACCAACCCATCAGCAACAGTATATATCCCCAACATGATGTCCATTCTTTTTAATATAACCAACGGAACTAGACAAGGGTTCCCACTATCCCCTCTTATTTTCGCTCTAGCAATGGAACCCTTAAACATTACTGGAATCAAGATAAGAACCACCCAACATAAAATTGCATTATTCGCAGATAATGTTAATAGTAACTAATCCAGTAATATCACTAATCCACATACAGAAACATATACTCCAGTTTGGTTCAATATCCTACTACAAAATAAATGAAAAGAAATCTCAGGTATTGGGGAGTAAATATATCCAGTGCTCTTAAAATATTTATATCCTCCAAATATTCCTACTCATGGGATACAGAAGAAACAGTATACCTTGGAATCAAGCTATGCACTAACCTTGAAGACTTATTTAACTTAAACTTCATCCATTACTGGAAAAAACAGAATCTTAATATAGAAAATGGAAACATTTGATACCAGAATCATGGCAGCCAAAATGTTAATCCTTGCACAATTCTTATATCTATTCAGATCCATACCAATTTATGTACCAGACACATTTTTGTAAAAGCCCAAAGAGAGACCACCAAATTCATCTGGGGTAAATCTAAAGATAGAATAAACAATAACATAATGGCCAAACCAAGAAAAATGGGAGGCCTAGCTGTACCCACATTAAAAGATTATTATCAGGTAACCATTCTAGACCAAGTAAGATACTGGTGGAACAAAGAAAATAATACAAAATTGTCGTGTGACATTGAAGGTAAAATGTGTAATTTCTCAAACTTTTAAAAAAATATGGGTGCATCACTGTTAGGAGATAATTCCACAAACTTTAACTTCATTATACCCAAAGCTTCAATAAACATTTGGAGAAACATCCATAAAAACCAAACCCTACTGGCTCCACTATACAAATTCATAGAAAGCTTGGAAATATTGATACCCGACTTCCAGACCCAATGGGAACCAAACCTATTAATTACGATAGACCAACTATACAAACATGGAGATACAATTCCCTTTAACATACAACAAAAACAATATCATTTAAACAAAAAAGATTTTTACAAACACCTGCAAGCAATCTCCTTCCTATCCAAATTCAAAAAGAATTGGAAGACATTAACTGAATCAACAGAATTGCAATTCGTAACCTCAAAGATACCACCTAAAGGAATCACCTCAACCTTCTATACCCTGATAAACAATAAAGACACAATGGTAAAACTCAAACCTTATGAAAAATGGGAAGAAGAACTTGGGAAAATATTCTCCATAGAACAATGGCCAGAAGCAGCAATCATTCCTTTCCAACTTTCAAAATGCTCCCAAAATTGGGAAACTGAAAAAAAAACTATCATTGAGATTCTACAGAACTCCAATAGTGATAGCTAAATGGAATTATCTATACTCACCTTTATGCTGGAGATGTAAAACTATATGCAGGAACACTTTGCCACATCTTCTGGTCCTGCAACAAAAAAAAGACATGGTTAAAAATACAAAATTTTCTCTCCTCCCTTTTCCAAAAACAAATTAAACTAACCCCTGAATTAGTCCTACTATTCCTTGACCTACAATTATACCCACTCAATCAAAGAACAATCATGTTTCATACCATCATAATTATGCTGCAATTTATAACCAGAAATTGGCTCACTATAAAAAAGCCAAACATGCACATACTTTTAAAAAGCCTAAACATTAACATGCACTATGAGAAAACGTATGCAATTTCCCAGTCCAGACTCCATAGATTTTATAAACAAAGGGAATACTGGTACATAGACTATAGATCGTCAGATATGTCCTAATTATCTAACTACCAGTAATTAAAAATACCTAGATAAGCCTCTATAAGAGGAAAAACAAAACTAACAACCAATAGACCCAATTGCGTCTTAATTTTATTTTATTCATTTTTGTTGTTTGATCTAAGTTAATATATTTTTATTTTATATAATTTTGTCTTAAATAAAATAACTATTTCTACACAAGAATGTAAAGCAGATGTAAATAAGATACAAACAAGCTATCATTATGATATATGGAGCTATGTATTCATTTTATTCTCTACCAAATGTGACACTTAAAGTGCATGTCCACCCCCAAAACTATAATCCCCCCAACTACTGGCCCCACCATGTAGTGTAGTTTAATCCTTACCTCACATCCCAGCTCCATAGGGTTCTCCTGTAGTCCCCCCCCAAAGTCCCAAAAAATGACTACCAGGAGGCTAGCAGAGTCCATATAGGACACTGCCTGCTAGCTGGCCTCAGGTAGATTTTTGCCATGCGTACTGCAGCCCTTCTCCCCCCTCCCTCCCCCTCCCTCTCCCTCCCTCTCCCTCCCGTTATATCATCTATCTATCTCAGTCTGTGACATGCCATTACATAGTGTACCCCAATATTTACTGTGTATCTATCTCAGTCTGTGACATGCCGTTACATAGTTTACCCCAATATTTACTGTGTATATATCATCTATCTATCTCAGTCTGGGACATGCCGTTACATAGTGTACCCCAATATTTACTGTGTATATATCATCTATCTATCTCAGTCTGTGACATGCCATTACATAGTGTACCCCAATATTTACTGTGTATATATCATCTATCTATCTCAGTCTGTGACATGCCGTGTTGAGACGATTATTATTGGAGGATGTATAAAGGCATACGTCCATCTAGTCCAACCGTTATACACCTTACCCATAATGTCTGTATAGTTACATAGTAAATGTTATTGAGTTCTATAAGGGACCATACGTCCTCTAGTCCAACGTTATACCATCTACCATAATGTCTGTTTATAACGGTTAGTTACATAGTGTAACACAGTATTGGAGGTTGTATAAAGGCATACGTCATCTAGTCCAACCTTTTTAAAACTACCCAGAATGGTCTGTATAAACAGTACATAGTAACGTAGATTGGAGGTGGTATAAAGAAATACGTCCATCTAGTCCAACTTTAACCCTAACCCATAATGTGTAGAACAGTTAACATAAGTAACGTAGTATTGGAGGTGTAAAGAAATACGTCCATTCTAGTCCAACCTTTATACCCTACCATAAGTCGTTAAACAGTTACATAGAAAATAGTATTGGAGGTTGTATAAAGAGCGTCCATCTATTCCAAACTTATTAACCCCACCCATAATTCTGCAAACAGTTACATAGTAAACATAGTATTGGAAGGTTGTATAAAGAAATACGTCATCTCGTCCAACCTCCTTATACCCTACCCATAATGTGAATACAGTACATAGTAACATAGATTGGAGGTTGTATAAAGACATTACGTCCATCTAGTCCAACCTTTATTAACCTACCCATAATTCTGTGTATAAACAGTTACATAGTAATATAGGATGGGAGTTGGTTGTATAAAGACGTAGTCCAGCTAGTCCAACCTTTATAAACCTCCCATAAGGCTGTTATAACAGTTACATAGTAAATAGTATTGGGGTTGTATAAAGATATACGTCCATCTAGTCCAACCTTATACCCTACCGATAATGTTCTTGTATTCCAGGTACATAGTAACATAGTATTGAAGTTGTATTATAAAGCATACGTTTCCATCTAGTCCAACATTTATACCCTACCCATTAATTGCTGTATAAACAGTACATGTAACATAGTATTGGAGTTGTATAAAGATTAATACGTCATCTAGTCACCTTATACCCTACCCAGAATGTCTGTATACACAGTACATAGCTAACATAGTATGGAGGTTTGTTATAAAGACGTATGTCCATATAGTCCACCTTTAAACCCTACCCATAATGTCTTTATAACAGTTAACATAGTAACATAGTATTGGAGGGTTGTATAACGATATACGTCCATCTAGTCCAACCTATTATAACCTACCATAATGTTGTATAACAGTTACATAGTAACATAGTATTGGAGGTTGTATAAAGACGTATGTCCATCTAGTCCAACCTTTATACACTACCCATAATGTCTGTATAACAGTTAGATAGTAACATAGTACATCCATCTAGTCCGACCTTTATACCCTACCGATAATGTCTGTATTACAGTTACATAGTAACATAGTATTGGAGGTTGTATAAAGAACATACGTCACAGTCCAACCTTATACCCTACCCAATAATGTCTATATAACAGTTACTAGTAACATAGATTGAGGTGTATAAAGATATACGTCCAGCTAGTCCAACCTTTAAACATACCCATAATGTCTGTATAACAGTTACATAGTAAACATAGTATTGGAGGTTGTATAAAGAAGTATGTCCATCTCGTCCAACCTTATGACACTACCCATAATGTCTGTCCTATAACAGTAGATAGTACATAGATTGGAGGTTGTTATAAAGACCTACGTCCATCCAGTCCAACATTTATACCCTACCCTAATGTCTGTTATAACAGTTACATCGAGTAACATAGTATTGGAGGTTGTATAAAGACAACGGTCCATCCAGTCCAACCTTTATACCCTACCCATTAATGTATGTATAACAGTTAAATAGTAACAATAGTATTGGAGGTTGTTTAACGACATACGTCATTAGTCCAACCTTGATACCCTTACCCATAATGTCTGTATAACAGTTAACACGTTAACATAAGTATGGAGGTTGTTATAAAGACCTAAGTCCATCTGGTCCACCCTTATACCCTACCCATAATGTCTGTATAACAGTTAATAGTAAAATCTAGTATTGGAGGTTGTATAAAGACACACGTCACATCTAGTCCAACCTTTTACCAACCCCTAAGTCGGTTAACAGTTACCATAGTAAAGATAGTTAGTGGGAGGTTGTATAAAGACATATCATCTAGTCCAACTTTATACCCTACAATCATGTTTATAACAGTTAGACATAGTTAAACATGTATTGGGGTTGTATAAAAAAAAATACGTCATTAGTCCAACATTATTACCCTACCCATAATGGTGTATATAACAAGTTACATAGAAACTATATTGGAGGTGTATAAGACACACGTCCGTCTAGGTCAACTCATACCCTTACACATAATGTCTGTATAACAGTTACATAGTAACATAGTATTGGAGGTTGTATAAAGGACATACGTCATCTAGTCCAACCTTATACCCTACCCATAAGTCTGTATAACAGTACACAGTAACATATATTGGAGTTGTATAAAAGACATAAATCCATCTAGTCAACCTTTAATCCCCTACCAATAACGTCTGTATAACAGTTACAGAGAACATCAGTATTGGAGGTTATATAAAGACACACGTCCACATTAGTCGCAACCTTTTTATTTTCCATACCCATAATGTCTGTATAACGTTCATAGTTAACATAGTATTGGAGGTTGTCTAAAGACATACGGCCATCAAGTCCAACCTTTATCCCCCGACCCATACTGTATGATAACAGTTAGATAGTAACAAGTATGTTGGAGGTTGTATAAAGAAATACGTCCATCTAGTAAACCTTATTGACCCTACCATAAAATTGTCTGTATAAACAGTTTACATAGTAGACATATTATTTAAGGTTGATATAAAGACCTACATCCCATATAGTCCAACCTTTATTCCCCTACCCATATGTCTGTTATAACCGTTACATAGAACATAGTATGGGAGGTTGTATAAAAGACAGACGTCCATCAAGTCAACCGTTTACCCTACCCATACTGTTGTATAAACAGTAGATAGTAACATAGTATTGGAGGTTGAATAAAAGACATACGCCATCTAGTCAAACCTTTATACCCTACCCATGAATGTCTGTATAACAGTTTACATGTTAACATAGTATTTAATGTTGTATAAAGACATACATCCATCTGTCCAACCTTTATACCCTACATAATGTCTGTATAAAACAGTACATAGGACATAGTATTGGAGGGTTGTAAAAGTCATTTACTCCATCTAGTCCAACTTATACCTACCCATTGAATGTCTGTATAAGTTAATAGTAACATAGGATTTGAGGTTGTATAAAGAAATACATACAATCTAGTAAAACCTTATACCCTACCATAATGTCTGTATAATGGTTACATTAGTAACACAGTATTGGATGTTGTTACAACGACGAGTACATCTAGTCCAACCTTGATAACTACCCATAAGTCTGTTATAAACAGTTACATAGTAACGTAGTATTGGAGGTTGTATAAAGGCATTTAGTCCATCTAGTCCAACCTTTATACCCTACCCCTATGTCTGTATAAGTTACATAGTAAATAGTTTTGAGGTGCTATAAAGACATACGTCCATCTAGTCAAACCGTTATACCCTACCATAATGTCTGTATACGGTTACATGTATAAACACAGTATGGAGGTTGTATAAAAGGAATACGTCCATCTAGTCCAACCCTTTATAACCTACCATAATGTCTGTAAACAGGTAAATAGTACGTAGTATTGGAGGTTGGTATAAAAGACATACGTCCATATAGCCAACCTTTATACCCTTACCCTAATGTCTGTATAACAGTTACAAGTAACGTTAGTATTGGAGGTTGTATTAAAGACATACGTCCATCTAGTCCAACCTTGTATACCCTACCCATAATGTAGGTATAACAGTTACATAGTAAACATAGAGTGGAGGTTGTATGTATAAAGAAATACGTCCATCTAGTCCAAAACTTTGTACCCTACCAAATGTCGCATAACAGTTACATAGTAACATATATTGGAGGTTGATAAAGACATAGTCCAAGCTAGTCCAAACCTTTATTAAACCTACCCCTAATGTCGGTATAAACGTTACATAGTAAATAGTATTGGAGGTTGTATAAAAGACGTACGTCCATTCTAGTCCGACCTTTAGACTCTACCGATAATGTCTGTATTACAGTTACATAGTAACATAGTATTGGAGGTTGTATAAAGACAGACGTCCATCTGTCCAACCGTGTTATACCCTACCCATAATGTCTATACAACAGTACATAGTCTAACTAGTATTGGAGGGTTGCTATAAAGAATATACGTCATCTAGTTCAACTTTATAAGCCTACCATAATGTCTGAATAACAGTTTACATAGTACATAGTATTGGAGGTTGTATAAAGAGTATGTCCATCTAGTCCAAACCTTTATACCACTACCCATAATGTCTGTATAACAGTTAAGATAGTAACATAGTAATGGAGGGTTGTATAAAGACATAGTCCATCAAGTCCAAACATTATACCTTACCCATAATGTCTGTTATAAAAGTTACATAGTCACATAGTATGGGAGTTGTATTAAAGACATAGTCCATTCCAGTCCACCTTTATACCCTACCCAATGTATGTATAACAGTTACAAAAAACATAGTAACATAGTATTGGAGGTTGTGTAAAGACATACGTCCATCTCTAGTCCCAACCTTTTACCTACCATAAGGTCTGTATACAGTTACACCGTAACATAGTATTGGAGGGGATAAAGACATACGTCCATGCTTGTCCAACCTTATACCCTACCCATAAGTCTGTATAAAACAGTTAATAGTAAAATAGTATTGGAGGTTTGATAAGACAGTCCACGTCCATCTAGTCAACCCTTTATACCCAAGCTCCGATAATGTCTGTATAACAGTGACTGTAAGATAGTATTCGAGGTTGTAGAAAGACATCGTCATCTAGTCCCAACCCTGTATACCCTACCCATAATGTCTGTATAACAGGTATCGCGCGTCCATGTGTAACATTAGGTATTGGAGGTTGTTATAAAAAAATATCGTCAATCTAGTCCAACCTGTATACCGCTACCCATAAGGGACTGTATAAACAGTTACATAGAAACATCGATTGGAGGTGTATTAGACACACGTCCGTCTAGTCCAACCTCGATACCCTACCATAATGTCTGTATAACAGTGACATGATAGTAATATGGCTATTGGAGGTGCATAAAGAATACGCCTCTAGTCCAACTTATACCCTACCCATTACTGTCGTATAACAAGTACATAGTACATAGTATCTGGATGGTTGATAAAGACATACGTTCATCTAGTCCAAACCTTTTTACCTCCTACCCATAATTTTGGTTATTTGTATAACAGTTACACAGTAACAGTCGTAGGGAGGTTGTATAAAGACATACATCCATCTAGTCCAACCTTTATACCCTACCCATAATGTCTGTAAACAGTTAATAGTAACATCGTTATTGGAGGTTTATATAAAAGACACACGTCCATCTAGTCCAACCTTTATTTTCCTACCATTAATGTCGTCTTGTATAACAGTTACATAGTTAACATAGTATTGGAGGTGTATATAAAGACATACGTCCATCAAGTCCACCTTTATACCATACCAACTGTCGTATAACACAGTTTAGATAGTAAACATAGTCTTGGCGTGTTGTATAAACGAACCTACGTCCATCTAGTCAAACCTTTATACCCTACCATATGTCTGTATAACAGTAACTAGTAACATTATATTAAGGTGTATAAAAGAAATTACTCATTATCAACCTTATACCCTACCCTAATGTCGTATAACAGTACATAGTAAAACATGAGTATTGGAGGTTGATAAAGGTCATACGCCATCTAGTCAACCTTATACCCTACCCAATGTCTGTATAAGTTACATAGTAACATTGTATGTGAGGTTGTATAAAGACTAATCCATCTAGTCCAACATTTATACCATACCCATAACGTGTCTGTTCGTATAATGGTTACATAGTAATATAACACAGTATTGGAGGTTGTATAAAGACATACGTCCATCTAGTCAACCTTATAACCACCCATAATGTCTGTATAACAGTTACGATAGTAGTAACGAGTATTGGAGGTTGTACTAAAGGAATTTCAATACGTCATATAGTCCAAACCTTTATACCCTACCCTCATAATGTTCTGTTATAAGTTACATAGTAACATAGTATTTGAGTTATTAAAGAACATACGTTCCATCAGTCCAACCGTTTATACCCTACCCATATGTCTGTTAGAACGGTTAAAATAGTAACACAGTATGGGAGGTTGTATAAAGACATACGTCCTTAGTCAAACATTTTATAACCTACATATGTCTGTTTATAAACACAGTTACATATAGTAACGTGTATGGAGTTGGATAAAGAATACGTCCATCTGTCCAACCTTTATACCCGACCCAACTGTCTGTAGAACAGTTACATAGTAACGTAGTATTGGAGGTTGTATAAGGCATACGTCCATCTAGTCCAACCGTTATACCCAACCCATAATGTCTGTATAACAGTTACATGTAAGATAATTGGAGGTTGTAAAAGACATACGTCAATTCTAGTTCACCCTTTTACCCTACCCATAAGTCTGTATAACAGTTAATAGAACATAGTATTGGAGGTGTAGAAAAAAAGACGTTAAATCTAGTCCAAACCTTGATACCATCCCATAATGCACTGATACAGTTACATAGAAAACATACTATTGTGGAGGTTTATAAAGACACACGTCCGTCTAGTCCAACCTCTATACCTACCCATAATGTCTGTGGTTAGGAAACAAGTGACATACTAATATGGTATTGGCGGGTTGCTAAAGACATACGTCCATCTAGTCCAACCTTTATACCCACTCAATATGTCTGTATGTATACAGGTACATAGTAACAAGTATTGGAGGTTGTATAAAGGGACATACGTTCATCTAGTCCACCTTAGACCCTACCAAGAAGTCTGTAATAACAGTTACACAGTAAACATAGTATTGGAGTTGTATAAAGACATACATCCATATAGTCCAACCTTTTACCCTACATATTGGTGTTATAAACAGTTAAATTAGTAAAATAGTATGAGGTATATAAAGACCACACGTCCATCTAGTCCCACCTTTATCCCTACCCAGAATGTCTGTATAACGTTACCATAGTAACATAGTATTAGGTTGTATTGTATAAAGACCACATCCACTAGTCCAACCTTTTTCGACCCTACCATAAGTCTGTATAAACAGGTTACATAGGGACATTAGTATTGGAGGTTGTTATACAGCATTACGTCCATCTAGTCCAACATTTATACCCTACCCATAAGTCTGTATAAGTTAATAGAACATAGTATTTGAGGTTGGTATAAAGACATTACATCCATCTCGGTCCAACCTTTATCCCTACCATAAGTCGTTAATGGTTACATAGTAACACCGTATTGGAGGTTGTATAAAGACATACGTCCAATTTCAGTCCAACCTTTATAACCTACCCTAATGTCTGTATAAAACAGTACTAGTAACGTAGTATTGGAGGAGTATAAAGGCAACGTCCATCCTATGTCCAACCGTTATACCATACCCATAAGTCGGTTAGTTACATAGAACATGTATTTGGGGGTTCTATAAAGGCATACGTCATCTAAGTCCAACCGTTATACGCCTACCCATAATGTCTGTAAACGGTTAATCGTAACACAGTATGGAGGTTGATAACGACATTACGTACATTCTAGTGCCAACCTATAACCTACCCATAATGTCTGTTATAATAACGTTACATAGTACAACGTAGTAGATTGGATGGTTGTATAAAGGACATACGTCCATCTAGTCCAACCTTTATAACCTACCCAAATTGTCTGTAGAACAGTTACATAGTAAGTTAGTATGGAGGGTTGTATAAAGACATTACGTCAATCTAGTCCAAACCTTTATACCCTACCCAGAATGGTCTGTTATACACAGTTACATAGTAACATAGTAGTGGAGGTGTATAACTTTTTTTTTTTGACAATAAGTCCATCTATTCCCAAACGTTTATACCCTATCCCATAAGTAGCTAACAGTTACATAGTAACATGGTATTGGAATTTTGTAGGAAGTTTTGTATAAAGAAATACGTCATTCTAGTACAACTTTTCCCCTACCATTAATGTCTGAATAACAGTTACCATAGTAACATAGTATGGAAGGTGGTAGAAAAGACATACGTCCATCTAGCCAACCTTTCTAACCTACCATAATGTTGATAACAGTTACATGTAAAAGTATTGGAGGTTGTATATATAAAGACGTACGCCATCTAGTCCAACCTTATAAACCCTCACACCATAATGTTCTGTTTATAACATACATAGTAACAAGTATTGGAGGTTGTATAAAGATATACGTCCATCTAGTCCAACTTTTACCCCTAACGATACTGTCTGTATTACGTACATAGTAACATAGTATGGAGGTTGTATAAAAGACATACGCCATCTAGTCCAACCATTTTTATACCCTACCCATTCATGTCTGTATAACAGTTACATAGTAACATAGATTGGAGGTTGTATAAAGAATACGTCCATACTAGTCCAACCTTTATAACTACCCATAATGTCTGTATAACAGTTACATATAACATAGTATTGGAGGTTTGTATAAAGAGTATGTACATCTAGTCCAACCTTTATACCCTACCAATAATGTCTTATAACAGTTAACATAGTAACATAGAGTATTGGAGGTTTGTATAAAGATATACGTTCATCTAGTCCAACATTATAACCTACCCATAAGTGTCTGTATAACAGTTACATAGTAACATTTTCGTATTGTGGAGGTTTATTATAAAGACGTATGTCCATCTTAGTCCAAAACCTTTATACACTACCCTAAGGTTCTGTATAACAGTTAGATAGTAACATAGTACGATCAATTAGTCCAGACCTTTATCCCTACGATAATGTCTGATTACACAGTTACATAGTAACATAGATTGGAGGTTGTATAAAAGACATAGTCCATCTAGTTTTTTCCAACCTTTTACCCTACCCAGAATGTGATATAACATTGACATAGTACATAGTTGGAGGTTGTATAAAGATATCCGTCCATTAGTCAAACTTTATAACCTACCCATAATGTCTGTATAATACAGTTTACATAGTAACATAGTATGGAGGTTGTATAAAGACGTTATGTCATCTAGTCAAACCTTATCCACTACCCATAATGTCTGTTATAACAGTGAGATTTAGTAACCATAGTATTGGAGGTTGTATAAAGGACATACTCCATCCAGTCAACCTTATACCCTACCATAATGTCTGTAAAACAGTACATAGTAATAGTATTGGCGGTGTAGAAAAGACATACGTCCATCCAGTCAACTTATACCCTACCCTAATGTTGTATAAACAGTTAAATAGTAACATAGGATTGGAGGTTGTTTAAAACATACGTACATCTCGTCCACCTTTATACCCTACCATAATGCTGTATAAACATGTTACACAGTAACATAGTTATTGGAGGTTGTATAAAGACATACGTCCATCTTGTCCAACCTTTATACCCTACCCATAATGTCTGTATAACAGTTTACATAGTAAAAGAGTATTGGAGGTTGTATAAAGGAACACACGTCCATCTAGTCAACCTTAGTAGTCCCAAAACCCTAACCTGGGTAAGGGGAAGTATGACAGGGTGTTAGAGATAGTAAGATAGTATTGGATGGTTGTATAAAGACTACGTTCCATCTAGTCCAACCTTTATACCTACCCATAATGTCTGTATAAACAGTACATAGTAAACATAGTATTGGAGGTGGTATAAAAAAATACGTTCAATCTAGTCCAACCTTTAACCCTACCCATAATGGCTGTATAACGTTACATAGCAAATACTCTGGAGGGTTGTATAAAGACACACGTCAGTCTAGTCCAACCTCTATACCCTACCACATAATGTCGTATAACAGTGACATAGTAATAGGTATGGGAGGTTGCATTAAAGACATACGTCCCTCTAGTCCAAACCTTTATACCCAACCATTACTGTCTGTATAACCAGTACATCGTAACATGAGTATTGGAGGTTGTATAAAGACATCGTCCACTAGTCCAACCTTATACCTAACCATAATGTCTGTTATAACAGGTACAAGTAACATAGTATTGGAGGTTGTATAAAGACATACATCCATTCTTTCTTGTCCAACCTTTTTATACCCTACCCATTAAGGCTGTATAACCGTTACCATAGTAATAGTTATGGAGGTTGTATAAAGACCTTACTGGTTCCATCTAGTCCAACCTTTATACCATACCCATAATGTGTCTGTATAACAGTTACACAGTTAAACATAGTATTGGAGGGGTTGTATAAGACATAATCCATCTAGTCCAACCTTTATACCCTACCATAATGTTTGTATAACAGTTACATAGTAACATAGATTGGAGGTTTATAAAGACACACGTCTCCATACGTCCAACCTGTATTCCCTACCCATACTGTCTGTTATAACAGTTCTACATAGTAACATAGTATTGGAGGTGGTATAAAGACATAAGTCCAGCAAGTCCAACCTTTTATACCCTACCCCATACTGTGTATAACAGTTAGATTAGTAAAAGAGTATTGGAGGTGTATAAAGACATACGTCCATCTAGTCAAACCTTTATACCCTACCCAAATGTCTGTATTTTTTTAACCGTTACATAAGTAACATAGTATTAAGGTTGTATAAAGACATACATCCATCGATCCAAACCTTTATACCCTACCCATAATTAATGTCTGTTTTTAACAGTTACATAGGATATAGTATTGGAGGTGTATAAAGTCATACGTCCATCTTAGTCCAACCTTTATTACCCTACCCATAATGTCTGTATAAGTTACTTAGTAGTTAACACTAGTATTTGAGTTGTATAAAGAAATAAAATCCATCTAGTACAACCTTTATACCCTTCTACCCATAATGTCTGTATATGGTTACATATAACAAAGTATTGGAGGTTGTATTAAAGAATACGTCCATCTAGCTAACCTTTATAACCTACTCATCCCCCCCCCCCCCCATAATGTCTGTATAAACCAGTTACATAGAACGAGTATTGGAGGATGGATAAGCCATACGTCCATTCTAGTCCAACCGGTATACCCTACCCCATAATGTCTGTATGAAGTTACTAGTAGTTAAATATATTTGAGGTTCTATAAAGACATACGTCCATTCTCGTTCCAACCGGTATACCCTACCCATAATGTCTGTATAACGGTACATAGTAACACAGTATTGGAAGGTTGTATAAAGACATACGCAATCTAGTACAACACTTGATAACCTACCCATAATGTATGTTATAACAGTTACATAGTTAACGTAGTATTGGAGGTGGTATAAGACATTACGCCATCTAGGTCCAACCTTTGACCCTACCAAATGTCTGTCTAACAGTTACAAGTAACGGAGTATTGGAGGTTGTATAAAGACATGAAGTTGCAATCTAGTCCAACCTTATACCCTACCCATAAGTCTGTTATTATAACAGTTACATAGTAACATAGTATTGGATGGTTAGGTTGTATATAAAGATACGTCCATCTATTCCAAACTTTATACATACCCGAATGGTCTGCATAAACAGTTATAGTAACATAGTTTATTGGAAGTTGTATAAAGAAAACGTCCATCTAGCCAACCTTTAATTAACCCTACCCATAAGTCTGCATAACAGTTACATAGAAAATGTATTGGATTGTATAAAGAATACGTCCATCTAGTCCAAACCTTTATACCTACCATAAATGTGATAACAGTTAATAGTAATATAGTGATGGAGGTTGTTATACAAGACGTACGTACATCTAGTCCACCGTTATAACCTCCCCATAATGTCTGTTATATACAGTTACATAGTAACAAGTATGGAGTTGTATAAAGATATACGTCCATCTAGTCAAACCTTTATACCCTACCGAGAATGTCTGTATTACAGGTAAAGAGTAACATAGTATTGGAGGTTTGTATATAAAAGACTACGCCATTCTAGTCCACATTTATACCCTACCCAAATGTCTGTGAGAACAGTTACATAGTAAATAGTATTGGAGGTTGTATAAAGATATAGTCCATCTAGTCCAACCTTTATACCCTACCCATAATGTCTGATAACAGTACATAGTAACATAGTATTGGAGGTTGTATAAAGCAGATGTCCATATAGTCCAACCTTTATACCCCTAACCATAATGGCTGGTATAACAGTACATAGTAAACATAGTATTGGAGGTTGTATAAAGATATACGTCCATTTAGTCCAACCTTGTATAACCTTACCATAAGTCGTATAACAGTTACATAGTAGTAACATGTATGGAGGTTGTAGAAAGACGTATGTCCATCGAGTCCAACCTTTATACACATAACCATAATGTCTCGTATCACCCAGTTAGATAGTAAATAGTAAATTCCATTAGTCCGACCTTTATACCCTACCGATAATGTCTGTATACAGTTACATAGTAACATAGTATGGGAGGTTGTTATAAAAGAACATACGTCCAGCTAGTCCAACCTTATACCCTACCCATCATGTCTATAAATAACAGTTACAATAGTAAACATGTATTGGAGGTTTGTATAAAGATATACGTCCATATAGATCCAACCTTTATAACCTAACCCATAATGTCTGTATAACAGTTACATAGTAACATAGTATTGGAGGTTTGTAGAAAGGACGTTATGTCCATCAGTCAAAAACTTTATACATACCCTAACGTCTGTATAACCGTTAGATAGTAACATAGTATTGGAGGTTGTATAAAGACATAAGTCCACCAGTCCAAACCTTATACCCTACCAATAATGTCTGTAAAACAGGTACATAGTAACATAGTATTGGAGGTGTATTAAAGGACTACTTCCATCCAGTCCAACCTTTATACCCTAACCCTTATATGTATGTAAGAACAGTTAAAATTAGTAACATAAGATGGGAGGTTGTTTAAAGGACATACGTCCATCTGTCCAACCTTTATACCCTACCCATACTGTGTTAAAAGTTACACAGTAGTGAACCATAGTATTGGAGGTTGTATAAAGAACATACGTCCATCTTGTCCAACCTTTATACCCTACCCATAATGTCTGTTATAACAGTTACATAGTAAAATAGTATTGGAGTTGTAATAAAGACCAAGTCCATCTAGTCCAACCTTTATACCCAACCATAATGTCTGTTATAACAGTTACATCGTAAGATCGTATTGGAGGTTGTTATAAAGACATACGTCCATCTAGTCCAACCCTTTATACCCGACCCATAATGTCGTATAACAGTACATAGTAACATAGTATTGGAGGTTGTATAAAAAATGCGTCAATCTAGTCCAACCTTTATACCCTACCATAAAGGGCTGTCTAACAGTATTACATAGAAACATACTAGTGGAGGTTGTAGAAAGACACACGTCGTCTAGTCCAACCTCTCATACCCTACCCCATAATGTCTGTAGACAGTGACATAGTAATATGGTATGGAGGTTGGGATAAAGAACATTCCGTCATCTAGTCCAACCTTTATTACCCTACCCATCTGTCTGTAGACCAGTTACATAGTAAACATAGTATTGGAAGGTTATAAAGACAACGCCAGCTAGTCCAACCTTTATACCCTATCCAGTAATGTCTGTATACAGTACAACGAACATCGTATGGAGGTTGTATAAAGAAACATCCATATAGTCCAACTTTATACCCTACACATAATGTCTGTTTTTATAACAGTTACAAGTAGTAAAATAGTATTGGAGGTTGTATAAAGACATAGTCCCTCTAGTTCCACACCTTATACCTACCCATAAGGTCTGTATAACAGTTACACAGTAAAACATCGTATTGGAGGTTGTATAAAGACATTAATCATTCTAGGTCCAACCTTATACACGACCCATATGTCGGTAAACAGTACATAGTAACATAGTATTGGAGGTATATAAAGACACAGCGTCCCATCTAGTCCAACCTTATCCCTACACCATAATGTCTGTAGAAACAGGTACATAGTAAACATGTATTGAGGTTTGTATAACGGACATACGTCCATCAAGGTCCAAACTTTAACCCTACCCATTACTGTCTGTATAACAGTTAGATCGTAACTAGTATTGGAGGTTGTATAAAGTACATACGTCCATCTAGTCCAAACCTTTATACCCTACCCATAATGTCTGATAACCGTTACATAGTAACATAGTAGTAAGGTGTTATAAAGACATAATCCATTCTAGGTCACCAACCTCCTATACCCTACCCATAACTGTATGCTATACACGAGTTACATAAAAAGATATGAGTATATTTGGAGGTTGTATAAAGTCATAGTCCAATTCGAGTCCACCCTGTTATAAAAAAAAAAACCCTACCCATAATGGCTGTATAAGCGTTAAATAGTAACATAGTATTTGAGGTTGTATAAAGAATACATCAATCTAGTCCAACTTTATACCCTACCCATAATGTCTGTATAATGGTACATGTAACACAGATATTGGAGGTTGTAGAACAGGACATACGTCCATCTAGTCCACCTTTAGAACCTACCCATAATGATCTGATAAACAAGTTACATAGTAACGTAGTATTGAGGTTGTATAAAGGATACGTCCATCTAAGGTTCACCTTTATACCCTACCATAATGTCTGTATAAGGTTACATCGGAACATAAGTATTTGGATTTCTATAAAGACATGACGTCCATCTAGTCAACCGTTATACCCTATCCCGTAATTGTCTGTATAACGGTTACATAGTAACACAGTATGGAAGGTTGTATTAAAGATCATACGTCCAATCTTAGGCCAACTTTATAACCTACCCATAATGTCTGTTTATAAACAGTAAATAGTAACGTAGTATGGAGGGTTGTATAAGACATTACGTCTCCATCTAGTCCAACCTTTATACCCTACCCATAGGTCTGTTATAACAGTATATAGTAACGTAGTCTTGGAGGTTGTAATAAAGCATACGTCCCATCTAGTCCAACCTCGTTTACCCTACACATAATGTCTGGATAACAGTTACATAGTAACATAGTATTGGAGGGTTGATAAAGAATACGTCCAATTCTAGCCAAACTTTAACCATACCCCATTATGTCTGCATAATAACAGTTACATAGTAACACTTAGTATTTGGGAGGTTGTTATAAAGACATACGTCCATCTAGTCCAACCTTAAACATACCCATAATGTCTGTTTATAACAGTTACATAGTAAATTAGTATTGGAGGGTTGTATAAAGAAGTATGTCCATCTAGTCCAACTTTATACACTTACCCATAATGTCTGTATAACAGTTAGATAGTAAAATAGTATGGAGGTTGATATAAAGACATAAGTCCATTAAGTCCAACCGTTATACCCTACCATAATGTCTGTTTATAACAGACCTAGTTAACATAGTATTGGAGGTTGTATAAAGAATACGTCCATCCAGTCCAACCTTTATACCCTACCCATAATGTATGTATAACAGTTAAATAGTAACATAGTATTGGAGGTGTTAAAGACATACGTCCATCTAGTCCAAACCTTTATACCCTACCCATAATGTATGTATAAACAGTTACACAGGAAACATAGTATTGGAGGTTGATTAAAGACATACGTCCATCTGTCCAACCTTGATCCCTACCCCATAATGTCGTCCTAAACAGTTACAGAGTAAAAAAGTATTGGAAGGTTGTTATAAAGACACACGTCCATCTAGTCCAAACCTTTATACCCAACCCATAATGTCTGTCTAACAGTTAATAGTAAGATAGTATTGGAGGGTGTATAAAGACATAAGTCCATCGAGTCCAACCTTTATAACCTACCCATAATGTCTGGTATAACGTACATAGTAACATAGGATTGGAAGGTTGTATAAAAAAAAAATACGTTCATCTAGTCCAACCTTTATACCCTTACCCATAATGGCTGTATAACAGTACATAGAACAGAAACATTACTATGGAGGTTGTATAAAGACACACGTCCGTCTAGTCCAACCTCTATACCTACCCATAATGTCTGTATAACAGGACATTTTAGTAAGATGCGTATGGAGGTTGCATAAAGACATTACGTCCCTCATCCATCTAGTCCAACCTTTATACCCTAACCATACTGCTGTTATAACAGTTTACATAGTACATAGTATTGGGTAGGGTTTTTTTTTGTTATTAAAGACATACCGTCCATCGTAGTAACCTTATACCCTACCCATATGTCGGTATAACAGTTACACAGTAACATATATTGGAGGTTGTATAAAAGACATACCCATATCTAGTCCAACCTTTATACCCTAACCCATAATGTCGGGTATAAAAAGTACATAGTAACATAGTATGGAGGTAGGGTTATATAAAGACACACGTCCATCTAGTCCAACTTTATTCCCACCCAAATGTATGTATAACAGTTACATAGTAAACATAGTATTGGAGGTGTATAAAGACATAGTCCATCAAGTCCAACCTTATAACCCTACCATAATGTAGTATAACCAGTTTTAGATAGTAACATAGTATGGAGGTGTATAAAGAAATACGTCCCATCTCGTCAACCTTTATACCCTACACATAATGTCTGTATAACAGTTACATAGTAAAATAGTATTAAGGTTGTTATAAAGACATCATCCATCTAGTCAACCTTTGCGCTACCCTACCCATTTAATGTCTGTATAACAGTTACATAGTGACCATAGTAGTGGAGGTTGTATATAAAGTCATACGTCCATCTAGTCCAACCTTTATTACCTACCCATAATGTTGTATAAGTTACATAGTAAACATAGTATTTGAGGGTGTATAAGACATACAATCCATCTAGTCCCAACCTTTATACCGACCCATAATGTCGATAATGGTTACATAGTAACACAGTTTATTTGAGGTTGTATAAGACTAGTCCAGCTAGTCCACCTTATAACCTACCCAGAATGTCTGGGAAACAGTTACATAGTAACGTAGTTATTGGAAGCGTTGTTAAAGGATACGTCCATCTTCGTCCAACCTTTATACCCTACCCATAAATGTATGTATCGTAAAGTTACATTAGTAACATATATTTGATGGTCATAAAGACATACGTCCATCTGTTCCAAACCGTTATACCCTACCCATTATTGTCGTTATAACGGTTAATGTAACACAGTATTGGAGGTTGTATAAAGACATACGTCCCATCTAGCCAACCTTATAACCTACCATAATGTCTGTCTATAACCAGTTACATAGTAACGTAGGATTGGAGGTTGTATAAAGACATCCGTCATCTAGTCCAACCTTTATACCCTACCCATAAGTCTGTAGAACAGTTACATCGTATACGTTAGTATTGGAGGTTGTATTAAAGACATACGGCCATCTAGTCCAAACCGTATACCCTACCCATAATGTCTGTATAACAGTTACATAGGAAACATAGGATTGGAGGTTGTATAAAGAAATACGGTCCATCTAGTCCAAAAACTTAGTACCCTACCATAAATGTCTGCATAACAGTTACATAGTAACATAGTATTGGAGGTGTTAAAGACAATACGGCCATCTAGTTACAACATTATAAACCTACCCATAAATGTCTGTCAACAGTTACATAGAATAAGTATTGAGGTTGTATAAAGACGTACGTCCATATAGTCCGACCTTTCTACCCTACGATAATGTCTGTTATTACAGTTACATAGAACATAGTATTGGAGGTTGTTATAAGACATACGTCCATTCGAGTCCAACCTTCTAATCCTTAACAAATATGTCGTTATAACAGTGACTAGAACAGAGTATTGGAGGTTGTATAAAGACTACGTCCATCTAACCGACTTTATACCCTACCCAAATGTCTTGTATACCCAGTAAATAGAACATAGTATTGGAGGCTCGTATAAAGGACATACGTCCATCGAGTCCAACATTATACCCTACCCATAATGCCTGTATAACGGTAACATCGTACATTGTTTGGAGAGTTGTATAAAGACAACGTCCATCTAGTCCAACCTTTTATACCCACCCATATAATGCTGTATAACAGTTAATAGAACATTAGTATTGGAGGTTGTATTATAAAGACCACGTCCATGAGTCCAAACCTTTATACCCTACCCTATGTATGTAAACGGTTACATAGTAACATAGGATGGAGGTGGTATAAGACATAAGTCCATCGAGTCCAACCTTTTTTTATGACCCTTATCCCATAATGTCTGTAGAACAGTACATAGTAACATAGTATTGGAGGTTGTATAAAGACATCGTCCATCGAGTCCAACCTTTATACCCTTACCGCATTAATGTCGTATACCAGTGACAGTAACATAGTATTGGAGGTTGTATAAGACTACGTCCATTTAGTCCAACCTTTATACCCTACCCATAATGTCTGTATAACAGTTACATGTAAAAGTAGTATTAGGGATTGGAGGTTGTATAAATTATAAAGGACATACGTCATCTAATCCGACCTTTCTACCCTAACCCATAAGTCTGTAATAACAGTTACATAGTACATAGTATTGGAGGTTGTATATAAAAGACGATACGTTCCATCTAGTCCAACCTTATACCCTACCCATACTGCGTCTAACGGTTACATCGTAACATTAGTATTGGAGGTTGTATAAAGACATACGTCATCTAGTCCAACCTTTATACCCTACCAATAATGTCTGTATAAACAGTAAATAGTAACATAGTGTATTGGGGTTGTATAAAGAATAACGTCCTCCATTAGTCCAAACATTTATTACCCTCCCATAATGTCTGTATAAACAGTTACATAGTATAACTAGGATTGGAGGTTGTATAAAGACAAAATCATCTAGTCCAACCTTTTAGAACTACCATAATGTCTGTTAACAGTTACATAGTAAAATAGTATGGAGGTTATATAAAGACACTCGTACATCTAGTCCAACATTTATCATACCACACATGAATGTCTGTATACGTAATAGTAACACGAGTATGGAAGGTTGTTAAAGCAACAAACACGTACCCATCCCAAGATCACAACCTTTTATACCCTACTTGTGATGGTTTATTCATTCATCCAGGTCATGGTATATCTGTGAAGTCAATTGATCAACTGGACTTGAAATGTAGTTCTTGAAGACGTTTCGCTAGTCATCCGACTGGCTCCATTCTCAATTCAGAATGACTTGTACAAGAATCTGTGGCAATATGTACCCTGGAAAATCCCAATTAGCATATCACGCCAGGTGTTAAGGGTGTGATTAGGATAGTGGCTAAGAGGGTTATAGGAAACGCCCAGAGTAAGGTGTTAAAACAGCATTGTACATGGCAGACAAGTTGGTGCGAACCCCCCCATCTATTAGGCTTGGGTTCTTTATTTTCACTAAATGGGCCATCCTTAACACTCTCTTGAACCAGTCACGTTCCTTCGCAGTAGTTAACATTACAATCTTCTAAAGGTAGTGTCCTTTATCCTTAAGATGCAGATACACGCTGAGTCTGACCCGAGGAATTGGCTATTCTGTGCTGGCCATTACTTGTGCAGTGTGTTTGGGTCCCCCACATACAAATCAGAGCATTCTTCACTGCATGACTGGCATAATGATGTCGCTTTCGTGTTTTGGTATTGGGTCTTTCGGATGTGTACCAAAACACTGCAGGCAGCAATTGGTACATCCGAAAGACCCATACCAAACACAAAGAAAAGCGCACATCATAATATGCGTGCAGTGCAGTGAAGGAATGCTATGATTTGGATGTGGGGGGAAGACCTAAACAGCAAACTGGCAAATCAACGTAGCCCAGCACAGAAAGAGCCAATTCCTGGGTCAGACTCAGCTGTGGTCTGCATCTTAAGGATAAAGGACATACCTTTGAAGATTGTAATGTAACTACTGCGAGAACGGGACTGGTCAAGAGACGTTGTTGTTAAGGAGGCATTTATGTGAAAAATAAGAAACCAAGCCTAAATAGAGGTGGGGGGTTCGACACAACTGTCTGCCATGTACAATGCTGTTTTAAACCTTACTCTGGGCGTTCTATAAAACCTCTTAGCCCACTATCTAATCACACCCTTAACCATGGCTGTGATATGCTAATTGGGATTTTCCAGGGTACATAATTGCCACAAGATTTTGTACAAGTCATTCTGAATTGAGAAAGCCAGTCGGGATGACTAGCGAAACGTCTTCAAGAACTACATTAAGACAAGTTGATCTAATTGATACACACAGAATTATACTTTATACCCTACCCTTACTGTCTGTATAACGTAGAAGTAACATAGTATTTAAGGTTGTAAAAGACATCGTCCCATCTAGGGCCAAAACTTTATACCCTACCAATTGTCTGTAAACCGTTACATAGTCACATAGTATTAACGAGGTTGGATAAAGAACATAACCCATCCATCTAGTCCAACCTTATACCCTACCCATTAATGTTTGTTATAACAGTTAATATAACAGTATTGGAGGTTGTATAAAGTCATTACTCCATCTACGTCCAACCTTATATACCCTACCCATAATGTCGTATAAGTTACTAGATAACAAGTATTTGATGGTTGTTATAAAGACATACCATCCATCTAGTCCAAACATTTTACCCTACCAATAATGTCTGTATAATGGTTACATAGTAACACAGTATTGAGGGTTGATTATAAAGACATTACGTCCATCTAGTCCAACCTATACCTACCCATAGTCTGATAACAGTTACATAGTAACGTAGTATTGGAGGTTGTATAAAGGCAACGTCCCATCAGTCCAACCTTATAACCCTACCCATAAGTCGTATAACAGTTACATGAACGTAGTATTGGAGGTCTGTATAAAAGGACATAGTCCATCTAGTCCAACCTTTATACCTACCCATAATGGTCTGTAGACAGTACATAGTAAAATAGTATTGGAGGTTGTATAAAGAGAAATACGTCCATCTAGTCCCAAACTAACCCTACCCATAATGTCTGCATAACAGTTAATAGAACATAGTATTGGGGTTGTATAAAGACATACGTCCATCTAGTCCACCTTGTTATACCTACCCATAATGTTGTATAACGTTACATGAGTAATATAATTGGAGGGTGTATAAAGAGTACGTCCTCTAGCCGACATTCATACTTAGCCGATAATTTTGTATTACAGTTACATAGTAACATGTATGAAGGTTGTATAAAGACATCCGTCCATTAGTCCAACCTTTCGTACCTACCATAATTGTCTATTTAAACAGTTACATAGTAACATAGTATGGAGGTTGTATAAGATATACGTCCATCTAGCGTCCAACCTTTATAACCACCCAAATGTCTGTATAACGTTAATTAGTAAACATTAGTTTGCAGGGTTGTATAAAGACGTATGGCCATCATAGTCCAACCTTAACACTACCCATAAGGTCTGTAAACAGTTAGATGAACATGAGTATTGGAGGTTGTTAAACGACATAGTCCATCCAGTTCCAACCTTTAGAACTCCCATAATGTGGTATAACAGTTACATAGTAACTAGATTGGAGGTGTGTATAAGACATACGTCATCCCAGTCAACCTGTATACCACCATTAAATGTATGTATAACAGTTAAATAGTAACATAGTATTGGAGGTTGTTTATAAAGAATACGGCCATCTAGTCCAACCTCTTATACCTACCCATAAGTATGTGATAACAGTACACCAGGCAAAAATAGTATTGGAGGTGTATATTAAAGACCATACGTCCATCTTGTCAACCTTTATACCCTACCCAAATGTTCTGTATAACGTTAATAGTAAAATAGTATGGAGGTTGTATAAAAGACAACACGGTCCATCTAGTCCAACCCTTATACCCAACCCATAATGTCTTATAACAGTTACATAGTAAGAAGTCTTGGAGGTAGCATAGTCCACAGTCCACATTTACCACCCCATATGTCGGTATTCATAGTCGAGTGGGTTAAAAACTTCACTACCAAACTTTATACCTACCATAATGTGTTATAACAGGTACATAGAACATACGTATTAGGAGGTTGTATAAAGAACCACGTCACGTAGTCCAACCTCTATTACCCTAACAATAAGGGGTCTGTATAACAGTTGACATTAGTAAATACTATTGGAGGTGTCCATAAAGACACGTCCCATCTAGTCCAACCTTAACCCTACCCATAATGTCGTATAACAGTACATAGTTAAATGAGTATTGGAGGTTGATAAAGACATACTCCATCTAGCTCCAACCTTTTTATTACCCTACCCATACTGTCTGTATAACAGTAATAGAACATAGTTTGGAGGTGTTAAAGATCTACTCCATCTAGCACCTTATACCCTACCACATAACTGTATTAACAGTTACACAGTAACATAGTATTGGAGGTTGTTATAGAAAGACTACATCCATCTGTCCAACCTTATATCCCAACCATAAGTCGTATAACAGTTACTAGTAACATAGTTTGGAGGTTGTATAAAAGAAATACGTCCATCTACGTCCAACGCTTATTCCCACCCATTACTGTCTATGATAACAGTTACATAGTAACATAGATATTGGAGTTGTGATAAAAGACCTATACGCCATCAGTCCCAACCTTTATACACTACCCTAAGTCTGCTCTAACAGTTACATAGCTAACTAGTATTGGAGGTTGTATAAGACATAGTCATCCATGCTAGTCCAACCTTTATGACCCTACCCAGAAGTCGTATAACAGTTACAATAGTAACATAGTTAAGGTTGTATAAAGACATACAGTCAATCTAGTACAAACCTTTATACCACTACCATAATGTGGTAACTAGATTCATAGTAACATAGTATTGAGGTTGTGAAAGCATACGATCATCTAGTCCACTTATACCAGACCCATAGTCTGTTACATGGTTACCATAGAACACAGGTATGGGGTTTGTATAAGCAACGTCCATCTAGTCCAACCTTTATACCCTACCCATAATGTGTTCTGTAAAATGCGTTACATTAGGTAACTAGTATTGGAGGTGTATAAAAGCCATAGTCATATTAGTCCAACCTTTATACCTACCCATAATGTCTGTACTAACAGGTTACATAGTAATCTTATGTATAAGGCACGCATAGTCAAGTAACTAATTGTCGTATATCATAGTAAACATTTGGTCTAGTCCATTACGGTACACCTATAACCTATCACATCATGATCTGGATAACACAGTTACATAGTAACATAGTATTGGAGTTTGTATAAAAGAAATACGTCATATAGTCCAACCTTTATACCCTACCATAATTCTGCTAACAGTTACAGTAGTAACATTTTTAAGGTTATTTGGAGGTGTGTATAAAGACATACGTCCATCTAGTCCAACCTTTAAACACTAACATAATGTCTTCTGTACTAACAGTAAATAGTTGTTTGTTAATATAGTATTGGAGGTTGTATAACGACGTAGCCTACTTAGTTCGCCAAACGTTTAAACCTCCCCAGTAATCTGTATAACAGTTCATAGGAACCATAGTATGGAGGAGGTGTGATAAAGATATACGTCCATCTAGTCCAACACTTTATACCATACCGATAATGTCTGTATTACAGTTACATGTAAACATAGTATTGGAGGATGGATAAGACATACGTCCATCTAGTCCAACATTAACACCCTACCCATAATGTCTTTTATATAACAGGTTAATGTAAAATCAGTATGGAGGGTGTATACAATATAGTCCATTCTAGTCCAACCTTTATTACCCTACCAAATGTCTGTATCAAGTTACTAGTAGTAACATAGTATTGGAGTGTATAAGACGTGATGGCAATTCAGTCCACACCTTTATACCCACACCATAATGTCCGTATGAACAGTTCCTAGTAACATAGTTGGAAGGTTGTTATAAAGAATATGTCATCTAGTGCCGACCTTTATATCTACCCATAATGTCGTTGTATAAACAGGTTACATAGTAAACATAGCATTGGAGGTGTGTTAAAGACGTATTGTCATCATAGTCCGCAACCTTTATACCATTCCCATAATGTCTGGATCAGTTACTAGTAAAAATAGCATTGGAGGTGTAAAAGAGTAAGTCCATCTAGTCAGAACCCTATATTACCCCTACCCATAATCGTATTAAGTTACATAGTACTAGTCACAGCAGGTAGTGGAGGGGGAGGGAGTTGTGAGTAGTTGGAGGTGGTATGTAAAGAACATACGTCATCTAGTCAAACCTACACACCCTACCCTAATTGTCTGTTAAACAGTTCAATAGTACAATAGATTGGAGGTTGGATAAGACGTACGCCATCTAGTCGACCTATATGACCCTACCACATATATCTGTTGTACAGTATCATAGTAACATAGTATGGAGGTTGTATAAAGACATAGTCCATCAGTCAACCTTACACCCTACCCATAATTCTGTATAACAGTACATGAGTAACATGAGTATTGGAGGTTGTAAAAAGACATACGTCCAATCCAAGGGGGGGTTTTCCACCTTTTATACCCTACCCCAAATGGGTATAACAGTTACATAGTAGTAAACATAGTATTGGGAGGTTGCATAAAGACTACGTTCCATCAAGTCCAACCTATTAACACTCTTTTTTTTTTTTTTTTTAACCCTACCTAAAGTTGATCGGAGGAAGCAAAAACAAAAAAGCTAAAAAGGGGGAAAAATTCCTCTCTAAGGCAATCAAGATCTACACAACATGCATTTGTTCAATTAGTATCGTAACCAGAACACGAAGTATATACATTACTTCTCATTAATGTCCGGTCTCCACCTATAGATATACCAGTACAATATTATCCTCCACAAACTACAATGAAGAATTCAATTAGAAATCCCTACCCGATACATTGTATAATACCAGTATTCAATTATAGTAGACCCTAAACAACACGTATTACCGTAATTCTCATTTTATTCCACAACCACAGAACTACAAATTTACAGAAATTAGTATCCGTCACGACTACAGTTTATGATTAACCAGGTATCAATATATAATAGTATCCCTGTACTAACAGAACTAACAGTATATGTATTAATTTTTTACCCGTATTCTCAGATTATATAGATCCCCGTACAACCAGAACAACAGATATGTATTAATACCAGTAATAATTCTCAATATATATAGGTATCCCAAGTACCAACCAGAACTACATCTATGTCTTATATACCAGTATTTCTCAATATTATATAGATCCCGTTGGACCCAACCAGAAACATAGTATATGTATTAATACCAGTAATTCATCAATATTATATAGGTATCCACTACCAAACCGAACTACAGTATATGTATTAATACCGAGTATCTCAATATTTATATAGTATCCCTGTACCAACCAGAAATACAGGATATATTATACTACCAGTATATTCTCAATATTATATTAGTTATCCCTACCAACCAGAATACAGAGTATTGGTATAATACCAGTAATTCTCCAATATATAATTGATTCCCGCGTAACAACCAGAACAATACATTTATGTATTATACCAGTAATTTCATATTATATTATCCCGTACCACACAGGAACTACATATAGGTATGTAATACCAGAATCTCAATATTATATAAGTATCCCTGATACCAACCAGAACCAAGATATGGTTAATACCAGTAATTACTCAATATTATATAGTATCCCGGTACCAACCAGAAAACTCACAGTATATGTATTAATACCAGATTCTCACTTTATATGCCTAACCACTCATATATATTTTAATCCAGTCAATATATAGTTCATTACCCCAGAAACTACTATCTTTATACCAGTATTTCATTAAACCCTCAAAACTCATTATGTATTAATACAGAATTCTCAATATTATTATTATCCCTTGTACCAACCAGAACTACTAGTAATGTAATATACCAATACAGTATTCAAAATAAATGTATCCCCGTACACACCAGAACCACAGTATTATGTATTAATACGTAGTAATTTTCTCATATTAATATAGATGCACAAGTACCAACCAGAACCACAGTTATAGTATTATACCGGTAATCTCATATTATTAGTATCCCTGTACCCATCCAGGAACTACAATTATGTTATATAATACCAGTTAATTCTCAATATTATATAGTATGCCCGGTTACCAAACCAGAACTACCATGTATATGTATTAATACCAAGTAATTCCAATATTAAAGTATCACCTGTACCAAACAGAACCACAGTATATATATTAATACCAGTAGATTCTCAATTTTATTAGTATCCCAGTAACCAACAGGAACTACTATATATTGTAAATACCAGTAATTTCAATATTATGGATTCCATTATGTACCAACCAGAATATATATATTGTATTAATACCAGTAATTCAATATTATATATGATCAGGATACCGTCGTACCAAACCAGAACACAGGTATAGTATTAATACCAGTAAATTTCTCAAATGATATAGTATCCCGTAGTACCACAAGAAACTAACAGTATTTATTATTAAACCGTATTCTCAATATGGTATATAGTAATCCCCAGTACAACACAGAATTAAATATCGTTTAATACAGTAATCTACAATATTATATGTATCCCGTACCAACCAGAACTACATTTATGTAAGTAATAACTAATTCTCAAATATTATATATTTCCCGTATCCCCGTACCAACAGAACACAGTTATGGTATTAATACAGATAATTCTCATATTAATAGTATCCTAGTACCAACCAGAAACTACAGTATATGTATTAATACCAGTAATTTCAAGTTATATATAGTATCCCGTACACCAGAACTAATAGTAAGATTAATACAGTATTCTCAATATATATAGTATCCCGTACCAACCAGAACTGACAGTATTAGTAATAATACCAAGTAATCTCAATATTATCTATCCCTGTACAACAACCAGAACACATACGATATATGTTATTAATACCAGTAGATTACGATATTATATGTATCCCAGTACCAAACCAGCATACATATCTGTATTAATACCAGTAATTTCTTAATATTTTAGTATCCATGTACCAACCCAGATATAGATTTTATGTATTAATACCAGTAGTAATTTCATATATATATGATATCCCCGTACCAACCAGAACTACAGTTATGTATTAATACCCAGTAATTCTCAAATATAATCAGTTCCCGTTGTACCAACACCAGAACCTACATATATATGTATTAACAGTTAATTCATCAATATACTATAGTATCCCCAGTACCACACCAGCAGACCACAGTATATGTATTACATACCAGTATTAATTCAATACATATTATTATCACGTACCAACCGACCAACATTATTGTCTTAATACCGTAAATTTACTCAATATTAATTAGTCCTATCCCTGTACACATGACCAGAACTACAGTATATGTATTAAATACCAGTAATCTCAATATATAAGATGCCCTGTACAACAGGAACACAGTATATGTATTAATACCAGTAATCAATTTAAGTTAGTACCCGAACACGTATATGACATTATACAGTCATCCAATATAGTATCAAACCAGAAACTACAGTTATTATTAAATACCAGTAATTTCAAATATTATATAGGTTCCCTGTCCAAGACTACAAACCAGAACTACAGATATGTATTAATACCGAGTAACTCTCAATATTATATAGTATTCCGTGTACCAACCAGAACTACAGATATGTTTAATACCAAGTAATTCTCAAATTTTAGTATCCAGTACAACCTACTGTTACACACCAGAACTACAGTATATGTTGTAACCAGTAATTCTGCATAGTATTAGTATCCCTGTAAACCAGAACTACGTATAGTATTAATACCAGTAATTCTCAATATTATCTAGTTCCGCCATACAACAGAATACAGTATATAGTCATTAATTACCCAGTAATTCTCATATATATATACAACAGAGACCCGACGTACCAAACCAGAACTACAGTATATATGTTAATACCCAGAATTCTCAATATTGGTATGTTACCTGTGAACCTAACCAGAACTAACGAGTACTATGTATTAACCAGGTAGACTTCTGAATACTAGTTTATTAGATTATCCACCCAGTCCGACGACAGTAACTCGACGAGCGTATACCGTATATGGATAATACCGCGTAATATACAAATGTAATTCGAGTAAGAGGCCTGACGTGATGTCAAGTACCAATACAGACAGCGATGATAAGTACCAGTCGCTATTCCTCAATATATGAAGGCCACTCCACAGACTACGTTAGATGACAGTCAATTTTAGATCCTACCACCAGAACTACATTAATACAGATCAAAAAGTTACCTGTCACGCAGAACGTAATTATGAGGTTAACAAGATTCATTAATCGTATCCACGTACCAACCCGGAACTTTAGTCCAGTGCTATCGTAGTAATCATACCTAAATTTCTCAATATTATATAGTATCCCTGTACAACCAGAAAACTACAGTCTATATAGCTAAGTACATTTAGAGTCTATCTCACACTATATGACGCCTCCCTGTCGCCCAATCAATATATTTATACATACCAAGGCCATCTCACTATATCATGATCCACTGCCAACCAAACGTGACAGGTCATTGGTAGTAAACAGTGAAGTCGTGATCGCATATTATATATTATCCCCGTACACAAACCAGAACTACATTTTATGTATTAATACAGTAATTCTCAATATGATATATTTCCCCGTACAACACAGAATACGTATAGTAGTGAATACCAGTAATTCTCAATATTATAAAGTATCCCGTACCAACCAAGAACCACAGTATATGTATTAATACCAGTAATTCTACATATTATATACCTGGTCCTCGGCAAGGTCGCGCCCACTGTAGCGCCAGTACCAGACCACCTGACGGTAGACTGAATTAAGTAGCACGTAGTTCCTATACTAGGGTACGTATACGCAGATCCGTACCCACCAGACACTACAATATATGTATTAATACAGTATTTCACATATAATATCGTATCCCGCTACCCAACAGAACTTACAGTATATGTAATAATACCAATATATCTCAATATTATATAGTATCCCGTACAAACCAGAACACACGTATATGTAATTACTACCAGTAATTCTATATTATATAGTTATCCCAGTACCAATTATGAACTAACATTACTATGTATTAATACAGTAATCTTCAATATTATATAGTATCCATCCGTACCAACCAGAAACATAGTAATGTATTAATACCAGTATATCTCAATTATTATAAGTTCCCTGTACAACCCAGAAATATAGATATTGAGGCATTAACTACCAGTAATTCTCAATATATATAGGTATCCTGTTTACCCAACCAGAACTACAGTATATAGTTATTAATACAGTTATTCTCAATACTTATATAGTATCCCCATACCAACCAGAACTACAGTCAGATGTATAATACCAGTAATTATTAATATGTATATTATCAAGCCGTACCAAACCAGACCTACATTTTATGTATTAATACCAGTAATTCTCAATATTATATATTATCCCCGTACAACCAGAACTACAGTATTGTGTATTATACAGGCGATAATCTCAATATTATAAAGCATCCACGTACAAACCAGAACACAGTATTATAAACCATAGAATTCTCAATATATATAGTATCCCAGTACCAACCAGAAACCACAGTATATGTATTAATACAGTAATTCTCAATATAGTATCGTCCGTACAACCAGATACTAGTATATGTATTATCACGTAATCTCAATATTATTAGAGTATCCCTGTACCAACAGAACTGTACCAAAAAGAACTACAGTAATGTATTAATACACCAGTAATACTCGCCAATATTACTATAGTATCCCTGTACCAACCGAACTACAGTCTATGTAATAATACCAGTAATTCTAAATTATATAGTATCCATGACCAAACCCAAGACTACAGTTATATGGTTTTAATACCAGTTAATTCTCAATGATTGAATTGTAGTCTCCCCTGACAACCAGAACTACAGTGATATGTATTATTGACCAGTTAATTCTCAATATTATATGTATTCTGTACAACACAGAACTGACAGTATGTGTCTAATACCAGAGAATTTCAATATTATATAGTGATCACATGTACCCAACCAGTAATGTACCAACCAGAAACTACAGTATAGTGTTAACTACAGTAATTCAATATTCTAAGTACCCTGTTACTAACGAAAACTACAGTATATGTATTAATACAAGTAATTCTCAATATTATATAGTCTCCCGTACAACACCAGAACTTACGTATATGTATAATACAGTAATTCTCAATATTATATAGTGTCCCCGTACCACCAGAACAACAGTATATGTATTAATACCACGGAATTCTCATATTTATATTGGTATCCCTGTACAAACCAGACACAACAGTATATGTTAAAACGTAATTGTCAATTAGTATTATAGTATCCTTATACACACAAGAACTACAAGTATATGTATAATACCCGTATATTCTCATATTATATCAGTATGCCCTGTACCAAACCAGAACTCATATATGATAATTCAATAAATTACCAGTTAATTCTCCCCAATATATATACTGATCCCTTGTACAAACCAGAACAACAGATATGTATTACTACCAATAATTCTCAATTATTAGTTGTTTTAGAAAATTACCCAGGCCTTTTTTAAAGCTATTTGAAGACACTATATCATGGTTCACTATTCCCTAAATTAAATGACACTATATAGGTCACTGTTCCCTATATTAAATGACCATATATCATGGTCAACTATTCCCTATATATCGGACACTATATCATGGTCACTATTCCACTATATTAAATGAGACACATATAATTGGTCAAATTTCCCTATATTAAATGACACTATATCATGTCACTATTCCTTAATTAATGACACCATATCATGGTCACTATTCCCTATATTAAATGACACTATATCATGGTCACTATTCCCTATATAAATGACACCATATCATGGTCACTATTCCCATATTAAAGACACTGTATCAGATCCTGTTCCCTAATTAAAATGACACTATTACCATGGCCACTTTTCCCTATATTAAATGACACTATTCACGGTCATATTCCCTATATTAAATGACACTATATCATGGCCACTATTCCCTATATTAAATGACACTATATCATGGTCACTATTCCCTATATTAAAGAAATATATATGGTCACTATCCTATATTAAAGACACATATTATGGTCACTATTCCCTATATTAAATGACACTATATCATGTCACTATTCCCTAATAAATGACACTATATCATGGTCACATTCCCTATATTAAAATGACACTATATGATGCGTCACTATTCCCTATATTAAATGACACTATATCATGGTCACTATTCCCTATATAAATGAACTAGATCATGGTCACTATTCCCTATATTACTGACACTAATCACGTCAATTTCCTATATTAAATGACACTATATCATAGGTCATATTCCCTATTAAATGACACTATCTCACGGTCACTATTCCCTATATTAAATGACCACTATATCCCGGTCACTATTCCTATATTTAAATGACACTATATCACGGTCACTATCTCTATATTAAATGACACTATATCACGGTCACTATTCCCTATATTAGACACATCACGGTCAATTCCCTATATTAATGACACTATATCACGGTCACTATTCCCTATATTAAATGACACATATCATGGTCACTATTCCTATATTAAATGACAACTATATCACGGTCACTATTCCCTATATTAAAATCAATATCTGATCACTATTCCCTAATTAAATACCATAGATCATGTCCCTATTCCGACTATATTAAATGACACTATATCATGGTCCTTCCCTATATTAAATGACACTATATCATGTCAAATTCCCTATATTAAAAATGAACTATATCATGGCACTATTCCCTATATTAAATGACACTATATCATGGTCACTATTCCTATATTAAATGACAACTATATCATGGTCATATTCCTATATAAATGACACTATATCATGGCACTATTCATTTTAGCAATAAGGCATTCCCAGTTTACATTACATCATCCAAAAGGAGCTCTGGGTTATTAGATATCACCAGACCAACACAGATCTTTCTAGTAGAACTTCTACCATCTGTGAGTAGAAAATGACTCATATAGAAAATGAAGAAACTTATACTTTAGAGGGTGACTGGCGAGTTCCCTACTCCAATCTATGTAATGGGTAGTTAAAATCCCCCATAACCAGAAGCGCCCATAACAGCAGCCTTCGCCAACTGCATATGGAGGTTCATACTACCTCATCTCCGGCATGTTGGAGGCCTTATTAACATACTCCAACAATTAATTTAACCTACCTCTTGCTTCTGCACACCAGTTCCACCCATAATGTTCTCTGTTTCGCATCGTTTGCTCCCCATCTATTCCTATCTTTTAAATTGGTCTTCAATTCCGTTTAACATTACATACATACTCCTCTCCTTTCTATTAACTCGGTCCATGTCTAAATAAGGAGTATACTTCAATATGTATGCCCAGTCATGTGAATTGTTAGCAGTTCCGCTTATACCATCACATATATACTTTCCTTTAAAGCTATTATTTAAAGTTCCGGTTTTCCAGCGACTTCGTGCATTTGTAACACATACAGTTTGATTATCAATTGATTTTACTTCAATACATGGTCGTACATGCACTCATTATCCTCTATGCCACCCCTGTCCATCTCTCAGTTGTGTTTGTAGACCCCGGATCCCTAAACATCCTATCTACCCCTCCTCTGATCTAGAGGTGCACCTACTTCTATTTATATATCATGGTACTGTCTATCTACAGTAGGGAAGGATAGTGTGCACTCGAACGTTCAATTTATACTGTCGGTTGTCTGATCTACAGTAGGGGGATAGTGTGCGCTAAACCTACTCTATCTGTCTTGTCTATCTGTCTATCTATCTATCAACGTATAATGATCTATTCTATCTATTATCTATTTATCTATCAATCCAATCATATTCTATTGTCTATCATGTATATTTACAATAATCTATTATAAGCTACCAATCTATCTATTGTCTATTTATCATTAAGTTATGATCTGATGTATCTTTCTATCTACATCTATCTATTCATCTATCATGCTCTCATCATCTATATTTATCGATTATCTATCTAGTTTATCAATTCATTCTATCTTATCGATTCTTATTGATCTATACTTATCATTTATTATTTTCTCTATATCATTATTATTTATCAAATCTATCTATTCTTATCATATTCTACTATATGATCATTCTTCTGAATTAACATATCTATCTTATAGTATATGTCTATATCTATTATTCTATGCAATCTAGCTATCTATTAGTCTATCATCATGATTAGATAGCTTCTATGTATCTCGTTCTATCTATCTTCCATCTATTATCTATCTATACTATTCTAGATATCGAGTCAATATATCATCTATCTATCATCTATAATTGGTTTGTCTGTCTTTTAAATTGTCTGTCTATCTATTTATTTTTTGTCTCGTATCATGTATACTATCTTTTTTTATCTATTATCGATCTATCTATCATCTATCTATATATCTATCTATCTTATCTATCATAGTCTATATCTACTAATTGATCTGTTATATCTATCTTATTATTTATCTGTTTATCATTATCAATTCATCAGATATCTATGTATCTATCTATCATATAATCATCATATCTATATATCTATCTATCATCTTTCTATCTGATTAATCTATACAATGTATCTATTGGCTATTCAGATTCATCCTATTGATCTGTCGATATCTATCTATCGTTTCATCTATCTATTGTTTGTCGTTATTTATATATTTTCTTATCTATATCTATCTATCTATTATCTGATCTATCTATCTATGTTGTCTTCTTCATTTATCTATCTATTATCTATTCAATCTAGATATCTCATATTATTTATCTGATCTTCTTCTATCTATCGTTATGGTTTTCTGTTATGTTGTTCGGTCTATCTATCTCTATCTAGTTATGTATTATTATAGTCTATCTATCTATCTATCAATGATCTTCTATTCTATCTATCTATCTAATCTTCTATCTATCGTATCTATCTATCTGATCTTACTTGCTATCATTATCTATCTATCTATCTATCTATCTATCGATTCTCATCATCTATCTATCTATTAAAAAACTTATTCTATCTATCTATCGATCTACTTGCTATTATATATGTTGTGTCTATCTATCTACTATCTATCATCTATCTAATCTATCTATCTATCTATCTATATTATCTATCATCTATTATCTTCTGTTTGTCTATCATCATATCATCATCTATCTATCATCTATCTTATCTATCTATCTATCTATCTCTATCTATCATCTCATCTTCTATCTAGCTATCTTCTTTCTGTTTGTTATACTATCTATCAATCTATCTATTCATATCTTATCATATCATCTATCTACTATCAGCTTCTATCTATCTAGTCCCTTCGTATGTCTCTATCTTTGTCTATCTATCTATCTCATCTATCTTACAATCTTATCTTTCTATCATCTGATGACTATTGTTTGTTGTCTATTATATATTGTAGCTATCTATTATCTATTAATCATCTATCTATCTATCTATCTATCTATCTATCTACTATCTTTCATTATCTATCTGTGTATCATCATATCTATAATTTATTGTTGCCATTTCTATCATTATCTATTGTCTATACTATCCATTATCTATCAGTCTTTTATCTATCTATCATTTATCTATCTATCTATCTATGTCGCTTCTGTCTGTACTTGTCTGTCTGTTGTCTGTCTGTCTGTCTGTCTGTCGGTCTGTCGTCTGTTGTCGTCGTCTGTCTCTGTGTCGTCTATTTCATGTATATTATCATCTATCTATTTGTCGATCCATATCTATCTATATATCTATCTATCTATTATCGATCTATCTCTCATCTATCTATCTATTGACTCGATCGATCGATCTATTGTCTATCTATAATCTATCTATTGTTTGTCTATCTATGTATTATTTGTCTATATATTTACATATTATTCTGTCGATCTATCTATCCATCATTATCTATTGTCTATTATCATTTATCTTATCTATATATCGATCGTCTATTGTTATTATCATATAGCTATCTATCATCTAGTAATTTGTCTATTATTTAATTGGTCAGCTATTATATTATTGTCTATCTATCTATCCATCATTTATCTATTGTCTATCTATCATTTATCTATTGTCAATCTATCTATCTATCTATCTATTGATCGATCGATCTATTTTCTATCTATCATCTATCTATTGTCTATCTATCTATCTATCTATCTATCATCTATCTATCTATCTATCTATCTATCTATCGATCGATCGATCGATCAATCTATTGTCTATCTATCTATCTATTTATTGTTTGTCTATCTATTTATATTTGTCTATCTATTTATATATTGTCTGTCTATCTATCTACCTATCCATCATTTATCTATTGTCTATTTATCATTTATCTATTGTCTATCTATCTATCTATCTATCTATCTATCTTTCTATCTATCTATCTATCTATCTATCTATCGTTTATCTATTATATATCATCTATCTCTCTCTCAAATCAAATCAAAAAGAGCTTTATTGGCAGGATAAATTTACATTTTGATATATTTACTGTGTATCTATTATCTATCTATCTATCTCAGTCTGTGATATGCCGTTACATAGTGTACCCCAATATTTACTGTGTATATATCACCTAACTCAGTCTGTGACATGCCGTTACATAGTGTTCCCCAATATTTACTGTGTATATATCATCCATCTATCTCAGTTTGTGACATGTTACATAGTGTACCCCAATATTTACTGTGTATATATCATCTATCTCAGTCTGTGACATGCCATTACATAGTGTACCCCAATATTTACTGTGTATATATCATCTATCTATCTCAGTCTGTGACATGCTGTTACATAGTGTACCCCAATATTTACTGTGAATTCATCCTCTCCCAGCAGGATATAGTTTTAGAGAGTTTTTTCTCTCCATCTAAGCAGTTGAAGACTGGGATAAAGTCCGACAGCATCTTGAAATGGGGGTCCCGTATTGAAATGGGGGTCCCGTATTGCTTTGTATTTGGGGCAGTGTAGAAGGAAGTGGGTTTCATCTTCTAAGGTTCCCTGGTCACAGTGCTGGCACAGTCTGTTCTCTCTTGGTTTATATGTCTGTCTGTGTCGGCCAGATTGGATTTCTAGGCTGTGGGCACTCAGTCTGTAGAGACTCAGGACTTGTCTCTCTTTAGGGTTTGTGATATTCTCCAGGTAGGAGGCCAGTTTGTAGGGTTTGTGATATTCTCCAGGTAGGGGCCAGTTTGTAGTCTCTGTCCAGTGCCTGGTATATAGTTAGTTTCTGGGACTTTTTTATTTCTTTCTTCCATTCATCCACGTAATCCAATTGGCTCTTGGCTATGGCGGCTGTGATTGGAGGTTTAGACAGGCTCTGTGGATATGGGTTTGATGTTAGTAGGGAGCTGATGAGTTGTTTCAGTGCACATGGCTTTTCCTGGTCTTTGTTGTGTATTGAGGCTTTATAATGGTAAGAGTTGGGGCTACTGTTCTGTAGGTGAGCCCAGAATGATAGGGCCCTTTATTGTATCTCAAGCAGTAATGGGAATCTGCCAAGCTCAGCCCGACAAGCGCTGTTTGATGGACTGCGATGGACCTGTAGGTGGGCCAGATTCCCATTGTGATTGGTCTGAATAGGAGACAGGGCCCCATACTTCACTGCCATAGAGTAGGATTGGGGAAATGACACTGTCGGAGACTTTTACTGGTGGTTTGAGATGATCCAGTTGTTTTCTTATTGCATAGAAGGTTCGGAGAAGGTTTTGCTTTCAAGGTCTCTATAGCTGCCCTAAAGCTCCCAGAATGGTTGGTCTCCAGGCGAGATAAGTAGATTTCTCTGTTCTGCTGAGTATCTCGTTATTCAATGTGAATGAAGGGTTGTGTGTTGATTTTTTTGTTTTTCTTCTGGAACATCATAATTTTTATTTGGATTGATGGGAAGTGCCCAGGTGGTGAATCTCTCCAGGATGGCTGGACTGTCTTGTAGGCCACTCTCTGTTGGTGATAGCAGTAAGAGGTCATCTGTGTAGAGCAGGAACTTTACATTGGTGTCATGTAGAGTAAGTCCTGGTGCTGATGAGGTTTCTAGAGCTGCTGCCAGTTGGTTGATGTAGATGTTAAAGAGAGTTGGACTCAGGCTACATCCTTGTCTGACTCCCCGACCTTGCAGGAAGTATGAAGTTCTTTTCCCATTCACTTTTACACTGCATTTATTACCAGTATAAAGGCTCTTGATGACATCATATGATGACATCATATGTTTTTCCACCTATTCCACTCTCCATTCGTTTTAGGAATAGGCCTGGGTGCCACACTGCATCAAACGACTTTTTAAAATCCACAAAGCAGGCAAATATTTTCCCATTCCTTGTGTTGTGGACATGATGATTTATGAGGCTGGGCAAAGTATAGATGTGATCAGTGGTACGATGGTTTGGTAGGAACCCGGCTTGGCTTTTACTGAGAATGTGATGTTGTGTGAGGAAAGTAAAGATTCTCTTATTAGAATGCTGTTATACAGTTTCCCAGTTCACTGCTCGCACAGATGCCTCTGTAGTTTGCTGGACCATATCGGTCTCCACTTTTGTGGATTGGTGTTATCAGACCTGGATTCCAGACTTCAGGAAAGTGTCCAACATATAGGACTAGGTGGGATAGGTTGGATATTGAAGTGTGTATTCCAGGGGATCATTTCGGGTAGAATTCCATCCGTACCACTGGCTTTTTTACTTTGCAAGAGCTTAATTTTGTCAGCTACTTCCTGCAGTGTTATAGGTGGATCTAATGGGTTTGGAAGTCCTTGATCTTCTCCTCCATATTCTTTAGTTTGTTGATCTGGTTTTGTTCTGGAGTGAGATCTTGTGTAGGGATTCCTTTGTACAGATCTTTAAGCTGGGTACACACCTAGCGATTTTTCCTCCTGACCGACCGCTCCATACTTTCGACCGGTCGGCCAGGAGGAAGGACTGTCGGTCGCGGCAAAAGCAGCAGCGTCCGACACTTACCACGACCGATCGTTCGGTCCAATCGACCGATACACTGAACTATCGGTCGATCGGATCGAAATATCTCATCGTGTGTACCCAGATTTACAGTAGTGAATCCAGACTTTGCCATTTGGGATGTGATGTTTGTTTTGTTTGGATTTTGTCTCCCAGAATGAGTCGTCTTGGAGAGATTGTTCAAGCTCTTGAAGTTTCCTTTGGATGTAGTTTTGTTTCTTCTTTCTGAGGGTGAGTTTATATTGACGTTGAGTGACGTCATAAGCTAATTTTAATTCATTGTCACTGGGGCATTTCTCTCTCTATCATCTATCTATTTATCCTATGATATATTTACATCGAATTCTAAAAATCTATCCGTTAGTCTATCATATCTGTCTGTCCATTTGTCCATCTATCTATTATCTATCTATCTGTCTGTCTGCCTAGCTCTCTGCCTATCTATCTATCCATCTACCTGTCTGCCCGTCTGTCTACGGTCTCTCTCTATCATCTATCATATTTACCTAGCTACTCTCTGTCTATTTAGCAGTAATTTTAAATTAATAATATTTCTACCTCGTTCTGGTTGTGACCCAGAGAGGACACAGAGAGATAAACGTGAAGCCATTGACCATCGGTGTAAACAAACAGACCTGACACAGAGGTCAGGTGAGGTCATCTTTGGGTAAACACATTAGTAGATCAGGTCTCCTAGTCAAACATGGAGATAAAGCCACCAGATTATAAAATACTAATGGGTCTAAAGCTTTGTACAAACCATCCAATAATTCAGCCCAACCGACATTTCAGTGTTTCGGTCGATCAGGCTGAAATATTAGATTTTTTGCGGGGCTGGCCACAAGGACCGACCGCCGTTTATATATCCGAATTGGATGAACAAACAATCAGATGCGTCTGACACTCTTAGTTTCTACCCAGCAAGTCCAGCCCTAAAATGAAAACTTACATTCAGGTAAATCACCCCCCAAACCCTAAACGGTAATAGTTTGAAATGTGAGAGGTGTAAGTCTAACCTGAAATCCTGCACAATGTCCTGTTTCCCCTGTTTCTGCTTCCTGGTTCTTCCAGTTAGTAACTGTCAGTTATGGATTTGACAGTTGACATCACAGCCAATGACTGAATGTTAATCCCCTGTCTGCCTCTTCTGAGCATGCCCAGGCTCAGTACAGGCTCAGTACAGGTTTCTAAATGGCTCAGTTTCCATGAGGCACCCAGAAGCATAGCAGACATACAGTAATGAATTCATAGGACAAACTATGATATATCAACATATTATAAAGAGGCCATTCTTTATAAAAGATGTTATTATGAGGGTGGAGTTGTCCTTTAAGGTAGCGGACTGGCTATATTACCATAGAACCCCATAACACACTCACTAGATATAATTTAAAGAAATAACAATAATAATTTCTGATGCAAGGTGCCATGTACAATGCTGTTTTAACACCTTACTCTGGGCGTTCCTATAACCCCTCTTAGCCACTATCCAATCACACCCTTAACACCTGGCTGTGATATGCTAATTGGGATTTTCCAGGGTACATAATTGCCACAGATTCTTGTACAAGTCATTCTGAATTGAGAAAGCCAGTCGGATGACTAGCGAAACGTCTTCAAGGACTAAACTTAAACTCAAGTTGATATAACTGAATATAGCAGATTTTTTTTCCTATAGTTACCCTTTAAATATAGCTGCTATGGGAATTGAGGGGTATGTCAGTTTGTGTGTGTAACTGTGTCAGGTTGGGGCTAAAAAAACAAAGTTTTGGATTAGTGGTCAAAAAAACCATTTCTGACTATAGTTACCCTTTAAATATGTCTGCCACAGGATTTGAAGGGTAGGTCAGTAGGTGTTTGTACCTGTTTCAGGTTGGGTTAAAAGACTAACTTTTTTCTTTTTTGATGATTAGTCAAAGATAATTGTTTTTGCATGTATGACTATAAAACCAACTTTTATTGATGATAGATCAAAATTAAATTTTTGACTATAGTTACCCTTTAAGTATGGCTGCCATGGGAATCAAAGGGTAGGTCAGTAGGTGTGTGTACCTGAGTGTTTTTCTGCTCCTAACTTCCATACAAATTCTAGCAGTTACCCAGTTTTGAGCTGCTGTTTTGGGACAGCTTGGCCTCCAGGAGTCCTGGATTTCCCCCAGATCTAGGCCCAAGCTGTGACTGCCCCTGGCCTTGAGAAACAACTGGAGACTGGGGAGCCTGGCTTCTCAGAGGCCTTGGGGCGAAACCTAAAGAGATATGCTGACATAAAAGAAAAAGTAGGAGTGTTGGGTTAGGGTTAGTAAGGGGAATGGAACAAGGTCCTGCCAAGTTCTCACTGCAGAGGAGAAATCTCTAGAAGCAAAGATTTGTCCAATGAAGGAGGCTGATGACAACAGGGACCGGTTTCAGAGGGACCAGGGAGGTAGGAAATGTGGGGTGAAGATTGCAGTTGGAGCCCAGCCATCCCCTTTAACAGCTAGCCTGTCCTTACCTGGGGGATAAAAACATTGGCGGTATCAGCAATGGTATCTCTGTCGCCAGATTCCCCTGTAACACCTGGGCAGGGAGGGACCAGTACTAACTCTGCAAACCCTGTCATCTGCTGGGAAGGGAAGTACCAGATAATAAATCACAAAATGGAGTCCCTGTGCCCGCTAAGATTACCGGTCTGCAGCGAGTTGTCAGCCCAGCCAGGAGCCATCTCGGATCCCGTGAGATCAAGTGACGTCCAGCCAGTAAAACCATCATGGATGGGAATTCTGTAAATCAGAGAGCGCCAGTCGGTGGTGGAGTTTCCGTTGCCATTTCTGATGGAGGAATTTTTGTTTCTCATGCTGCCCCAGATGTTAAAGGGAAAGTCACAGAACCTGATGGAAAGAAGCGGCAGTACTGCAAGGGTTCTACCCCAAAGATCAAAATGGCAGAAGCCCCTAACAGTGGCCAGATTTCCCCCCAGCTACAGGAGAGATGGCGACAGAGCCTTTGGCCAGTAGGATGGAGGGTCCATTTTTTGATGATGAGATCCAACACCCGGTCCCCAGCCCATCTGTCTCCTCTCATATTGTGTCTGTTCCCAGCCTCCTGCTGTACTTGCCCCAGTGTCTATGTCTAAGCCTCTCCCAGGTAAGTCTGTCTGATTCCCTCTTCAATATATGAAATTCCACATGCACACTGTCCACCTTGGTGCAGACCTCTGGTTCCCCACTTCCAAGGAAATATTATCATTCCATAAGATATGATGCAGAGTCGCACTCCAATGCGACATCAAATAATCACAACGTTTCGAGGGTCTAGGCTCTCTTCATCAGGTGATGTTACCAGTGTCATATGCTAACATTGTAAAATCTGTAAATGTCCCAAATGCCCAGCAGCTTTTAGGTGTACGCAGAAGATCATATGTGGCTGCTACTGGAGTGTCCATAACGCCGGCACAAGGAACTGTATCTGCAACCCTCAGGGTATGACCGGTTGCAGAAGGTAGCTGCCTATGCAGATGATGTCACCCTGGTACAATTGAACTCTGACGAGGCAGTCGAGGTGGCCAAACTCGTATAAGCATATTCGGAGGCCTCCTTGATCAACGGGAGCAAATGCAAAGCTTTTTGGATGGGAAAAGAAGGGGAGCCTGCCTTTGAACTCTTGAAAATCTTCCATAAGCCTTCCCCTAAAATGGCCAGGGCCATTTCACCAAGACAAACTGAGGGTCTACGTTGGGACTTGCACCTTCCAAGGTAGATCAGTGGAAGGGGAGATCGTTCATGTTGAGTGAAAGGGTTCCACTGATCAAGACTTACCTGGTCCCGATTTTTCTGTATGTTAGTACTCTGTGCCTTTTGCCAGTGAAATACTATAGAAGGATTAAGACAAACTAAACCTGATCAGAAGGAATATCGTCTACCGACAAAGGAAAGAGGGGGGCTGAATATGCTCAACCCTGTGGGGTTCTTCGTTAATATCTTTATTAAATGCAACTTCTCGAACCTCCTCGAAGAGGAGCCTCCTTTGTGGGTAGGGATTTTTAAGACCTGGGTTGCTCCTTTTCTTGAGTATTGGATGAAAGTTGGCCAATTAAAGATGCTGTGGATTTATTATGGTCCTCTCCCCTCCTATGTGGCAGGAGCCCTGAAAGCCATGAGGACATGGCAAGTGAGAATGAAAGATATTAGATCCTCACCTAGGAAGGCCATAGATCAGAGGGTCTTGTCTTCCTATTTCCATGAGCCGCTGGTCTTAAATGACTGCCCAAGCAATGTGTTAAGTGTCCCTCAGGGTCCCCCTTGGCGTTCTTTCCATGGAAAACTGGGAGAGGCAATGTGAAAAGTATTAGGTGTCCCGATGAACACGTGTGTCCCCGTGAGGGTGGCAGTGGTTTTGAGGAGACCGTGGACCACTTCCTTCTCCATTGTTCTTTTAACATAGAATTTACAAAGATTTGTGCAGAAGGTTGGTTACCCCCTGCATTTCAGGTATGTCCTACCAGGGGGGCTTATGGGGTGTCTCAAAGGCTTGTGAACATTGAGTTGAGCACTTTCTTCTTAGTTAGCTCAGTAGTTAAATTCTATACGTGGCACGCATTACGATCATGAACACAGTCTCCGCTGTGTGGTGGTGGTTCCAATATCATGAGGGAACTGTTTAAGGTGAAGGCTCTTGAGAAACAAAGGATGAATGAAGGGAGATGGTCTGTACCTTGAGCCTCCATGATGACCCCTGATGTTTCTTGGTGGTGGTTTCTCTGTCTTATACTTACCTTATTTTGCCCTAGGCCTATAATTTTGTTGGGTTTTTTTGCTATTTAGGGTGAGTAATATTGTATTGTATGCTATGTCATGTATGCACAATAGTGTATTGTATGCTATGTCATGTATGTACAATATTGTATTGTATGCTATGTTATGTATGTACAGATAGATAGATAGATAGATAGATGAATAGATAGCAGAGATAGATCGTAGCATAATAGATATATTCGATAGATAGCAGAGATAGATAGATTATAAAGCAGAGATAGAAAAAGATGAGATAGATGGATGCATATATTATAAGATAGAAGATCGATACGATAGCATAGACAGATAGATAGATCGAACGTACGATAGATAGATAAAGATAATATATATAGATAGACATAGATTAAGATAGAAAGGATATGATGGATGGATAGATAGAGAATATATAAAGATACAAAAGATAAGTAGATAGCAAGACGATATAATAGATATAGAAGAGATAGACGACGTCGATAGATAGATAAGAGAGATAGATAGATAGCTAGATATGCTAGATCATAGATGATAGATAGATAGATAGATGAAAGTCGCATAGGAGTATGATAATAGATCGAGATAGATAGATAGATAGATAGACATTAGATAGATGATAGATATGAAAAGATAAGATAGATAGATAGATAGATAGCAGAGATAGATAGAAGATATAGATAGCAGAGATATATATATACATAATATGATAGATAGATTAATAATCTATAATAATTAATTATAATCTAATATAAAAATATAATCCTAGATAAATAGTTAGGGCCCTGCTGAAAGAGTCCTACCTGATGTTGTAGCAGGCTTACAATCTTTTGGCCAACATCTTTTATTCTACAAGTATTGTAGGGCTTATCTAATGTAATGTCCGTTGCACCAACATGTTTTTTATGTTTTTCTGAAATTAGAGAGCGATAATAACCATTTTCAAAAAAAAATTTAAGAAATTTGCCAACGTCCCACGCTAGCCACACCCCTACCAGGACAAGATAACGCCCCCACATCAATCCGCCCCTCCCACTTTGCCGCGCAGCTTATGCTGCGCGCGGCCGCACAAAATCTAGGAGGCGGCATTCAAAGAATATTTTCAAGGTGCCAAAACCCTAGGACACCCCTGCCAACACCCTATTTTGATTTCCATCGGGCCTGGGCGATGTTGGAAAGGGTGCCCCCCACGCCACTGAGGGTAGGTATTCCTCTTGGATTATGCTTTCTTTGGGACAATTGTAGCGGACGCAAGGTGACATCTGCTCTGGTATCTCCCGTAACAATCCGCTCATTCACTTTTACCATCTGGTGATTTTGAAGAGCGGCGGACTGCGGTGACTTTCCTTTCTACTGGCAATAAAACCGTTGATGTTGAGGTGTGAACGGTTGTCTGTCCTGCTGTGGCTTGTCAGGCTTGTGATGCCCTCTTTAGCTCTGTAATAGAACTGATGTGTCTGCTGGTGACAATAGTGACATGTGGCTTCCCCCTCGGATGTCTCCGTTCTCTGGGTGTAGGGGCTCCCAGGGCTTGAGAGTAAATGGTTTACGCTCCTCTCCCACCCCTGGGATGAATGTTCTGCACTTGCCCGGAACACGGGGTTGCAAGAAGTTATATCCGCCAGTTCAGCAAGGCAGCAGTTCTGACCTGGATTCCCACTCTAGAAAAACTGACGAACCTCTGCTGGGCAACATGTAAACTGATCTTTTAACCATAAGGATCCCCAGGGGCTCCATAAGAATTGTGGTGAGGTTCATTGGCAGAATGTGGTTGAGGAAGTTACTAGCCACATCCGAAAAAGAGTCCTGTGGATCTTTTTTTATGGACGCTAACCTTTTACGATAACCTCTTGGGGTCAACTGGTACTTGGCTATGATAGCACCCTTAATAGCTTCTATAATCCTTATCACTTACTATCCCTATCCTGTAACTCTTAAAAGCATCCCGCGCTTTGTGTAGCGTAGCTTGATTCGCTGGCCTTGACCAATTCTCCTGAGGCAGACGATACTGACAACAAAAGAGCGTCAAACAAAATCAATGTCTGGTATCCTTTTCCATAGCTGCAAATTTATAGGAGAACTAAACCAATTTTTTATACTCCAGAATCTGAAACAACCCCCTAAAAAAAAACACCAATAACCTATAAAATGTCCCACGTTAGTAAACTCTGTTAAAGTAATCACAGCCTGTTAAGAACTGATGAAGTATCTGTGTGTATGTGCATGTCAGACCACACTCGCTTACTCCTTCACATGCGTCCTTCTTTATCTGTCCTGTAAAAGGATTGGGGCTAAGTATTAAGTAAGGGTGTGACCAACTGTAACAAGTTTGTGCCATAAGTTAAGGACTGAGCATGGCAGAACATAATAGTCATTGACCAAACTGTGTGATACTAATGCTGATAAGTTAAGCCCACGCCTATGTTATTAGGTAAATTTCCCAGTGCCCGATCAAATGAGAGGTAGACCAGATTATCTGGTTTTTTATTCCAGGTGTTCTGCTTCTGGTTTTAGTGTTTTTCCTTGGCTTTGAGTTTTGCCTTTAAATTTGTGACTTCACTGGTAAACTTGTTCCTCCTCCTCCAGGAGACCGTGGGGATGACTGTGGCCGGACGACGCAGTTTTGCCCTCTCCAGTCATATTGTCTTGGCCAGCTTGCCACTCTGCTGCCCTCAGCCTCTTCTCTTCCGCTTGCCGCTGCTGCATGCTCACTCTAAGCGCGTCTCCTCACTTCCTTCCCGCTCTGCCTGATCCACTCAGCCAGTCTCCTCCACTTGCCGCTCTGCAGCTCACACTCAGCCCGAAGCCTCCTCCTCATCTCAACTGCTGGCGTTCCCAAGAAATTGCAGGTACTCCATTGGGTTAGTGTATGCTTAACCTTTGGAAACACTGCCTGGAGCTGAGGAGACCTGTAGCTGCAGGGTTTATGCCTTGGTCTGGGATACGTCCTTGGTATTCCATGCTGGGTATTACCAATAATCATTTGTGTCTATGTCATAGTGGTGGATCCCTGCTGTAGGTCTCAAGCATTTCCTTTGCTCGGAAATCCGCCTCCATTTACTCACAAATCAGCTTCTCTGTCTTTTCAAGGTGAATCCATGTGTCTGCTTGGGCAAACACCGAGTAAGTCATCAGACTCATGTTTGTATAATCCATCCAGCACCGTTTAGACATTTTGCCAGTAGAAAAAGTAGATAAAGATTTTGGGAAGAGCACTGTGTTTTCATATAAGTCTAATGCACTGGGCTATTGACCACAGAATTATTTCTGCTCTACGCTTTAATTAGCTAACACTGTATTATTAGAGAGAGTATAAACACCACTATCCGAACGCTGCCAACCAATTGTCACGAACCCTCCAGGCCGTGACGCCTATGCACCTATCAGTTACCAGAAATGACACTCGAACAACGCAGGCAGATGAACAGAATGGATAGGGGGTTTTAGTGAACAAAGCCTATAGCCCCAATTACTATTACTAAATATCGATATACTTTCTGCACCACACCTTCCTAAATAGGGGAAGGACCTACTAAATATATCTATGGGGTTACTCCACCCCCCTGACTTTAATGAGCCTGCAAACAAAGGGTTACCAAACTAATTACTATATACCTTTATATATATACCTAAGCAATATCTTCTATAGTATCGTCACTGCGAGACCCCCACAGGTCGTTTTGGTATATACTCACGAATAAGACAATTAGCCTATATTTATATATTTGTCTCATTTATTAAAGTACAAAAGAGTGCATAACAAAATATACATAAAGACTCAATTAACTTACTGAACCTAAAAGAATGGTAACACACAGTGAAGGAAAGAATGGGGTAAAAGATAGAATACGTAGGGATAATGGCATCTGAAGTCCGAGAACAGATCTGGACATCTTGTAAATTCAAATATGGCACAAATGACAAGTCTTAAAATGAGAGTTCCTGAAGAAAAGCCATGTATGGTCCGTCCGATTGGCTAATGTTTCTTATATGTTATGATGAACTCCTTTCTCATTGTTTTTTATCTCTTTCTCTACCCCTGACACAGGGTGTACCCAAGCTTTCTTACCAATCCACCTACAAGTGTGGTTGGGCTCAGGGCCCCGTTCACACCACCAGAAACTGACAGAAACTGACAAACGCACAGCAATGTGTTTTCTGTCAGTTTGTATCCATTTTTTACATACATTTGTAAATCCATTTTTTTAATAATGTGTCTTTCCAGAGATTCATAAATGCAAGAAAAAAAGGACAAAATTCTGCATGTGCGTGCTGTGTTTTAATGGCCTGGAACGGAATGTAACACCGCAGGTGGGGAACGATATTATGAAATCCCTGTGGGTTTTACTGTCTTGTCATTTTATTTAATGCACCTGCGTTTTTGAAAACGGATACAACTGAATGTAGTTTTGAAACGAGCCCCAGGTAGGTCAACACTTTATTCCCTCAGAATGGGCCCACTCAAACTAATCAATCGGCTGTCAGTCCCCTACCTTTGAAAAAAACTGATGGTTTGGCTGTTGTCAATGACGCATTGTTAGTCACGATGGACGTTGAAAGTTTATACACTCCATGCCCTCATTAAGTATGAGTTACCTCTCTAGAAAAATTTCTGGACACAAGGGTACTGACTGTCAGCACATTCAGAGTTGTGTTATCACATTTTGAGATTCATCTGAATATAATATGTTTTTTTATTTGAATGGTGGCTATTACAACAGCGGTTGGGACCCGAGATGTCGTTCATGTGCACCCACTTATGCTTGTCCCATTTGGGGCAATGGGAAATAGACGATGTCCCTGTAGTCATGGAGGACTAGGTGTCTCACACTGCCTTTCCATGTGGGTGCGATAAGGCTGATGTCCTGATCCTATGGGAAAGGCGTGTGAAACAATTATCGGCATTTTGTTGCTGGATTACACTGCATCCAACGTAATATAAACTAACATGTCTCCAATTCCCCGGACATGAATTTTTTTGGATTTGAAATTTTTCAAAGTAAATGGCTCATTGATTACAGAAAGCCCCGCAAAACACGGCGTTACTCTTGTTGGAAGTATCACCCATCAACCCGAAAATTAATCAGGGCATCCCAGTGGGACAATTTCTGATTTCTGCGGGTGCGCAAGGTACTGCTCCCCTGTGGAAGCGTTTTGAAAGTCAATCATAGAATTGAATGAGACATTTGAACAAGAGGATATGCCAAAAGGACATACTTATGGATATAACAGGCCAAATTGCTAAAGAGATGAATATCCTATCTGGAAAAATAGACAACAAAAGCGAAGGACAAATAAAATCTGGTTTCATTTCAGAATACAACAAGAGGGCGGTAAAGTAACAATAGTCTGAAAAATATTGGTACCTATTACATATAGATAAATTCTGAATAATGTAAAAGGGGAAGGCCATATATGGCCCCCAGAAGACGAAAATCTGAAAGATCTCTCTCTCCAATTTTATTTAAAGCCCATAGGATACTCATGGAGTCATGGTTGGCATCACTAAAGCCATGGTAATAGGAGGTGCCACAGACGGTGCATTATGTGTAAACATATGAAAGAGAGTAATACATCAAAAATGCTTGGGACTGGGGGCGGGGCCTGACTGTGCACCGACCTGGACGTGCTGTATCTGAGCTCCGTAAAGTCCCAAGGCCCAACCGACAAAATTGCGTGACTCCAACAACTCATTCCCGGCTGCCTCCCCGTCACACAATCATGGGAGAAAGGAAAAAAGAGCGGATAGGAGATGGGGGGAAACGTATGGAAGGATGGGAAAGAGGGAAGAAGGAAAAAAAAGAACCCAAAGCGACAACCAACCCGATTTAGAGGCTATTTGATCCGCGGCCATCAGGCCCAACAACAAATGGCGGCAACAACAAGCCCCAGGAAAGGCACAAGCACAGGTCACGCAGGAAAGACCTGGCACGAACTTCCTTTAAGAACCTGACATCGTAATCACCTCTGCCCACCAAAAAACGGTGGGCTGAGGTGAAAACAGGTGGCGGCCTGGTGAGCTCGTCTCCTCACTAGAAACCAACATACGAGGCCACAGCAAGGTAACTGCAACTCAAGTGGACACGGACATCAGGGAAATAAGAACCCAGCCTCAATACCTCACAGCCTCCAGGAGGACTCAGACACAGATCCGCCGGAACACCTTCCGAATCTGCGGGATCCCATAAAAGGGTAATAACCTTCATACCACACTGACGGCCTACTTCCCACAGAACTGGCCCCAACCAAACGTACCACATTCCTTATGGAGACCGGGCCCACAGGCCCTCCACCCACCCTCCTACAGGCGGCCCACTAGAGACATTATAGTGAGACTCCATTACTTCCAAACAAGGAGCGTATCCAAGGAGGCCAGACTCCAGTGTCCATAAGTGGGACAACATCCCGATCCACATCTTCCAGGACTTAGCACCCCCGTACCCCGGCCAGGAGAAAGGCTCTTAACCTATCACCGAAATTCTAACCACCGCAATCAAATACAAGTGGGGCTTTTCCCGTTCCGCCTCCATGGTAACCACGAATGGAAAACTTTACAATTACAAACCCTGAAGATGGACGCTAAACTACTCCATAGACGGGGCATAATGGCGGATACCCCAGACTCCCCGAATAACCAAAGCGGACCGCATTGACCCCCCCGCCGAATGGTCAACCCAGCAATAACCCGGACTCATTCTCACACCAGCTTTTCTCCTCAATCTCCTGCTGACCATTCCGGCACTAAACAATTTGGTACCCCACCGGACCACCCCCCCGTCATGCCAGGATTTACCAACAATTCCTTACCACCATTCCCTTCCCCCATGGACCCACAGCTATTTCTTCACAAACGGACCCCCAAGCCCACACAGAGACCATTGAACCCGGAAAACAGGCTCCCAACGCGGCAACGCTCTCACGAACTCCACCACCTACCTCTCCAGGCTTCCAACCCAAACCCAAGACGTAAAGAAATCTCCAACCTCCTCCGACTCCCCAGGACCGCCACAGGCTACTGGACCCCCAAATCAACATTGTCTCCATAACCAGCGGACCGCATCGAACCCCGACCGGGAATGGTCAACCCAGCAATAACCCTGACTTACCTCTCACCACCTGCTTCTTCTCCCACACCTAAACTCCCTCCTTGACCATTCCGGCATCTAAACAATACGGTACCCGACACGCTTGGATATACCACTTTCTCCCACCATATAACATGTCCCATCCCCCCTGGACCCCACAGCTACTCTTCACGAACAGCCCACAGCCACACATAAACCATGAACAGGCTCGCTAACACCGCGGGACGCTCTCACGGAACTTCACCTCCCACCTCTCTAGGCTCCACCCCAACCCAACGTAGGAATCTTCACCTCCCGACGCCACCAGACCCCACAACTACTGGACCCGCCAAATACCAACAGTACCCCCACCGCAACACAAAAACACAGCAACCCACACAACCCACACCACACTCAGTCCCTCTATGCTGGGGACCCTACCCTTCTGGACAACACCCAGAACAGAGACGTTACTCGAAACCCCCACCGCCACTTATTATCCCACACTTTTCCACCCCCCGAAGCCATGTTCAGTTTTATTGTATAATGTTTATATGTTGTAAGCAAACTCTAAACGATATATTTTATATTTTCATGTCAGCTCCAAGGTACTACAAAAATCTTCTCGCGTTGGCTCAACCCCGGGCGCTCCCCGGCCTACGCCTCACCAACGAACACGGTGTCCTCAGACACAACACACGGTAGGAGCCCTCCACCCGGGACCAGCGTCACCTGTTACCCTATCCACCCCAACCACAACCGTAATGTCACCCCCTAAGGATTTAAACATTCGTCTTTCTCACACACAGACGCAGGGGCTCACAATTCCACAAAAGGAGAATGGCTATCAAATATTATGAAAAAGAGAAAGCCGACTAGTCTTCCTCCAAGAGACACACTTTCTTAAAAACACAGAGAACCAAAAAACAACCAAATATGTTTCTCATCAGCAGCGACGCTAAGAAAGGTGGTGTGGCCATTCTCCTTCACACCAACACCTGCTGTTCACGGAGAGAGGGTTTTGACAAGATCTGGGGGGCCGCTACCTGGCCCTGACGGTTCCATAGCCGAATTAAATTAGTAAATATATACGCGCCTAACACTGCCCAAAAACAATTCCTAATTTACCTCAAAACCAAATTACCACTGCAATAATCCACAGGCACCTAATAATCGGAGGCGACTTCAATACAAAGCACCCCTCCTCGCGACAGGTCGACCACTCCTCCCAACCCTTAAACGTCACCCAAAACCTTAATTGATGGATCCTGGCGCCCTTATAACCCACCCAAAAGGGAGACAATACTCTCTCTTCTTTCTCTACCCCCACAAACATATCCAGAAGCGACTATTTTTTTCTCATTCTTTCAACCATCCCTGATCCCAACAATTACTGGCTCATATATATCCCCCATCACTTGGTCGGACCCACAGCCATTATCCCTGTACCTACAGAGACATTCTCAAACATTCCCCTTCCCCTAGGGAGACTAAACGACCGACCCCTAGTACCCGTACCCTAGTCCCACCCTAGAATCCTCACTACATTACACTGTCCATGAGAACATACCAGACACAAAACTTTCTCCACCGTATGCCGCCCATAAAGCGGTAATCAGAGGTCAACTAATCAAACTCGCAGCACACAAGAAAAAAGCACCCAGCAACAATTCTCACTCTCACACACAAATCAAGAACCTGGAACAGAGACATTCCCTCAACAAATCCGAAACAGATGCTCCATCCCTCTAAAATTACGACTACCACTTACCAATTACTACACAAGGCAAACAAACCGACTCTAGTAAGCCCGCCAACTCAACAACAGGGATGTCCAAAACAACTGCTAGCTGTACCGTTAAGACAGCAGACGTTTTATTATCACACACCCAACCCCCCAGACCCATTGTGAACTATCGAAACCTACTACCAACCAACTCTACAACGGGAAAACGGCTAGAACCGCCACTGACTGGAAGGACGACCTCATTAACTTCCTAGCCCCTTACATACAAAACTCTCACTCTCCACCCAAGACAAAGCTGAAAAACCCTCTCTCCTCCAAATATATCCAACCGGAAATAAAAATGGCTATCATACCTGAAACGGGGAAGCCCCCCAGGCAGATACACACGCCGGATACTACTCAACATTCCAGAAAATTCCTCACCCCCCATTTCCTCATCTTTATTCCAGACTGACTCTTCAAATACAGCCCAAATCACCCGCCTACTGAGAGCCACCATTACAAGTAATACGCAACAAGCCCGAACCACCTGCTGTAAGAAAACCCTACAGACCCATCTCCTTAATCATCCGGACATTAAATTACTGACTAAAATTCTTGCAGACAGACTGAACAACATATTGCCAAACTCATCATTCACACGAACCAAACAGGCTTCATCAAGGGCAGGCAAACAACGACAACCATTAGACTCCCTCTCCAACTCATGCAAATTTTCAGCACTTTTCCTCTCTCCAACACTTTTCCTAAGCCTAGTACGCCGAAAAGGTCATTCGACCGAGTGTATTGGAGATACATGGGAGTGGGCCTGAAATACTTAGGTTCCCCCCTTTAACGCAATGATCACAATCTATAGCCGCGACCAAAGCCTCAATCCACAACATGGGTTCTCCTCCAATACTTCCATTCTACATGGGACCTAGCCAGGGCTTCCCCTGTCCCCTCTCCTCTTTGCTCTGTGCTCGAACCCATGCCAAGACTCAGACTCCACACAGAAATAAAGGCATACAGGTGGGTCACCACACCTACACAGTGGACCTATTTGGCAAGACGACACACTACTCTCCCTAACGCGATCCCTTCGCCTCCTCCAACCATCTTCCCCCTCCTACACCATACGCCAACTATCAGGCCTTCAATGTCAACAATACCAACTGCAAAGCATTCCCATTGCACTTTCCCTTACATGACCAACAACAATTCTAATCCCAATGAGACTCTAAAGGGTCCACGATCTCGCTAAATTAATTTAGGTTTATCACTGACACTGACCTACCCACAACAACTCTACCAAACGCAATTTCCCCCCGAAACTCAATCTGACTAAAAATCTATTAGCCAATGGTCCCCCTAACCATATTTCCCTAATAACAAAAATCCTACAATTAAAATATGATCCTAACCCAAGCTCTATATCGCTTTAAAAGGCCCTCCCCCCTTATTCATAACCAGAACACCCTACGCCCCCACCCAAAACTAATATCCATCCCCGATTAGAGAAAGACCTCAGCAGCCGCCCAGACGGGCTTGGGCGCGGCTCTCCAATCTCTTCTCTACTACTTGGCACGAACAGCCCAAACCCCATTAAGGGCACTCCTCACCAGAGAAAACCAGTGGATAGACCTCGACAAAACTACTGATTGTCAACCAATCTTCCATCAACCTACGATATCCTGCCCACCACCCCCCCCGAATCCCCAAACAACCAAATCAATCTCCCAACCCAACCCTAAAAATCTGGAAACAAGCAACACACAACTACAACCTAAACGGCCCCCACTCTCTGATTATACCCAAAACCAACACCCAGCTTTCGCCCCAGGCTTACTCTCCCGACTGGAGGGAATTGTCCGACAGAGGAATCAATTGGTGTTCCACTCGCTCCACAACAAGACAAATACTACCCTTGACATCACTAAAAACACCTGGAACATCCTCCTAAAGAATGGCTCAATACCAGCACTGGCAGCCCTTACCATCTCTACAAACCTGTTCAGAACCCCCCTCATGTGTCCCCCCTGGAAAAACTGGCATACCATACCCCAACAGGCCCCCACAAGATCACAAAAATTTTTACCACCAATTAAATCTCCTTCACTCCCAACGAAACTCCCACTGCAAGACCAATGGGAAACCTGGCTCAACACAAACTCTCACCAACGAATGGTCCATTAAGGACAAACTTAGATAAGTGCACCAACAATACAATAAGCAAAGAAAAAGCCTTCAAAATCTACACGGCTGGTAGCGCTGCACTATGCATTATCCACAAAATATTCCCACAAGTACCCCCCTCTGTTTCGCAAAAGGAAACTGTCAAGGAAATGCAGACCTCCCCCACTGCTGGTGGATTTCTGTCCCGAAATTCAAAAATCTGGAACGAATGCTCAGAACAACCCTCCTAACAAACCCTCCTAACAAATCCTCTGGGTTGCACCTCTTTCCCAGAGACCTTTGGAAGCCCTCTCAACAAAAACTCTCCTGCCACTGAACTCCGCGGAAACAAACTATACCTATTATTTGCGCTGTTGCCTACTCCTGGAATCCCCGCCCCCTTTGTGTCTCTATTGGTCTCCAAATCTGGACTGTGCACCATATACGTTGCCAGAACAGCTCAATAATTATGACAAAATTGGGACGCATTGGATACTGGCTATGGACCCTCCAGTTCCGACCCCTCAAACCTAGGGGGGGCAGGACAACACGTTCGTAGTCGGTCGCCGGCCTGGAGATGCCTGGGGGAACCCTACCACCTACCACCCATACCCCTCTCTTATTTAAGAAGAGGGACAAAAACCTTCCCGCATGGGGAACCCTGAGTATAAACACAAGAACAGTGGATATTTCCCCCCAGGCCCAGCCAAACGCTGAGATCTTCGAGAATTTTCAGATCAGTAAGATAATTAACCTTTCTTCTCCTCCTTTAGAAACCTCTCTAACAGTATTTTGCAAAGAAACATCAATTTTTCCCACAGTTTGCTAAAGTTACTTGTTAATGTTTACGGGTATAGCCCACTCTACCAACGGTTGCCAACCCCAACATCCTTGATGCTATGCCTATAGTTGGTCCCCTTCCTTTCCCCCCCACTCTCGCCCGCCCTACAACCCTACCCCCTCCCCTTCCCCTCCCTCCCCACTCTTACTATCCCACTCTACTACCCCCCACCCATACCATAACCATGAGGGTTAGGTTAACAAAACAGGCATACCATCATAAAATGTTAAGACGTACCCGGACAGAAAAACAACAAAACTCTGTAACATACTATTGTTCAACTTGTAATCTATACACTGTAGTTTATTATGTCATCTAAAAACCTCAATCAAAAATTTATGAGAAAAAAAAATGATTTGGGACCAGATTATACAAGTAAAATATTTGATTACTTGTAATAGCATTCAAGTTATTTATATGGCTTTGAATGCATGTGGTGGAAAAAAATTGTCGGTCAAACACAAAGACCGTTAACACAAAGGATACAAGAACATGCACATGAGATTAAAAGAGGATATGTTGAAAAATGCATGAGAAACACATTTTAAATGTACATCACTGTAAAACTAATGTCCACTTCTATGGGGTATCGATAAGTAAGGTATTTGGACGCCAGGGGGGTAAACATATCATAGAAACTTATACAGTAGAAGGAAAGTGGATTTTTGATTTAGGTACATCAGGGAACCAGGAGGCCGATGAGGCCATTGAACATATATTAATAATAATAGTGGTACCATCAAACTTGATTAATATCTATTGAGTAGAAGTTGGTTTCCTGGTGAAAGTGATCATGAAAAATCAGTAATGGTAATACCAAACAATATGGAACATCATACACTGAAATAAGAAACATTCCAACTTGGAAACTGTATAAATAATATTGTGGAATTGTTAAATTTGTAGCCATAATAATGTCCACTATGCATAAGTAATATTAAGGGTACAAACAGCCAAAACTGTAAGGTTCCCTTTAAGAACAGTGAAATAGGGAGAAAGCATCAAAGACCCAATGAAGAACATTCTTGAAGAGTTTCGCTAGTCATCCGACTGGCTTTCCTCAATTCAGAAGCCAGTCGGATGACTACGAAACGTCTTCAGAACTACACTTAAGTCCAGTTGAATCTACTTGAATCAACAGTACACCAGGACCTGGATGAATGAGAACCTTCACAAGCCATATCAAGTGGCTTGGTGCAGACGATGGACACGATATCAGTGCTACCAGTACCGAGTGAAGAGCACTTTGCTCGAGTGATGTGTTGCTAACCTTAAGGTCGGCTATTAGTCGGGTCGTGAGTATCTCCTGCTTTATTCTAATTTGCCGATGCAGTGCAGAGGTTACGTCCCGGGAGATAGACCACATAGACCCCCGTGGGTGTAATCCGATCTGAATAGCCAGGTAATCCTTTCTCTAGTAACCATGATATAACCAGTTGGATGAACTGTGGGATTTTAATTTAAAGTACTCACAATATGTCTTGGATTCCCATGGAGACGCTGAGACCTATTTGAAACTACTATGACTGCTATCCCGGGAACCTGATTTTTTAATTTTAGATAAATTGATTGTGATTTATATGCATAATGATAGTTGTGTTTTTTGGTATATACATAATTTGTATGGCATTGTTAGAATGTAAGGAGCCAGATTGATCATAGTTATATAAGGTTATAGATTGCTTATTTTGGATGATCTTGGTTCTCTCCCACTATTTATGATATATTGGGTCAGGGTATGTCCAAAACTTTTTACCCTCAGTATGGGGCCACCAAAAACTAACCATGCTGTCAGTAACCCATAACTTGGATATAAACGTATTACATTTTTTATACTCCTAATATTAATCACCCTCATTAATTTAACAACTAACAAGAACAACCTGACACTATACCATATTTACATTTGTATACGGTTTAAAGTGAGTTTCTGTAATACACTAAGGCCTGAAGTTATGGTGTTTGTTCCGCCGGATTCTCGCTCGTCACAAATCCATTTTGGGTGGTACTGTCCCACAAACCAAGTTATGGTGATTATTGAAACCTGGTGTTATAATCCCCATTAGAGTTGAAAACAAATGGTCAATACCTAGTGGACACAAGGTCAAATTTGTCCACCTTAATCAGAGCACCTGCTGGCTTACGATATGTAAGGAGGGAAGGACATTTTCCCTATTGAGTTTATGGCACTTGAACATATGGGCAAAGCAAATACATGAGGAAGGGAGAAAACGAAGTACCAATACAATAAACCCAATGAATTTGCTATTTACAGACCCAAAAACACATCATCAATTCCTTCTTAGATCTGCTTAAGTGAAATAGCTCAAATGGTCAACTGTTCAAGCAGGAATTTTAACACCCATGACTGTCCTGATAGTTTAAACAATGTGGAAGCTGCCATAACTCTGTCATGCTGGTAAAGTGAGGTCATTCGACAATTAAGAGTGCAATTTCCGATAGTGCCTATGGGTTTTAACCTTGCACTCCTGTTCGTCACATGGGGGCCGACCAGGAATGAGTTTAGGGCCCACCTAACATTTTCATATCGCTATTATCACACATTTACATAACTGTACATCTTACTCTTACTCCTAGTAGCCTTATGTGTTTATAATAGAATGCATTATTACTGTCCCTTTGACTCTGTATTTAAATTTAGGCAGAGTTTCCCCCCCCCCACCGGGGGATTCCATGTAACCCCTGTGGGCCAGTCAACACTGTGGAGACATTTAACACATTTAACCCTTTCCCTGCCACAGATCGTATATCACGATCTGTGCAGGTCATACTCCAACTGCCACAGATCGTGATATACGATCTGTGCTTCCCCCCTCCTAAAATTTTTTTTCCCCCTGCTAGGGCTCGATCGGGGGCAAGGAAGCATTCAACTGCCCCCCTAGCCCCCTCTACCCCCCCAGTTTGGTGAAAATGCGAGGGGGGGATCAGGAGATATCCCTACCTTTTCCTGCCTCAGCCGGCCCCGAGGAGGAATGGAGGAGGAGCTCTTCAAGACCTAAAGGGAGACCCCGGTTGACTCACATAACTCCTCTTCACCGGTCTTCCATCGAGTGGTGTCAGACGACACCTAGTGGTCTAGTGGAGGTACTGCATTTAGATCATGCGCAGTCCCTGTATAAGCAAAAGCTGTCAGCTGACGCTTTTACTATACTTTTTGTGAATGGAACTCAAGTTCCATTCACAATGGATTTTTTCTAAGTCTTTGACTCACTTAGCGAAGACTAGAAAAAATGGGGACAGAGATCAAAATTTGGTGATCAACGTTCTGATCATCCAAATTATTGAACTTTGCCAATGAATTAAAAACTCACTTCCTGTGGACAATGATTTCCGGGAGTGATTTTTTCCGATCGGATTCGAATGGGAAAACGGGCATTCTATGCCCGTATTCCAAGTGTCGGTATCATTCCCTAGCTGATTTGATGATCATCTTTGGGAATGATCCCCAAAAAAAAGGGGAAATGCACACCAAAAATCTTAAAGTGATACACAACACCCTTTTTTTTTTTTTATATTACCCTAAAACCTATAATCGCAAAAACGTTGTCTTCTCCAAGCTTCCTCCCAAGTCCCAGGTGATTGTCGTAAGTAAACTCAATCATTTATTTGTTGGATTTCAAGGGAAACTAAGCCTATTTTAGTAAGGAATTTTGCAGATGACCAAAAAAGACCGTATTGATTTATTAGGATCAGGAAAGTGTGCAAAAAAACGTTGTGTGACCTCCGTACACCTGGTTTTCCACGAAAGGGGAGGAGAGAGGGGTGGGGTTGGGTTTGGCGTTTTTTTAATTTTTCTTGTAATTGCAATGCGCATGGATCCTTTGAGCTAGTTGGTGGCCCCGTCTCTGTTTGGCAACCCACCTTTTGGCATACCGTTTGATTCAGGACATGTGGGAGAATTGGGCCGTTTAGTGGGTTTTTTTACTTGCCGCGTGGGTTTAGGTAGGATTTCAACAATTGAGTCCTCTTATTTTTATTTTTTTCCAGCAAAATCCTCTACAAGCCGGAGTTTCTATGGATACAGCGCCCTGGATCTTCATGTATAGTACGAAAGCATGAAATACCATCACGAGCGAAGTGTGTCGCTTCCAACAGGGGGGGGGAAGTTTGTGGGGGGAATTTCCCAAGTTGCTTAGCTGTGGGGGGGCAAATACCGACACTTGATTTTTTTCTTGTAATTGGACTTGTGCATGCCGTCCAATTTGAGCTAGTTGGTGCCCCGTCTTCTGTTTGCCCCCACCCTTATGGCATAACCGTTTTGATCAGAGGATATGTGGGAGATTGACCTTGTGGGTTTTTTTTGCTTGTCAAAGGGTTTAGGTAGATTTCAACCCTTGGGGAATCATCTTTCTTTTTTATCTTTCACAAAACTCGTAAAAACACGGACTTCTTTGGATCAGTGGATCTGAATTCTTCATGTAATGTATGAAAAGCATGGGCATTGTACATAGCTGAAGGTGTGTAATTCCAAAAATATATAGTTTGTGGGGAGAATTTCATGTTTCGGGACGGTTTCCTTAGAACAAGTGGTAGGCTGTTCAATTAAAGAGCACTTTGATTCTTTCTTGTAAATTGGCATTTGTGCATGCGTCCTCATTTGAGCTAGTTGGTGGCCACGTCTCTTGTGTGCATCACGCATAATGACATACTTTATTCCGACATTTGGAGATTGATATTTAGTGGTGGATTTTATATTAATGGGGGGGCATTTCCAATTTTGGGGCTGTTTTGAAATTACAAGAGCACTTGATTTTTTCTTGTAACTTACACTTTGGCATTGTCCCCATTTGAGCTAGTTGGTGGCCGGGGGGCTTGTCCCTTGTGACATCCAGCTATTGCATACCGTTTGATTCAGGGCATTTGGAAGATTGATAATTGACAATTTTTTTTTACATGACATGGAAATGTTGCCATGATTTTTAACTTTGAATTGTATTTTATACATTTTTTTTCCCTGAAAATCTGGGTTAAAAAGCGAAATTTACATGAACACTGCGCTCATAACCATTGGTGGTATGCCTAAAAGAATCACACCATTTGTGTAGCTGAGATGTGTAGATCCAAAATATATAGTTTGGGGGGGTATTTCTAATATAAGGGGTTTAGTCTGACAAATCTGAATTTGCTGTAATGGGCCATTGTTCACTTGGCTCACTTTGTGGCTAGTGATTTCCATGTTTGCGCGTGTAACCATACATAGGGCATACCGTTTGATTCGGGACATTTGGAAGATTGATATTTTGGTAACTTTTTTTTACATTACTTGTGATTTTGGCATGATTTCTTCTACCTTTGAGAGTGTTTTTTTTTCCAATTTTTTAGAAATCTGCTAAAACTGTGAACTTCTTCTACGAATAACTGCGCCCACACCATTGCTGGTACGAATGAACAAACTACAGAATTTCGTACGATAAAGGTGTGTGGATTTGAGAAATTATGGTTTGTGGGGGTTGTTTTGTGGGAAAAATTGTCAGACTGTTCAATTCGAATTTGGCTGAATATTTTGACTGTTCTGAGCCATCGTGCCATTGTTCTCACTTTGTGGCTTTTTCGCTCCACGCCTCGTGTGTAACCACCATATTGCATACCGTTTGATTTCAGGACATTGGGGGGAGATTGATATTAGTAACTTTTTTTTTACATTCCATGAGTTTTGGCATGATTTCTACCTTTTTGAAGTGGGTTTTTGTTCATTTGTTTCAGACAAATGCGAACTTCTATGAAGAACTGCGCCCACACCATGATGGTATTAATGAACAAACTACAGTGTTACAAGCTGAAGGTGGGTAATTTCAGATATATAGTTTGTGGTTGTTTTTTCTAAGTTCGGGGGTGTTTTGTGGACAAAACCTGCAAGACTGTCAAATCGAATTGGCTAAATATTTTCTCGCTGTTCTGAGCATCGTGTCATTGTCTCACTTTGTGGCTTTTTTCGCTTCCCCGTCCCGCGTGTGGTACCACACTATTGCATACCGTTATGATTCAGGACATTTGGGAGATTGATATTTAGTAACTTTTTTTTACATTCCTGAGGTTTTGGCATGAATCTACCTTTTGAAAGTTGTTTTTTGTTCATTGTTTCAGACAAATGCAAACTTCTACTACGCAGAATTGCGCCCACTGCCATTGATGGTATAATGACAAACTACAGTGTTACAATAGCTGAGGTGTGTAGATTTCAGGCAATATATAGTTTGTGGGGGTTTATTTCTAAGTTTACGGGGTGTTTTTGTGGAAAAAACTGCAGACCTGTCCACATTCGGAAATGGCTAAATATTTTCGCTGTTTCTTTCTGACCATCGTGCCTTGTCTACTTGTGCTTTTCGGCTTCCACGGTCCGCGTGTGTAACCACCCATATTGCATACCGTTTGATTCAGGACTTTTGGGAGATTGATATTTAAGTACTTTTTTTTACATTCCATGAGGTTTTGGGCATATTCTACCTTTGAAGTTGTTTTTTGTTCATTTTCAGACAAATGCAAACTTCTAACGAAGAATTGCGCCCACGCCATTGATGGTATGAATAAACAACCTACAGTGTTACATAGCTGAAGGTGTGGGAGATTTCAGGAATATATAGTTTGGTTGGGGTTATTTCTAAGTGACGGGGGTGTTTGTTGAAAAAACTGCAGACTGTCCAAATTCGAGTTGGCTAAATTTTTTTGCCGTTTCTGAGCCATCGTGCATTGCTCACTTTGTGGCTTTCGCTTCCACGTCGCGTGTGTACCACACTATGGCATAACCGTTGATTCAGAGCCATTTGGAGATTTTATATTTGGTAACTTTTTTTTACATTCCATGGTGTTTGGCATGATTTTCTACCTTTTTGAATGTTTTTGAGGTTCATTTTTTTTGAAATCTGGTAAAAGTGCAAACTTACATACTAAGCCTGCGCCCACAGCCGACCATTGATTGTTATCAATGAACGAACTACAGCGTTACATAGCTGATGTTGTGTAGATTTCAGGAATAATATAGTTGTGTGGGAGGGGTATTTCGAGTTGGGGGGGTGATTTGTTGGAAAACCTGCAGACTGTTCAAATACACTGGCTAATTTTTTTTGCTGCTTACTGACTTTGCCCTGTCACGCTCTGGGTATTTTACCATGTCTCTTCTGGGTACACCCCTGAATGTGGCATACCGTTTTAATTCGGAGGGGTTAGGCTTTCATATTTGAGATGCGTTTGAACTTTCCTCCACAGTTTTTTAAGCTGACATTTCGCATTTGATTTTGTCTCTGATTTTAACAGTTGAGGAAAAAAGAAATGTGGAGAACACAACTTACATTGGACTAAGAGCTGCGTCCCGGGTATCTGCTTTTTGATCAACTTACCTACTCATAAAATCCTGCGGTGTGTAGTTTGCTAAAAATATCTCCTGTGGGCATATTAGTTAATTTGGTAGATATTCTATTTTAACTGTCAGTAGTGGTTATACATTTTAATTGGTGTAATATTCTTGAAGTGCAGTTTTAGTTTGGGGGAGTCCCCTGTCATAAAAGTGGGGTACCTACCTATATCTGGTATCGTTTGGTAACTCGGGAGTATCAGAGCTTTTAGAAAACAGTAAGATTTTTTGGGTAACCTTAAGATAACTATAAATACAAATGGCAAAATCCATGAAATTTGCAAATTTTTCTTGTTTTTTACATATTTTAGCCATAATTCCATAAAAATTTCAGAAAAGTTACAAAAATAAATAAACTGTTACCCCCCCGATGTTAAAGTACACTTTGTGCTGAAAAAAACCAGTAAATATTCCTGATTTACTGCAAGGTTTCCTACTTTAAAATTAGTCTAAAATCGATTGAGGGCAAAATCTGAAATTCTTCTGGCAGTTTTAACGCAAAAAAAAAATGAAATCTCCTGGCAGTGAAAAGGGTTAAGAAGAACAATATGAAAAACAAAACAGCTGCCAGCAAGTGTGTTTTGGATAAGCATCTATAGCCCCACCGCATATCTGTCATTTAGGTAACTTCATATAATCATTTAGTTTGGTCCTTTATTTTGGTCAAAAGCTTTAAGTAATAACAGTAAACCATTAATCCTCCTGTATTAAAATACCTTGCATCTTTATTGTAACAGGTAATGCTAGTTAAAAAATTAATTCTTATCTGGTAACAGAACATCTTTACTTCACATCAAGTGTACTGTGCTTTGAGGTACATAAATCTGAGCCACTACCATTGCCATTCTGATTTCATCTCCATACATTTTTCTCTCATGCCACAATGACTTTAAGCCTTTGACTGCTCCATCTCCTTGACACCCCCTGACAAGAAAACTGGTCAATTATATACAGTATTTGAAAGGCACTAGACAGCCATGAACCCCTGTAAAGACCTCAGACCCAGACAGCCTACCCATTTGACAGATTTATGATAGACACTGCATCAAATTACAAGATATCATTTACCAACAATCCACTATTATGCCAGGAATAACCCTATGGACGCCACGGTGCAATATAGATCAAGTGACTTAGTAGCTAGCGTAAAATATTGGCCAACCCACTTACAAAAGGTGCTATCCACAGGAGTCAAAACCAGACCAACAGGTTTCATGCCTGGAAAAAAGCACCTCATCAACATTCATCATCCACACATCCACACATGCATTAAATATGATATCATTGTAGACAGTGCAATCCTTCGCATTAGAAGCCACAACGTGGTTTTTTGATTCTGTGTAATAAACAAAACCCCATCCCCTTTGCAACCATGGGGCCAGATAAGGTGGTAAAGGAATATAGATGTGTAAGGGTCACTCAGGGGAAGAGGGGACCGGAAGGAAGGGACGCTTCTTTCCGCTGGTTTATCCCAACAGATTTCCATTTTGATGGCAAAGAGTGGAGACGCTGCATTCGGAAGCATCAGTGTTGAGCGGTGGCGGCCTTCCCTTGAGCACCCAAGGAACGGCCATCTCTCCCAATACAATGGAGGGAGAACTGGGGGCTAGGAGTATGGCGGTGGTAGTGGTGGAGGGGCTCCATTATTAGAATGTGATAGGGTAATCTGTCACCGAAACCCTGCATGCCGAACAGTGTGTTTCTGCTGGTACTAGGGTTCGACATGTGGTGATCGTGTAAACGATTATTGGGTGGGGCTGGGAGTGACAAAACGGCCGGTCTTGGTTCAATTTGTGTCAATTACAAGTTAGAGGTGGAGTGAGGTCCTCAAAAATGATTTCCGAGAATTAGGGGCCAAGTTAAAGCCAGGACCTCTCAAGGTTAGTGCTTTCATCAGAATACTACCCACATCCCGTGCTACTGGCTGTGAGGCCATGGGAGGCTCAGGAGTGACATGCCGTGGCCTAGAGGTGGTTAGAGGAATGGGGTTTGGGTTTTTAGAGAACTGGGCTGACTTTTCTGTTGCTACAGACTCTTTAGTAGAGCTGATTGGCACCTCCATGGTGATGGTGCAGCTGTTTTGGGGGAGAGATGGCTAGGGGGTTGGAGGTGATTTAAACTAGGTATGGGGGGGAGGGTACGTTGAACTACACAGGGGTATATAGAGAAGTAGGATCATGGGGCTAATAACACATGGGAGGACGGAGACGGAGCAGTGGGGTTGCATAGAGGATAAGGAGTGCATGTACGATCCATGTAATTGAAATAAAATTATTGATAACTAAAACTGTATGTTTTACAAATGCAGACGTCTGGCTGGAAAAACTGGAACTCGAATAATAGCTTTAAAGGAAAGGATATGATGTGATGGGTAATAGCGGGAAACCTGCTAACATTCACACGACTGGAACATATACAATATTGAAGGATACTCCTTATTAGACATGACCAGTTAATAAGAAAGGAAGGAGTATGTATGTCTGTTAAACAGGAATTGAAGACCAAATCTTAAAAGTTGAATACGATGGGGAGCATACTGGCAGAAACAATATGGGTGGAACTGTGTACAAAAGCAGAGAGTCAGTTAAATTAATTAGTTGAGTATGTTATAAAGCCTTCCAAGAGCCGGAAGATGAGGTAGTATGAACCTCCTATGCCATTGGCAGAAGGCTGCTGGTATTGGGGCATTTCTGTTATGGGGGATTTTAACTACCCTTACTAGATTGGAGAGGGAACTGCCTCACCCTCAAAAGGATAAGAGTTTCTTAATTTTCTATATGAGCATTTTCTTCACAGATGGTAGAAGTTCTACTAGAAAAAGCGTTGTTGGATCTGGTAACCCGTGCTTTGGGAGTGGCCTGGTTAACAAAACTTTTAACTTTAGGAACTCTAATTTTATGCTGTTAAAGGAATCGAACTCCCTCACCAACTATCACTCCGCCCACTCATACACTGGGGGAATTGTTTTTCTAGGTCAGATAAAGAGCAGATGTGGACCACTTTTAAAGGGATAATAACATTACATTTCTTAAATCCTTACATTTAGGGAACACTTGTAAAAAAGAAAGTGGCAAGAAAGCATTAAACTAGCTAAACTAAGAAAATTAAATCGGATTGCCGAACACAGCAATTCCCAACCCCCAAAATATTTTTGTAATATAAATGGGAAAAAGATGATACTGAGCAATGTGTGACCATAACTAATGGGGCTTGAGATGGGTCGTAGAGGATGCCAAAAAGGCTAATCTTCTAAACCGTTTTTATAAAATGGTTTTTTTAACTGTTGAGAATCCTAGTCCTTACAGCATGGATTGTAATATGCAGGGTAGAAAATGAAGAGTATTCATATTGGCGAACCAGGATATGGTAAGGAAACAATTAGACAAGTTAATCTCAATAAAGCCCCAGGAACTCCAGATGGATGCAATGCTCATATTTTAAAAGAGCTTGTTCAGTTCTATCTAGATCCATGGTTCTCATCTTTCAGATTCGCTTTTGTCTGTGTATGGCCGCTGGATTGGAAAAAAAGCCAATTGTAAATACTAATATTCAACAAAGGTTAGTCGTTCACAGACGGTACTATATAACCTGTAAGCCTACATCAAGTAGTAGGAAGGTGCTGGAAACTTTGTTATGGGATCATATCCTTGACTTTTGTCTCCAGAAGCTCATCTTAACTATGTAATAGTGGTGTAATCACAGTGGTAATAAAAATGGTAAAAGAATAAAGGCAATACATTCTTTCGAGGATGATCGGACTTTTTAGAGGAAGCTCCATAAATCTATTTCCTTGTTGAGACCTTTGGTGTTAGGGTTCTAATTTAAAAATCCATTCTGTTCTCCCTTTCTGTATAATGCTCTGCCTGTATCTCTCCTTTCCTTCTGGGGGTGTTATCTGTCTATACCGAAAAAAGAGATAGTGTTGTTTCTGTGGGGCACATAAGGAGAAGTGTTTTTGAGGTGGGTGGTCTTTAACTTTTTTTGGAGGATGCCATTAGTTGTTCTCCGCGGATCCTTGTTTTTAGTTTTCTGTTTCTGTTCTGCCTCTGCGTCCTACATATTGTTGTCCGCATGTACATTCTATAACGTAGACCACATTGATGCTATTCGCATGTAACTAAAGTTTCTTTTTTTTGAATTCTTCATTGTGCTAGCTTTAACATCTTTTTCTGTCTATTCTTAGTGTGTTTACGACAACCCCTACACATTGTCCAGCAGCCCGAAAAAGCCGTTTGGATGATCACTAGCCAGGTTTTTGTGTTAGTATTTTCTTTTTCCAAAGGTGCTTGAACTAGTTGGTCGCTCAATGTTTTTTGGATTTTTTATAGATGATGTTGTGGTTTATCTGGTATTATTTTTATTTAAATTTATCATTTTTAAGGATATCCAATGCTTGGAATTGGGTATTAAATGGTAGTTGCATATTACTTTGTTTTTGTCGTATCTCAGGTCTAACAGGTCTTGTCTGCATTTCTCTGATGTCTTGTTGTAATTTCACTCAGTCCTGTCTCTGGGTAGCCCTTTTCTCTGAATTTATTGACAATCGCACTAGTCCTCTCTGCCATTTTGTTGCAATTCTTCTTCCTTATCCTTTTTGATTTGGGTCTGAGGGTATATTGGCTAACCAAGCTTTCTTTTGTTGCAACTATTTCTAAAATAATAGTTGGAAATCTACTCGTTTGGTAGAAGTGCGGAGATTTAATCAACTTGTCTTCTATGCACACAATTCCAGATCCAACAATCTAATTTTGTCTTGCTTATAGAGTGTGTGAACTTCATGTTAATTTCAATTATGGTTTATCCATATTAAGAACTCTCCCTGGCGGGCCTTCCTTCTCATATTATCAGTATATCATCTATATATCTTTTCAAAAAGCAATTTTTCTGCAATTGGCTTGTTATATCATCTCTTTTCCCATCGATGAACTAGATTGGGCTAGCTAGGAGCAAAACGGTATACCCATCGCCGTCCCTTGAGTTTGTAGTATAAATTGCCCCCTGAACAAGAAAGTAGTTGTGGGTCAGTATGATTGGATGCCATCTATGACGAAGTTCCTGTGTATAGAGGTGGTTCATGTCCTCTTGTGAGTATGGTTTAGTACTGCTTTACTCATCTTTGTGCTTTAATATTAGTGTATACGGGAGCCCACTCTATACCTGCAAACCATATGTAGTTGTCTTGCCAGCTTATGGTTTTAAACTGATTAATTATATCTGTGAGTCTCTTGTATGCGATGGGGTTTGAGACACATATGGGTTGGAGTTATTTTATCAATGTATTGTGAAAATTTGCTTGTAAGAAAACCAATACCGTAAATTATTGGCCTTCCCTGGAGGGTTTTGAAGGTGTTTTGTGGATCTTTGGTAAGTAGTAGAATTTTGGCATTCTGGTTTTGTTATAGGTATTAAATTCATTTGTTTCAGTATTCCTTCCTGTTTGCCCAGTTTTCAGTAGGAATGTTTGTATCTTTTTTGAATTTCTGTTGGGGTGTCTCCATTGGAGCCTTATATGTTCCTTTGTCTCCTCTCCCGAATACGTTCTGCTTCCTTTTATAGTCCTTGTCTGTTCAGAATCAACTACTCCCCCTCCCTGTCAGCCGGTTTGATGATTTCGAATCATCTATCGGTTTTCTAGGTCTTGTTAGGGCTTCCTTTTCTTGGTTTGTGAGGTGATTTTATCTGCATGGTTTGATATTAATTTTGCGTATTTCCTCTCCATGTTTTTCTTGAAAGTTGGTGATAACTTTCCTTTAGATTGGATGGATAAAAAATTTAGATTACTCTTCAAATCTGTAATGCCTGAATGGATCTGCATTATCGGTCAAAATTAGTGAGGCTTCTTTTTCTTGTGGGCTTGGACAAATCAGCGTTTAGTGTAAGGTTCCTGCAAAAATTTATTTAGATCTAATAAAAAGATTGAATTTTTGCGGCTTTAGTATCCGGAGCAATTTGAGTCCTTGATAGGTAAATAGTGGTCATCATTCAAGGTCTTACTACTCCGATTAAAAATGCCTTTTTGTTAACTTCCGTCTTTTTTTTACGACCATCTGCCCCTCTTTTTCTTCATGTTTGGTATATCTTTTTTTCCTTGTGTGTTGTGTGCGGTTGGTTTCCTCGTTCTTGGTATTTCAGGAGTTCTACAAAAGAAGTTAGTAGCTGTTTGGGTAGAGTCTTTTATTTTTTGTCCTCCATGATAGGAGAGATGATGGTTGTGATCTGTTGTTAATTGTTCTTGAGTTGCTTATGATTATTTCATTTGTTTCTTATATATGTGGGTAGCTGGCTTGTAGTTCTTATGCTGATTATAGGGATGGGTAGAGAGTGTTTTTCTGTAAAGATGGGTGGTAGTACTGTATGGAGTTCTGTTATTTATTTTGGTTCGTAGTATGGGTTAAGTTGTCCTATTCTGGTTTTGGTACTTGCCAAATAATATTTTTACTGGTCCTAGTTTTCATAGTCCTTTCTATCTCTTGCAAGCTTTTTTTGTTTACTGTATAGTATCTTTATTTTTGTTCTCTCTAGTTTCTCGTATAGTTGTATCTCACATTTTGCCTTTAATTCACTATTGTGTGGTGATGTGAATTTTTTCTTTAAAGTTCTTTGAATGAGTCATTCCCATTAGTTATAGAACAGTTTTCTAAAGTTTCATAACCATTTCTTCACAACTCTTGTTTTGTGTTAGAGTTGCTGGTGATTTGTTCTAATCCTCTAGGTACTATTTAATTTTTCCACATATTGCTCAGGTTTGTTTTATCCCACCCTTTTCCGTGTTTCCTTATGTCCTTTTTCTCTATCATAATATGAGTGACCTAATATTTGGTTCATCTGTTTGTATGGTTCAGTATTTTCATTATAACGTGGTGTTTTCAAACATATTTCTCAGTTCCCTTTTGCGATCCATGTCTCCTTGAAGTAGATACCCCGTGGACTGGGTATGGATTGTGAGTTAGACATAATAGTAATTGGGTTCTTGTCCGCGCTAGATGAAGTAGTGGTTGGTAGGGAAGGCGCCTTAATAGGGAGGCTGCACTGCAAGTTGTCCACTGAAGTTAGATACTAATGTATAAACTGAGGGACTGTTGGCCTGAAGAAAACATTTGTTCATGGATAGAGAACTGGTTATTGGATCGCAAACAGAGATGGTGGGAAAATTCTTCGAAAATAATCGAGAAAACAATAATTTCTAAAATTTTCGGAAAATGGGCAAGATTTTCTTTCTCTTATTTTCCCTAACTACGTATTTTCGAAAATTTTCGAAATTACGAGGATTACTCGGATGTTTACTACTAGTTTTCTCGTATTTTTCGAAAATTTTTTCGAAAATACGAAAAAACTCGGAATTTCAGGGTATTTTTCATTTTACTGGATGAATTTTTTTCGAAAATTGCGATCCTCGAGCGTAAAGGGACCGCGATTTTGTTAAGTTCGGACATCTCTAACCTGTAATAAAAGTTTGGAGGTTCTGGTAGATACAACAGACTTAGCTATAGCAAACAATGCCAGGTAGCAATTGCTAGAGCTACAAGATATGTCTTCAAAATAAATAAGGGGAATAGATTCCAGAAGAAAAATTATATTCTCCCTCTTTACAAGGCCTGATAGCCCATTTGGATATGGCGTGGGCAGTTTTGGAATCCCATATACAAAAGGGCATCTGGCAATTGAAGCGAGTTCAGAGAAGGGCAAATAAATGAAGAAGGGTATGGAGGGGCTTGACTATGCAGGCGATTTAGACCAAGTTTTAGGGCTGTTTACATTGGAGAAGCGACGATTGCGTGGGGACATGATGACCTATACCAAATATATTAAGGGGCCATACAATGACTCCCTCTGGGTGCCTTGTATTTTTTTTTTTACTAATAGGTCATATCAGAGGACTTGTGGACATCTTTAAGGTGGATAAAGAAGTTTTCATCTTCAGGTTAGGAAAGGTTTCTTTACAGTTAGAACGGTGAACTGTGGAAACTGTCTTCCAGCAGTGGCAATGGCAAGTTCACTTGATAGCTTAAAACGGCCTGGATAAGTGTCTAAAACTAAAAATATTGGATTACTGGTATTAATGCATATAGATCTGGTTATCCAGGGATACTTTCCGATTGCCGTTTGGAAGTCAGGAAGGATTTTTCCCCCTTTTTTTAGCTGGGGTTTTTTTGCTTTCCTCTGGATTAACGTGTTAGGTCGGGTTAAAAAAAAAAGAGGGTGAATAGGTTGGACTTTATGGACGTTTGTCTTATTCACTTAATTACTATGTTACTACATGGTACCAGACATGGCTGTCCCCTCTCTCTGTATCTTTTTTCACTGGTCATAAGGCCCTGGCAGACGACTGAGATCTAATTCACTCAAAAAAGGACTAAGTAAGAGGACCATAACCATATTTAATCTTCTAATAATGCTGATGATGGTATACCTGGTTTTATCTTACAAACTGGTCACTAACTCCTTGAATCAACTAGAAAAACATATCACACCTTTTGCTTCAAACCACACTAGGGCCTCTACATAATTGGGATAAATACACCATCAAGGCAAATTCCGATGGTGTTTAATTTAAATACTGAGATTATGGATCTCCAAAATCGAACTAAACATCATCCTCAATCCTCTATACACCAAAAAAATACCGACCTGGCCACTCTACTAAGCCAATTAACTTTGTAGAGAATAATCTAATAAAATAAATCTACTCCAAAGATTCCTTTATATAGTAGAAGATACTTCCCAGAAATTGTACAGACATTACAAGTATGCTGCTCTCATTTATGTGGGCCACTGAAAGCCAGATTGAACCATTAACAAACTACAACAACCTAAAGATGAAGCCAGTATAACCCACAATTCTGTCGAACTAATGCTAGCCTCCTATAGTACAGTCCCCCTTCTCTCCCAGATTGAGGCCTGAGAACTACCTATGACAATACACCACATAGAAGGTGTAAGGAAGAGAAATGAGATGCTGCAATACACATGTATCCCACATAAAGCTCCTATATGGCAAGAACCAATGCTATCACTCATTAGCAATATTTGCTGCAATCATCTTGCTGGAAGAGTAAGGGGATTAAAAAGATAGAAATAGATTAATCTCAGGTAAACCTACTAAAACGTTTTAGAGGTCCTAATCGGGAACTACACAGGTATCCCCATAAGCTCCTAGATGGCATAACCAATGCTACCCAATTAGCAATTTGCTGCATCATCTTGACTGGAAGAGGTCAGGGGATTAAAAAGATAGAATAGATTATCTCGGTAACTATTAAAATGTTTTAGAGTCCTATAAGAGGAATTTAATTTACCCATTCCTATTTTTAGAGAATACCTCAAGTTCAGACACTTGCCTACATACAGAATTTTAAGCAGAACAATACCTCTAACTAACACGCTATCATTGGATTCTAAACTCAGGGTCTACAATTCCTAAATTGTGCATCTATACCAGACGAAGCACGGTGAATACCCCCTAACAAAGAGAAAAACTCCTTCCTGACATGTCAGGAGGGAAGGGGAAGAGCCTAGGCCAGCTCACTATACATAACTCCCAAATACGTACCTCACACTGGCAACATGACTCCCTGGCCGTCCCACACCCTAGACCCTAAATTATGTTGTTTGGAATAAATACCCCAGTAATAAAGGAAACCTGTTAACGATGAGAATCACTGTTTTGGGCAAAAAAACCTAGTCCTTAATGGATGGGCCCCAACCCACTTGTTTAAAACCTGGATAGACCAAGTTTTTGCACAACAAACTGCATGGTTGCCATATTTTTCCTCCTCTTGCATTCTTAAGCAAGCACCCCCAAACTTGTAAATCAGGGAGTGCTTTGGTTGCCTTAATAGTACAATTTTTGTTGCCTTTCTTTTAGGCGATTCTGACCTTTGCAATCCTTTGGTACAAGTAGTAAAGCAGCTGTTGGCAGTTTTTGTTTTAGAAGGAGAAACCCAATCCCTTCAGTGGTGCTAGTAGGATCTTTAACAATCTGTGGCAATGTGCATCCTGCCAGCATGTACCAATGTCCGTTGTCTGGTGTATGTGGGTTGCCCATTTGGAAGTTAGGTGGAGAGTCTAAGGGGGCGGCCCACTTACAGCATTGCAGAGATTGGCAATCTGGGGGGCACAGCGGCGAGGTGGGTGGAATGGGACAGGGAAGGGCTGAAAGGGAAGTAGTTTTGTTAGGCTAGAAGAGTCTAGTGCAGATCCATTGAACTCAGCCATCCCTCTTTTGCCTCAACCAGGCAAAATTGGTTACCTCATTGCCTTTGGCCTTGGAGTAAATCTCTGCCTGGAACCCCCTTATGGGAGAAAGATGATCCATTAGTCAAATACATTACCATTTTCTGGTGATATTTTCGCAAAGTCTCTTCGATGCACCAGGTTAAGATCTTCAGGTGCTTCTTCTCTGTTACATGCAAGCTTGTCAAGGGTCCTCCGCTCTGTAGGACAGTACGCTTGAATTTCATACCTTGCTGCAGAAACTTCTTGGCATAATGAATCACTTACTGCAAACCTTTTGGGCGGGAGCTCTCTGCTGTCCTTAAAGATGACTTTTATCTAGGGAATTCCCACGTTCCTTTTGGAAGACCTGATTTCTCTAAAACAACATGCATATAGGTCCTACTGCCAGTGCCAACTTCCCTAAGGAGACCTTTATCACTCCAGTCGACCTCCCAAAAACTCCTTTCTTCTACAATAGTACTATGCAAAAACCTCAGTCTCCGTCTAGTATGAAATCGCTCAAACGCTCCTTTGCCGCAACCTATCACCATAAACGACAAATCTTTTTCTTCCCATCCTTTTGTGTGATTCGGCGCGGTGGGAATTCATTGACGCTACCTTTTGCCTCGCAATTTGGTCTTCCCCAACATCTACACCAGCCCTTTCAGGTTCTTGCCATTGACAACAAACCCTTGGCCTCTGAATTAATTGTCCAAGTCGAACTTTCGAACGTATTGTATATTGGCATACTTCATCAAGTGAATGGGTTATCGTTAATGGTGAATCCACATTCCATCTGCTCTCCACCTGATCCTGGGACTGTCCTTGGCTTCGAATACACACCCCTGTTCTAACAAGTTCTAACAATGAACTTATTCTTGGAGAGTCCTCTTGTTTTTCCAATGTCTTACTCTTCCACCTCTTATTCATTGGTCTTCCATTAATTGGGAATTTAATCTTTGAAACTCTTCCTGAACGCTACCATGAATTTGTTTGATTTTTTTGCAAAAACAAGCTGAGAAATCCCCCCTCACCGCTCTTATGATGGCCCCCATTGTTGCCTCCAGGTACTTAAATCCTCGGGGATGCACTTATCCTCTATCTCCTCTGAAACAAAGCCAGAAGACTACATTAAGGAACCTTTGGCCTGGGGATTCATTAGACCCTCCACTTCTCCACCAGGCGCTGGTTTCTTTTTTGTGAAAAGAAAAGACGGGATTTTACGTCCTTTTATTGAATTATAGTGGGTTGATACGATCACTATAAAAAACTGTTACCCCCTCTAACCCCTCATCTCGCGTAATTGTTTGACCGATCAAAGGACCAAGATCTTTACTAATTAGATCTTCGAGGGGCATATAACCTATCCGTATACCCAAGGTGACAATACAAACGGCCTTTACCAACACTCGTTCAAGGTTCCATTATGAGTATCTAGTGATGACCTTTAGCCTTTGTAATCTGCCAGTGTTTTTTTTTCAGGAGTTTGTGAACGCCATCTAGGCATAACATAGTCGTATGACACAATGACAACATCTTGATTTATTTCTCAGGATCTACTTCTCACATCTTCATGTGCAGCAAGTTTTTATATTACGATTAGGAGAAAACAACTTATATCCAATCGAAAAATGTCTCTTTTGAACTTTCTCAAGTACCCTTTCTTGGCCTACATTGTATTCCGCCCATTTTCAATGGACCCTGGTGTAACAAATTTCGGGCCGGATGGCTGGGGTACTCACAGGTCCGCTTTTAGGAGGAGACCTAAGTCTGTAGGTTTGGACTCTGGAGCAGATGAGGCTGATGGGAGTTGTATGCATGATACTGAGGCACTACTGGTAATCCTGGATACAGGAGAAGGAACTCTGGAATGGTAAGGTAAAGTCTCTTGAACTGGTAATGTAGTCTCTGAACTGGTAAAATAATAGACTTAACACGAGGAATCTCTGAAAACAGGGAGGTAAGTAGAACGAGCAGGGGTTGCTTACACTGCATCCGCACACCGTCGTGCCGCATTGTGACATCATGAATGTCGACAACCCCACCCAATGTTCAGAGTGGCACGGGACCGAGCCGCAGGTTAAGTTTTTGTGACAGTACAACACCACTCTGCAAGAGGGCCCGGACCCTGTTTTCTTGGAAAACTCTTGTGAAAACGGTTTGACCGATGAGGATCAATGCCGGTCCCAAAATGAAGGCTATTTCTTCATGACCAAAACCTTAAACTTCCATGACCAGATACTGAAGAAATCTTTAAAGAGTCCAAAATTCTTCTCGACCTCAAATTCTTGTGAACCATCACCGAAATTGGGGCAGGAGGTAGTAGAGGTGATGGAATATTTATTAGAGCATACTGGTTTGAATAAGAGAAAATCTGAAACACATTAGGAAATCTGCATGATTAGAAGGAAGCTGTAGACGAACAAGCAACTGACCCTAATTCCAATATCGGGAAGGACACTGATTTGAGTCCAATTTTTGGAGGAAGGGACCACGTAGATTAATATAGTAAGAGGAGAGCCAACACTTTATTGTTTTTTTTCTCCAACAGAGTAAGATAGAGGTGCCCTCGCCTCCTATCACTGCGTTTTTTTGACATGAGCAATTCCATAGAATCCCAGATAGCCACATCTGGGCAGCTTGTCCATTGGCAGCGTGACTTGTGTGAAAAAGGAAATCTGGGGAAAACATCTATAATTAGTTCCAAAGCACACAAAAGGAGATTTCCCAGTAGAGGCATGAGTGTCATTGTTAGGACAACTCAGCCCAAGGCAGCAGGTCAGACCAATCATCCTGAGTACATAGGAATGAAAATGAAGGTATTGTTCAAGAGACTGGTTAGTGCGTTCAGTAGGACTGCGGGTGGTAAGCTACGAAATTGTAACTTGATACTCATGGATTTACATAACTCCTCCCAAATTTGGAAACAAATCGAGTACTGTCGCCACTATTCAGAAGGGAGTCCATGAAAGCGAAAATATGAGAAAATAAATAGTCGTTATCACTCACCTAACACTCCACTGAGATGGTAACTTGGGAAGGGGAACGAAATGTGCCATTTTGCTCAAGCGGTCTATACCGTCACCCATATACCCTGTGTTCTTCTTGGAAGGTGAAGTTCAACAATAAAGTCCATAGATAGTGGTCCACGTTCTGGACGGATGTTTAGGGGTTGAAGAGACCACAAGGTAGAGTTTTCTAGAGATTTCATTGAGCACAGCTGGTACACAACTAAATAAAGTCCTTTACCACCTTTCCTCAGTCTAGGCCCCCAAACCAAAGGAATTGCAACAAGGGTCAAAAGTTTTTAGTCATACCAGGAATGCCGCTTGCTTGGAACAATGAGTAATGTAGAAGATAGTTTTCCTGAAGGGAACAGAACAAATTTTGCCCGAAGGTGTTTCAGGCGGAGCAGAATTTTGTGCGGCTTAAATCCTGGAACAAAGCTGGCGAGATTAGAGGCTAGGATTTAGTAGTCGGGGCCCTTATCTTGTTTTAGCGTCTGATGCATAAATGTTCTGAGAGGGCGTCTGCTTTCATTTTTTGAGCCAGGTTTGTGAGTATAACAAATTGAACCAGAAAAGATACGCCAACCGCACCGTGCTTGTCGGGGATTAACTTTTAAGATTTTGATGTATTCTTATAATCGGTAGGATGCCTTTTAATAAATGTTAAATAAGTTCTTGATTACTGACATCGTAAGTTTTGTTCATGGGGTAGGACTTCTTGGAAAAGTAGGCACCGGGATGGAGTTTCCCTTTAATGTCTTGTTTTTGGGAAAGGACATTCTACGGCATTCAAGTCCAGAGGTGTCAACTTCGATGTAAAAGGGAAAGACCTCGGATCGGATGAACTAAAACTGGTGCATCGGCAAAAGCTTCCTTGAGTCGTTTTGAAGGCTTTCAAGGCGCAGGAGTCCACGAATTAGGCCTACCAACTTTCTATAAGGGCCTAGAATCGGAGAAAAATAGAAGAGAACCCTTTAATGAATTGTCTGTAATAGTTGGCAAAGCCCATGACTCTTTGAATGGCTTGGTCCCATAGGAAGAGACCCATCTGAATGGTCAGAAACTTTAACAATAGGATCATCCTGAAATTCTTTTCGCGTCAGGGACACTATGTATCCAAGAAATGATACTTGAGACCTTCAAAGAGACACTTTTATAGTTTTGGCATCTAGATTATTTTCTCTCATCAGACGCAGTAACACCTGTTTAACATGGAGGTGATGTAATGGTAGATCTTGAGAGAAGATTTGAAATTTCGTCAAGATTACGACGACTGAGATTCCAACATGTCTCTGAAAATGTTATTCACAAACTCTACAAAACATCAGAAAAGTCAAGATAACATTCATGGAATTTTCCACAGATTTATTTTTACGGTAATGACATAAAAATTAATTGGGGGAAGTAGGAAGGCAATTATCACACCGAAAGGACCCAAGACTTAGTTCATGTTAGAAACCAATCATACAGGGTTGTGTAACCCCGGAGCCATGGAGTCTGGAGGATCATGGGGGCAGATTAACTTTGGATTACAAGAAATATAAAACGTCTTGATGAAATATCCAACCACAAACGTAATAGGACTTCAAAGGTATACTGGGAGATAATTCAGAGGCCAGGGGTTTTCTTTCTATTTCCGGACCTGTAGAGGTTGATGTAGATGAGAAGGCGGAAGACCCAGTTGTGATGTAACATAGAGTCAATGAAATTCCCAGCTGCCCCGGATCAACAAAGGCTGAGTAAAATGATTGCGATTACAAGATATAGTGGCAGGCGGTATCAGCTGCGCACCGTGCGTTGCCCGGCATCGGACGTTGATGCAGCTCCACCCGGATGTGCAGTGCGGTGCGTGACCAACATAGCAGTAGGTAAGTTTATTTCACACCTGTTAAACTTTTCAAGCTATCCAAGATTGGTCGCTCCTATCGGAACAAAGCCATTCAAGGTTTCATTGGCTTGCTATCTACTATAGACAATTTATCAAAGGGTTTTTCTCTTCTATCGTTTTTTCCTATCCTAGCCCTCATCATGAATGGGGTAGAACCCAACTCTTGGCCCTCCTGCCTGCCCTTGAAGCATTTAAACGGTTAATGGAAGCCTTTCGCGAATCCCATAATACTTCTACAAACTCATTGTTCCAAGCAGCCTGGCACCCGGTAGAGTAAAACTTTTGATCTTCTTGCCCGTTGTCCTCTGGTGGCCTACCATGAAGGAGAAGACTTTAGCCTTAGTCTAGCCTGTCCATAGCTGTACTCTAACCCCTCCTAAACTCTTCCTTGTGCTTTTTAACCCACCTCTCCAATTCCAATCGCCGACCATGAACCCACTTATCAATGGATTTTTATTGTTGAGGGTCTCCCTCCTTCCAACGGAACACTGTTATAAAATGGTTTTACTGTAGATCGCTTCAGCAAAATGGCCTGTTTTCTTCCTCTTTCCAACTACCTCTTCCTTTAGAGCTAGCTCAATTTATTTATCCTCTCATATTTCTTATTTTCTGCCTTAATGGACACCACTGAATAAGTTTTCTTCTGACAGAGGAACTCAATTTGTTTCCAATTTCTGGAGAGCACTATGTAAATCCATGGGAATTAAATTAAGATTTCTTTTGGGCATACCACCCCATCCAAAGGGGGCAAACTGAACGCTTAATCAGTCTTTAGAATACCTCAGGTGCATATTTCCTACCACCTCCGTATGATTGATCTGACTCCTGGCATGGGCTGAGTTTCCCATATAATGCCATCTCTGCTTATCTGGAAATCTACCATTTTTGTTTGTCCTGGGTACTAATCCAAATATTCCCCTCAAGATTTTCTTACACACGTTCCGCTTGGCCGATACTGTTTGGCCCAAATGTCTGCTATTTGGCATTCTACTAAAATCCTGCCTTCAGAAAGCAGCCCTTGCCAATACACTTGTACAACAGGACATAGCATACAATACACTATTTACATCACAAGGACATAGCATACAATACACTATTGTACATACATGGACATAGGCATACCTAATACACTATTGTACTACAGACATAGCATACAAATATACACCATTGTACATACAGGACATAATAGCATACAATACACTATTGTACATATACAGGACTAGCATACAATACACCATTGTACATACAGGACATAGCATACAATACACTATTGTACATACATGACATAGCATACAATACACTATTGTACATACAGGACATAGCATACCATAAAACACCAACATATTGTACATACAGGACATAGCATACAAACACTATTGTACATACATGACATAGCATAAACATACACTATTGTACATACAGGACATAGCATACAATACACTATTGTACATACATGACATAGCATACAATACACTATTGTACATAATGACATAGCATACAATACACTATTGTACAACAGGACATAGAGACAATACATATGTACATACAGGACATAGCATACAATACACTATGTACATACAGTGACATAGCATACAATACACTATGTTTACATACAGACATAGCATACAATACACTATTGTACATACATGACATAAGCATAATCACACTATTGTACATACATGACATAGCATACAATAACTATTGTACATACAGTGACATAGCATACAATACACTATTGTACATACATGACATAGCATACAATACACTATGACATACAGGATAGCATACAATACACTATTGTAATACAGACATAGCATACAATACACTATTGTACATACGGACAAGCATACCATACACTATTGTACATACAGACATAGCATACAATACACTATTGTACTGTACATACAGACATAGCATACAATACACTAGTACATCATGACATGCTACAATACACTAGTACATACAGGACATAGCATACAATACACTATTGTACATAATGACATAGCATACATACACTATTGTACCTAGACATAGCATACAATACACTATTGTACATACATGACATAGCATACAATACATTGTACATAAGACATAGCATACAATACACTATTGTACATACAGACAAGCATACAATACACTTTGTACATACAGACATAGCATACATACACTATTGTACATACATGAACATAGCATACAATACACTATTGTTACATAAAGGACTAGCATACAATACACTATATGAATACATGACATTAGCATACAATACACTATTGTCATACAGGACATAGCATACAATACACTATGTACAACAGGACATAGCATACAATACACATGTACAACATGACATAGCATACAATACACTATGTACATACATGACATAGCATACAATACACTATTGTACATACAGACATAGCATACAATTACAATATTGTTACATACAGGACATAGCATACAATACAACTATGTACATATACATGACATAGCATACAATACAATATTGTACTACAGGACATAGCAATACAATACACTATTGTACATACATGACATAGCAGACAATACACTATTGTACATACAGGCCATAGCATACAATACACTATTGTACATACAGGACATAACATACAATACACTATTGTACATACAGGACATAGCATACAATACACTATTGTACATACAGGACATAGCATACAATACACTATTGTACATACAGGACATAGCATACAATACACTATGTACATACAGACATAGCATACAATACACTATTGTACATACAGGACATAGCATACAATACACTATTGTACATACAGGACATAGCATACAATACACTATTGTACATACAGACATAGCATACAATACACTATTGTACATACATGCATAGCATACAATACACTATGTACATACCGGAAATTTTAGCATACAATACACTATTGTACATACAGGACATAGCATACAATACACTATTGTACATACATGACATAGCATACAATACACTATTGTACATACATGACATAGCATACAATACACTATTGTACATACAGGACATAGCATACAATACACTATTGTTACATACATGACATAGCATACAATACACTATTGTACATACAGGACATAGCATACAATACACATTGTACATACAGGACAATTAGCATACAATACACTATTGTACCACAGGCATAGCATACAATACACATATTGTACTACATGAACATAGCATACAATACAACTATTGTACATACATGACATAGCATACAATACACTATGTACATACAGGACATAGCATACAATACACTATGTACATACAGACTAGCATACAATACACTATTGTACAACAGGAATAGCATACAATACACTATTGTAAATACATGACATAGCATACACAAGTACACATTGTACTACAGGACATAGCATATACACTATTGTACATACAGGACATAGCATACAATACACTATTGTACATACAGAACATAGCATTAAATACACTATTGTACATACAGACATTAGCATACAATAAACTATGTACAATACATGACAATAGAATTCAATACAATATTGTACATACAGACATAGCATACAATACACTATTGTACATACAGACATAGCATACAATACACTATTGTATAAGACATGAAATAGCATTACAATACATATTTACATACATGACATAGCATTAAATTACACTATTGTACATACAGACATAGCATACAATACACTATTGGTACATACATGGACAGCAATACAATACACTATTGTACATACAGGACATAGCATACAATACAACTATTGTACATACAGGACATAACATACAATACACTAGTACATACATGACATAGCATACAATACACTTATTGTACATAATGACATAGCATACCAATACACTATTGTACATACAGGACATAGCATACAATACACTATTGTACATACAGGACATAGCATTCAATACACTATTGTACATACAGACATAGCATACAATACCACTATTGTACATACAGGACATAGCATACAATACCACTATTGTACATACAGACATAGCATACAATACACTATGTACATACATGAATAGCAACATACACTTTGTACATACAGGACATAGCATACAATACACTATTGTACATACATGACATAGCATACAATACACTATTGTACATACAGGACATAGCATACAATACAGGACATAGCATACAATACACATTGTACATACAGGACATAGCATACAATACACTATTGTACATACAGGACATAGCATACAATACACTATTGTACATACAGGACATAGCATACAATACACTATTGTACATACATGACATAGCATTACAATACACTATTGTACATACATGACATAGCATACAATACACTATTGTACATACATGACATAGCATACAATACAATATTGTACATACAGGACATAGCATACAATACACTATTGTACATACAGGACATAGCATACAATACACTATTGTATACATGACATAGCATACAATACACTATTGTGACATACATGACATGCATACAATACACTATTGTACATACAGGACATGCATACAATACACTATGTACATACATGGACATAGCATACAATACAATATTGTACATACATGACTATGCATACAATACACATTGTACATACAGGACAAGTACAATACATATTGTACCTACATGACATAGCATACCATCACTATGTACATACATGACATAGCATACATACACTATTGTACATACAGGACATAGCATACAATACACTATTGTACATACAGGACATAGCAGACAATACACTATTGTACATACAGGACATAGCATACAATACACTATTGTACATACATGACATAGCATACAATACACTATTGTACATACATGACATAGCATACAATACACTATTGTACATACAGGACATAGCATACAAACACTATGTTACATACATGACATAGCATACAATACACTATTGTACATACATTGACAAGCATACAATACACTATTGTACTACAGGACATAGCATACAATACACTATTGTACATACAGACATAGCATTACAATACACTATTGTACATACATGACATAGCATACAATACACATGTACATACAGGACATGCATACAATACACTATTGTACATACATGACATACAACAATACACTATTGTACATACAGGACATAGCATACAATACACTATTGTACATAGGACATAGCATACAATACATATGTACATACAGGACATAGCATACTACACTATGTACATACAGGACATAGCATACAATACACTATTGTACATACAGGACATAGCATACAATACACTATTTGTACATACAGGACATAGATACAATACACTATTGTACATACAGACATAGCATACAATACACTAGTTACATACAGACATAGCATACAATACACTATTGTACATACATGACATAGCATACAATACACTATTGGACATACATGACATAGCATACAATACACTATTGTACATACAGGACATAGCATACAATACACTATTGTACATACATGACATAGCATACAATACACTATTGTACATACAGGACATAACATACAATACACTATTGTACATACAGGACATAGCATACATACACTAGTGTACATACAGGACATAGCATTTACAATACACTATTGTACATACAGGACATATAGCATACAATAACAACATACTTGTTACATACATGACATAGCATACAATACACTTTGTACATACAGGACATAGCATACAATACACTCTTGTACATACAGGACTAGCATACAATACACTATTGTTACATAAGGACATAGCATAACTAAACATTGTAACATACAGACATAACATACAATACACTATGTACAATACATGACATAGCATACAATACACTATTGTACATACAGGACATAACATACAATACACTATTGACAATAACAGACATAGCATACAATACACTATTGTACATACAGGACATAGCATAAAACACTATTGTACATACAGGACATAGCATACAATACACTATTGTACATACATGACATAGCATACAAACAATGTACATACATGACATAGCATACAATACACTATTGTACATACATGACATAGCATACAATACACTATTGTACATACATGACATAGCATACAATACACTATTGTACATACAGGACATAGCATACAATACACTATTGTACATACATGACATAACATACAATACACTATTGTACATACATGACATAGCATACAATACACTATTGTACATACCATGACATGCATACACAATACACTATTGTACATACATGACATAGCATACAATACACTATTGTACATACAGGACATAGCATACAATACACTTTGGACATACAGGACATAGCATACAATACACATTGTACATACAGGACATAGCAACAATACACTATTGTACATACATGACATAGCATACAATACACTATTGTACATACAGGACATAGCATACAATACACTATGACATACATGACATAGATAACAATACACTATTGTACAACAGACATAGCATACAATACACTTGTACATACCTGACATAGCATACAATACACTATGTACATACAGGGATAGCATACAATTACACGATTGTACAACATGACTAGCATACAATACACTATTGTACATACATGACATAGCATACAATACACTATTGTACATACATGACATAGCATACAATACACTATTGTACATACAACATAGCATACAATACACTATTGGTACATACGGACATAGCATACAATACACTATTGTACATACCGACATAGCTATAAACACTGTTGTACATACATGACATAGACATACAATACACTATTGTACATACAGACAAAGATACAATACACTATTGTACATACATGACATAGCATACAATACACTATTGTACATACAGGACATAGCATACAATACACTATTGTCATACAGGACTAGCATACATACCACTATGTACAGACATGACATAGCATACAATACACTATTGTACATACATGACATAGATACACTACATATTGTACATACATGACATAGCAACAATACACATGGTAATACAGGACTAGCATACAATACACTATTGTACATACAGGACATAGCATACAATACACTAGTGAGACATGACATAGCATACAATACACTATTGTACACATCATGAACATAGCATACACTAACTATTGACATACATGACTAGCATAAATACACTATGTACATACAGACATAGCATACAATACACTATTGTACATACAGGACATAGCAACAATACACTATTGTACATACAGGAAATAGCATACAATACCACTATTGTACATACATGACATAGCATACAATTACACTATTGTACATACAGGACATAGCCTACACTACACTATTGTAATACAGACATAGCATACAATACACTATTGTACATACAGACATAGCATACAATACACTAAGTACATACATGACATAGCATACAATACACTACTATTGTACATACAGACCTAGCATACAATACACTATTGTACATACATGACATAGCATACAATACACTATTGTACATACAGGACATAGCATACAATACACTATTGTACATACATGACATAGCTACAATACACTATTGTACATACATGACATAGCATACAAGACACTATTGGACAAGACATAGATACAAGACCATATTGTACATACAGGACATAGCATACAATACACTATTGTACATACAGGACATAGCATACAATACAATATTGTACATACAGGACATAGCATACAATACAATATTGTACATACATGACATAGCATACAATACACTATTGTACATACATGACATAGCATACAATACACTATTGTACATACAGGACATAGCATACAATACACTATTGTAACATACATGACATAGCATACAATACACTATTGTACATACAGACAGAGCATACAATACACTATTGTACATTACATGACATAGCATACCAATACACTATTGTACATACAGGACATAGCATACAATACACTATTGTACATACAGGAATAGCATACAATACACTATTGTACATACATGACTAGATACAATACACTATTGACATACAGGACATAGCATAAATACACTATTGTACATACAGGACATAGCATAAATACACTATGTACATACATGACATAGCACATACAATACACTATTGTACATACAGGACATACGATACAATACACTATTGTACATACATGACATAGCATACAACACTATTGTTACATTACATGACATAGCATACAATACACTATTGTACATACATGACATAGCATACAATACACTATTGTACATACAGGACATAGCATACAATACACTATTGTACATACAGGACATAGCATACAATACACTATTGTACCTACAGACATAGCATACAATACACTATGTACATACAGACATAGCATACAATACACTTGTTACCTACTGACATGCATACAATACACATTGTACATACAGGACATAGCATACAATACACTATGTACATACATGACATTAGCATACATACACATTGTACATACAGACATAGCATAATACACTATTGTACATACATGACAAGCATACAATACACTATTGTACATACAGGACAAGCATACAATACACTATTGTACATACAGGGACATAGCATACAATACACTATTGTACATACATGACCATAGCATACAATACACTATTGTACATACATGACATAGCATACAATACACTATTGTACATACAGGACATAGCATACAATACACTATTGTACATACATGACATAGCATACAATACACTATTGTACATACATGACATAGCATACAATACACTATTGTACATACATGACAGCATACACACTATTGTACATACAGGACCATAGCATACAAACACTATTGTACATACATGACATAGCATAACAATACACTATTGTACATACATGACATAGCATACAATACACTATTGTACATACATGACATAGCATACAATACACTATTGTACATACATGACATAGCATACAATACACTAATGTACATACATGACATAGCATACAATACACTATTGTACATACATGACATAGCATACAATACACATTGTACATACATGACATAGCATACAATACACATGTACATACAGGACATAGCATACAATACACTATTGTACAACAGGACATAGCATACAAAACTATGTACATAACAGCATACAATACATATTGTACATACATGACATAGCATACAATACAACTATGTACATACAGGAATAAGCATACAATACACTATTGTACATACATGACATAGCATACAATACACTATTGTACATACATGACATAGCATACAATACACTATTGTACATACATGACATAGATACAATACCCACTAATGTACATACATGACATAGCATACAATACACTATTGTACATACATGACATAGCATACAATACACTTAGTGTACATACATGTACATTAGCATACAATACACTATTGTACAACATGACATAGACTACAATACACTATTGTACTACAGGACTAGCATACAATACACTATTGTACATACAGGACATAGCATACACATACACTATTGTACATTATAGACATAGCATACACACACTATTGTACATACAGGACATAGCATACAATTACACATGTACATACAGGACATAGATACAATACACCTTGTACATACAGGACATAGCATACAATACACTATTGTACATACAGAAATAGCATACAAAATACACTTTGTACTACATGACATAGCATACAATACACTCTTGTACATACAGGACATAGCATACAATATACACTCTGTACATACAGGACATAGCATACAAAATACACTATTGTACATACATGAAAACATAGCATACAATACAACATCTTGTACATACAGGACATAGCATACATAAATACACTTTGTACATACATGACATAGCATACAATACACTATGTACATACTGACATAGCATACAATACACTATGTTACAACCGACATAGCAACAATACACTATTGTACATACATGACATAGCATACAATACACTATTGTACATACATGACATAGCATAACAATACACTATTGTACATACAGACATAGCATACAATACACTATTGTACATACAGGACATAGCATTACAATACACTATTGTATACAGGACATAGCATACAATACACTATGTACATACAGGACATAGCATACAATACCACTATGTACATACAGGACATAGCATACAATACACTATTGTACATACAGGACATAGCATACAATACACTATTGTACATACAGGACATAGCATACAAACACTATGTACATAAAGGAAATAGCATACAATACACTATTGTACATACAGGACATAGCATACAATACACTATTGTACTATACAGACATAGCATACATACCACTAATGTACATACATGACATAGCATTACAATACACTATTGTACATACATGACATAGCATACAATACACTATTGTACATACATGACATAGCATACAATGACACTAAGTGCATACACGACATAGCATACAATACACTATTGTCATACATGCATAGCATACAATACACTAAGTGCAATATGACAGCACACAATACACTATTTTCATACATGACATAGCATACAATACACTATTGTACATACATGACATAGCATACAATACATACTAATGTTACATATATGAGATAGATAGCATACAATACACTATTGTGCATACATGACATAGCATACAATACAATATTGTACATACAGACATAGCAACAATACACTATTGGGCATACATGACATAGCATACAATACAATTGTGCATACATGAACATAGCATACACATACACTATTGTACATACATGACATAGCATACAATACACTATGTACATACATGACATAGCATACAATACCTAATGTACATACATGACATCGCAACAATACGCAACTATTGTACATACTGACATAGCCATACAATACACTATTGTACATACATGACAATGCATACAATACACTATTGTCAACATAGATGACATAGCATACATACACTTTTTACATAATGACATAGCATAAATACACTATTGTACATACATGACATAGCATACAATACACTATTGTACATACATGACATAGCATACAATACACTATTGTACATACATGACATAGCATACAATACACTATTGTACATACATGACATAGCATACAATACACTAATGTACATATATGAGATAGCATACAATACACTGTTGTACATACATGACATAGCATACAATACAATATTGTACATACATGACATAGCATACAATACACTATTGTGCATACATGACATAGCATAAAATACAATATTGTGCATACATGACATAGCATACAATACACTATTGTGCATACATGACATAGCATAAAAGTACATTATGTACATACATGACATAGCATACAATACACATTGTACATACATGACATAGCTACAATACATAATGTACAGACATGACATAGAGACAATACACTATTGTACATACATGACCATAGCATACAATTACACTATGTACATACATGAATAGCATACAATACACAGTGTACTACAGACAAGCATACAATAACTAATGGTACATACATGACATAGAGCATAATACACTATTGTACATACATGACATAGCATACAATACACTATTGTACATACATGACATAGCATACAAACATATGTACATACATGACATAGCATACAATTACACTATTGTACATAAATGACATAGCATACAATACACTAATGTACATACATGACATAGCATGCAATACACTATTGTACATACATGACATGCATACAATACACTATTGACATACATGACATAGCATACAATAACAATGTACATACATGACATGCATACAATACACTTTGTACATACATGGCATAGCATACAATACACTATTGTACATACCTGACATAGCATACAATACACTATTGCACATGACATACTAGCATACAAATACACTTGTACATACATGAAATATCATACAATACACTAATGTACATACATGACATAGCATACAATACACTAATGTATAAATATATGAACATAGCATACAATACAATATTGTACATACATGACATAGCATACATACACTATGTACATACATGACATAGCATACAATACACTATTGTGCATACATGACATAGCATAAAATACACTATTGTGCATACATGACATAGCATACAATACACTATTGTGCATACATGACATAGCATACAATACATTATTGTACATACATGACATAGCATACAATACACTATTGTACATACCTGACATAGCATACAAACACTATGTAATACATGACATAGCATACAATACACTATTGTACATACATGACATAGCATACAATACACTATTGTACATACATGACATAATACAATACACTATGTACAACATGACATAGCATACAATACACCTAATGTACATACATGACATAGCATACAATACATATATGTACATACATGACATAGCATTACAATACACTATGTACATACATGACATAGCATACAATACCACTATTGATACATACATGACATAGCATACAATGACACTATGTACATACCATGGACATAGCATACAATACACATTGTACATACATGACATAGCATACATACACTAATGTACATACATGACATAGCATACAATACACTATTGTACAACATGACATAGCATACAATACACTATTGTACATACATGACATAGCATACAATACACTTATTGTACAATACATGACATAAGCATACAATACACTATGTGACATACATGACATAGCATACAATACACTATGTGACATACATGACATAGCATGACCAATACATATTGTACATACACTGACATAGCATTACAATACACTAATGTACATACATGACATAGCATACAATACACTATTGTACATACTGACATAGCATACAATCACTATTGTACATAATAGACATAGCAATAACTACACTATTGTACATACATGACATAGCATACAATACACTATTGTACATACATGACATAGCATACAATACACTATTGTACATACATGACATAGCATACAATACACTATTGTACATACATGACATAGCATACAATACACTATTGTACATACATGACAAGCATACAATACACTATTGTACATACATGACATGCATACAATACACTAATGTACATACATGACATAGCATACAATACACTATTGTAATTACATGACATAGCATACAATACAACTATATCTAGCGTATCTATCTATCTCTGAGATCTCTATATAATCTGACTATTCCTGACCTATCTATCTATCTATCTATCTATCTATCTATCTATCTATCTAATCTATCTATCTCCACTCTATCTTATATAATATCTATCTATATATGTATTCTATCACCTATCTCGATATTTATCTATATATCTATCTATATTTATCTCTGCTACCTATCTTTCTTTTCTATCTATCTATCTATCTATCTATCTATATATCGCTATTATCGATCTATCTCTATTATCTATCTATCTCTGATATTTATCTACTCTCTAGCTATCTATCTATCTCTGCAATCTATTACTAATAATCTATCTATCTATCTATCTATCTATCTATCTATCTATCTATCATCTATCTCTGCTATCTATCTATCTCTGCTATCTATCTATCTATCTATCTATCTATCTATCTATCTATCTATCTATCTCTCTCTGCTATCTATCTATCTCTGCTATCTATCTGTCTGTCTAACTATCTATCTATCTCTGCTATCTATCTCTTCTATCTGCCTATCTATCTATCTCTGCTATCTATCTATCTCTATCTGTCTGTCCATCTATCATATCTATCTATCTATCACACTCCAGCAATCTATCTAGCTACTACTATCTAATCTATCTATCTATCTATCTATCTATCTATCTATCTATCTATCATATTCTATCTACCTACCTACCTACCTATCTCTCTATCTCTGATATTTATTATCTCTGCTATCTATCTCTTCTATCTATCTGTCTATCTCTGCTATCTATCTACTATCTCTGATATTATCATCTCTGCTATCTATCTATCTATCTATCTATCTATCTCTATCTATCTATCTATCATACAGCTATCTCTCTAGCTACTACTATCTAATCATCTATCTATCTATCTATCTATCTATCTATCTATCTATCTATCATATCTATCTACCTACCTACCTCCATCTCTCTACTCTGATATTTATCTATCTCTGCTATCTATCTCTTCTATCTATCTGTCTATCTCTGCTATCTATCTATCTATCTCTGATATTTATCTATCTCTGCTATCTATCTATCTATCTATCTATCTATCTATCTATCTATCTATCTATCACTACAGCTATTCTCTAGCTACTACTATCTAATCTATCTATCTATCTATCTATCTATCTCTATCGATCTTATCTATCTATCTATCTATTTTATATATTTCTATCTACCTACCTATCTCTCTATCTCTGATATTATCTATCTCTGCTATCTATCTATCTCTTCTATCTGTCATCTATCTATTCTCTGCTATCTATCTATCTATCTATCTCATCTATCTACTATATCTCTGATATTTATATCTGCTATCTATCTATCTATCTGATATTTATTCTATCTCTGCTATCTAATCTATCTATCTATCTATCTATCTATCTATCTATCTATCTATCTATCTATCTAATTATCTATCTATCTATCTATATGCTAGCTATCTATCTATCTATCTGTCTATCTATCTATCTCTGTTATCTATCTATCTATCTATATATCGTTATTATCTATCTATCTCTATTATCTATCTATCTCTGCAATCTATATATCTATCTATCTCTGATATTTATCTATCTCTGATATCTATTTTCTTGCTATCTATCTAATCTATCTATCTATCTCTGCTATCCATCTATCTCTGCTATCTATCTATCTACCTTGCTATCATCTATCTTATCTATCTATCTCTGCTATCTATCTGTCTATCTATATTATCTATCTATCTCTGCTATCTATCTATCTCTTCTATCTGTCTATCTATCTATCTCTTCTATCTGTCTATCACTATCTATATTATCTATCTATCTATCTATCTATCTATCTCTGCTATCTATCTATCTCTTCCATCTTTCTCTGCTATCTATCTATCTATCTATCTATCTATCACTATTATCTATATCTATTATCTATATATCTCGTAGCTATCTATCTATCTATATCGCATTATCTATATATATCATCTATTATCTATCTATCTCTGCAATATCTATATATCTATTCTTTCTATTCTCTGCAATGTATTATCTCTGCTACTATCTAATCTACATCTATCTGCTATCATCTATCTTCTCATCTATATATCTACTCTGCTATCTATCTACTATCTATCTCTGCTATCTATCTATCTATCTATCTATCACTACTATCTACACAAATCATAAACTAACCCACACACTATCACATCATAATACTATCTACTCGCTATCTATCATCTATTCTCTCTATCTCTATCTGCATCTATCTAATCTATCTATCTAATCTATCAGTCTATCTACTATCGATCACTATCTACTATCTAGCACACTACACACTCATACACGACTATCTACCTACAGAACATCACAGCTAGCATCTAAAGCTAGCGAGCAGCGAGCACGAGCGATGCGATCACGGCAGTCACCGACCTACGACCCGGCGAGCTACAAACACAGCCACAGCACACAGCACACACTACTACAACTATCATATCTCCTCTCCCATCATCGCCATCACTATCTTGTCTTCCTATCTATACCTCGCACTATATAACGATCTATCTATAGATCGATCTATGCTATCTATCCATCCTATGATATTTATCTATCATGCTATTGTCTATCTATCTACCTCTGCTATTATCTATCATGCATCATCCTCTATCTCCTACATCATCTATCATCATCTATCATCTATCTATCTACACTATCTACATCCTACCACCTACCTATCTATATCTATGCATCTATCTATATATCTATTATCTATATCTATCTATCTATCTATCTATCGCTCTGCTATCTATCTATATCTTCTATCTGTCTATCTATCTACCTCTGCTATTTATCTATCTCTGCTATCTATCTATCTATCTATCTCTGATATTATCTATCACTGCTATCTATCGGTCTATCTATCTATCTATCTATCGAGTTAATAGAAAGGAGGAGGAGTATGTATGTATGTTAAAAGAATTGAAGCCAAATTAAAAAATGGAATAGATGGGGGAGTAAACGATACGGCAGAAACATATGGGTGGAACTGTGTACAGGAAGCAAGAAGGTAGGTAAATTAATTGTTGGAAGGTAAATTAAATTGTTGGAAGTTTCCAAAGCTCTGCATAGTTTAGTGTCATCAGCAAACACTGAGACCTTGCTCTCAATGCCCCCTTCTAAGTCATTTATAAACAGATAAACAGAAGCGGCCCCAGTACAGAACCCTGAGGCACTCCGCTTAGAACTTTAGCCCACATAGAGTAGCTCCATTAACCACCACTCTCTGTTTGCGGTCCAATAACCAGTTCTCTATCCATGAACAATGCCAAGAGTCCTCAGTTTATACATTAGGCACCTAGTGGGCACAGTATCAAAAGCTTTTGCAAAATCCAAATATACCACATTCCACTGCTGTGCCTGAATCTAACTTCTTACTCGCTTCTTCATAAAAACCAATTAAATTTGTCTGGCATGATCTATTTCTCATAGATATGTGCAAGTGCTGCAAGCAGACCTAGATAGATTATCAAAATGGGCAGTAGAATGGCAGATGAGATTCAATGTGATAAATAAAAGGTGATGCATTTGGGATTTAATAATCCCTGTGCCACCTACACCATAAAACTCTGTGTTAAGTGCATCTGTAATGGAAAAAGATTTGGGGGTTCTGGTAGATAACAGACTTAGCTATAGCAAACAATGCCAGGTAGCAAACGATAGAGCTAGCAAGTATTGTCTTGTATAAAAAAGGGAATAGATTCAAGAGAGAAAAATATTATTCTCCCTCTTTACAAGGCACTGGTAAGACCTCATTTGGAATATGCGGTGGCAGTTTTGGAATCCCATATACAAAAGGGACATCTTGGAAATTGAGGCAGTTCAGAGAAGGGCAACTAAATTAATAAGGGGAATGGAGGGGCTTGAATATGCAGGCAGATTAGACAAGTTAGGGCTGTTTACATTGCAGAAGCGCGGTTGCGTGGGGACATGATAACCTATACAAAAATATATTAATGGCCCATACAGTGAACTCTCTGGTGCATTGTCACTAATAGGTATATCAGAGGACTCGTGGACATCCTTTAAGGTTGGAAGAAAAGAAGTTTCATCTTCAAGTTAGGGAGGTTTCTTTTTAAAGGGAGCTATCTATCTATCTATCTATCTATCTATCTATCTATCTATCTCTGATATTTATCTATCTCTGCTATCTATCTACCTATCTATCTATCTATCTATCTATCTATCTATCTATCTATCTATCTATGACTCTCCGTACTAACGTTTTCACTAAAATACCACTAAAAGGGGGAGAGTGTGTGTGGGGGGATGGGTTGTGGCGTTTTAAATTTTTTTCTTGTAACTGCACTTCTACCTTTGAGCTAGTTGTTGGCCTCGTCTCTGTTTGCACCACGCAAATGGCACACCGTTTGATTCAGGACATGTGGAAGATTGCTATTTAGTGGGTTTTTTTGCTTGTCAGTGGGTTTAGGTAGGATTTCAACCTTGAATCATCTCATTTTATTTTTCACAAAACCTCGTAAAAAACACGGAGTTCTTTGGATCACTGGGTCTGGAATTCTTCATGTATGTATGAAAGCATGGCACCGTAACGTAGCTGAAGGTGTGTAGATTCCAAAAAATATAGTTTGTGGGGGAATTTCATGTTTCGGACTGTTTCCTTAGAAAAAGGGTAGGCTTGTCAAATTACAGAGCACTTTGATTTTTTCTTGTAATTGGCATTTGTGCAGTGTCCCATTGAGCTAGTGGTGGCCACGTCTCTGTGTGCATTCACGCATATGGATACCATTTGATTCAGGACATGTGGGAGATTGATATTAGTGGGGATTTTATTTGTCGGGGGCATTTCCAAGTTTTGGGGCTGTTTGAAATTACAGAGCACTTTGATTTTTTTCTTGTATTACACTTGTGCAGCGCCCAATTGAGCTAGTTGGTGGCACGTCCATGTGTGCATCACCGCATATGGCATACCGTTATTCAGGGCATTTGGAAGATTGATAATTGACAAGTTTTTTTACATAACATGAAATTTGCCATGATTTTAACTTTGAATTGTATTTATTACATTTTTCCTGAAAATCTGGTAAGAAAGCGAAATTGTACACAAAACTGCACCCACACTTTTGGTGGTATGCAAAAAGAACCACACCATTGTGTAGCTGAAGGTGTGTAGAGTCCAAGAATATATAGTTTTGGGGGTATTCCAATATAGAGGGGTGTTTAGGCTGACAAATCTGAAAAGTTGCTGTAATTGGGCGGCCACTGTTCATTGGCTCACTTTGTGCTAGTTGATTCCAAGTCTGCGTGTGTAACCATACATAGGGCATACCGTTTGATTCAGAACATTGGGAGATTGATATTTGGTAACTTTTTTTTATATTACTTGGGATTTTGGATGATTTCTACCTTTGAGAGTGTTTTTTTTTCAAATTTTTTAGAAAATCTGCTAAAACTGTGAACTTCTACGAAGAACTGCGCCCACACCATTGATGGTATGAATGAACAAACTACAGAATACGTACAAAAGGTGTGTAGCTTCGAGAAATATATGGTTTGGGGGGGTTGTTTTGTGGGGAAAAACTGCAGAGTGTTCAAATTCAGATTTGGCTGAAAGTTTTTGCGTTTCTGAGCCATTGTGCATTGTCTCACTTCATGGCCTTCGCTTCCACGTCCGCGTGTGTAACCACACATATGGAATACCGTTTGATTCAGGACATTTGGGAGATGATATTTAGTAACTTTTTTACATTTCATGAGGTTTTGACATGATTTCTACCTTTTGAAATTGTTCTTTGTCATTTTTCAGACAAATGCGAATTTCTCGAGGAACTGCGCCCACACCATTGATGGTATGAATAAACAAACTACAGCATTACATAGCTGAAGGTGTGTTGTAGATTCAGGAATATATAGTTTGTGTGGGGTATTTCTGAGTTACGGGGGTGTTCTGTGGAAAAAACTGCAGACTGTTCAAATTCAGAGTTGGCTAAAATTTCGCTGTTAAGCCATCGTGCGTTGTCTCACTTTGTGGCTTTACGCTTCCAGTCCACGTGTGTAACCACACATATGGCAACCGTTGATTCAGGAAATTGGGAGATTGATATTTAGTAACTTTTTTTTACATTCCATGAGGTTTTGGCATGATTTCTACCTTTTGAAGTAGTTTTTGTTCATTTTTTTAGGCAAATGCAAATTTCTACAAAGAACTGCGCCCACACCATTGTGGTATGAATGAACAAACTACAGCATTACATAGCTGAAGGTGTGTAGATTTCAGGAATATAGTTGTTGTGGGGTATTTCTGAGTTACGGGGGTGTCTGTGGAAAAAACTGCAGACTGTTCAAATTCAGAGTTGGCTAAATATTTTCGCTTATTGTGAGCCATTGCATTGTCTCACTTCGTGGCTATTTGCTTCCACGTCTGCGTGTGTAACCACAATGGGAGATTGATATTTAGTAATTTTTTTACATTCCATGGAGTTTTGGCATGATTTCTACCTTTGATGTTGTTTGATGTTAATTTTTTTAAAATCTGGTAAAAGTGCAAATTTCTACAAAGAACTGCGTCCCACAATTGAGGTGGATGAATATACGAACTACAGCGTTTACATAGCTGAAGGTGTGAGATTTCAGGAATATATAGTTGGGGGGGTGTTTTTGTGGAAAAACTGAGACTGTTCAATACAAAACTGGCTAAATTTTTGCTGCTACATGACATTTGGCAAATGTCAGTAGCAGCAAAAAAAAATTAGTTGGTTAGTTGGTAGCCATGTCTCTGGGTACACCCATGAATGTGGCATACCGTTTTATTCGGGAGGGGTTAGCTTCATATTTGAGATGCGTTTGAACTTTCTCCACAGTTTTAGCTGAAATTCGCATTTGATTTTGTCTCTGATTTTACAGTTGAGGAAAAAAAGGAAATGTGAGAAATAACTTACAATTGGACGAAGAGCTGTGTCCGGGTATCTGATTTGTCGAAACTAACCTCACTCATAAAATCCTGCGGGTGTGTAGTTTCTAAAAATATCTCACTTGTGGGATGCTAAAATGCTATTTTAGTTAATTTGGAAGATATTCTATATTAACAGTGAGAAGTGGTTATACATTTTAATTTGGTGTAATATTCTTGAAGGTGCAGTTTTAGTTGGGGGGGTCTCCTGTACAGGAAAAGTGGGCTACCTACTATAATGGTATCATTTCACTCGGGAGTATCAGAGCTTTGAAACAGTAAGATCAAGTAAAAATGGGAAAAACCATAAAAATTTGCAATTTTTTTTTTTACATATTTTACCCATAATTCCAGTAAAAATTTCCAGAAAAGTTACAAAATTCTGTTACCATGTAAAAAAAAACAATGTATAATATTCTGATTTACTGCAAGGTTTCCTATTGTAAAATTAGTCTAAAGCGAATTACGGGCAAAATCCTGAAAATCCTCTGGCACTTAGTATAGTATAGTATAGTATAGTATTTGAGGTTGAATAAAGACATAAGTCCACCAGTCCAACCCATCTAGCACTATCCTCATTTCCTGCCTAACTGTTGATCAGAGGAAGGCAAAAAACCCCACCAAATTTATGAAGGGGGAAAAAATTCTTCCTGACTCCAAGTGGCAATCGGAAATTTCCCTGGATCAACTCTACTTTATGTATCAATACCAGTAACTTGCAAAATTCCTTGTTGCAGAAACTCATCCAGCTTTTTTTGAAACTCACCAATGAACCTGCCATTACAACGTCCACTGGAAGACAGTTCCATAGCCTTACCGTTCTCACAGTGAAAAACCCTTTCCGAGCTTGAAGCCTAAACTTTTTCTTCAAGTCTTAAGGGATGTCCTCGTGTCCTTTGACATGTTCTCTGGTGAACAATGCCCCAGATAGTTTATTGTATGGCCCGTTAATGTATTTATACACAGTAATCATATCCCCAAGCAAGCGCCTTTTCTCCAGCGTACATAATTGTAACTTTTCCAGTCTCTTTCATATTCAGCTCCCCCAATCCCCTTATTAATTTAGTTGCCCTTCTCTGAACCCTTTCCATTTCAAAGATGTCCTTTTTGCACAGGATTCCAAAATTGCACTGCATATTCAAATGAGGCCTTACCAATGCTTTGTAAAGAGGGAGAATACATTTTCCTCCCTTGAATCCATACCTCGCTTTATACAAGACAATACCATGCTGGCTCTGGCTGTTGCCGCCTGGCACTGCTTGCTACCTTTAAGTTTGTTATCCACCAAAACTCCAAGATCCTTCCAACAGGGATTCACTTAACACAGAGCCATTTATAGTATAAGTAGCACAAGTATTTTTAAGTCCAAAATGCATCACCTACATTTATCAACATTGAATTTCATCTGCCACTTAGCAGCCCAATGGGATAATCTATCTAAATCCCCTTGCAACGATTGCACATCCTCTGAAGTTTTTAATGGTCGACAAAGTTTTGTGTCGTCAGCAAACACAGAACCTTGCTGACAATACCCACTTCAAATCATTAATAAATAGATTAAATAGAAGCGGCCCAACACAGAACCCTGTGGCACCCCACTTAGCACTTTAGTCCATAATGATGAAGCCCATTAACAACTACTCTCTGCATCCTATTCTTTAACCAATTTCTATTCATGTACAAATGTGACTCCCCAGACCAACAGACCTTAGTTATTCATTAGTCGCCTATGGGGACTGTATCAAAAGCCTTTGCAAATCAAGTAAACACATCTACTGCATTACCAGAGTCTAAATTTCTACTTACTTCCCATAAAAAGCCAAGCAAGGTAGTTTGACAAGATCTATTCCTCCTAAATCCATCTGGTTACTACTTATAATGTCAGTCCTTGAAACATACTCTAGAACATGATCCCTTATTAAACTTTCCAGGATCTTCCCCACCACTGAAGTTAAAATTACAGGCCTGTAATTACCCGGCTGTGAACGACTACCCTTTTTGAATATTGAATACATAGCCTTTTCCATCCAGAGGCACACCACCGGACATGAGGGAATCAGCAAAATAAGAAACAATGGCCTAGATAAAACTGAACTTAGCTCCCTAAGTACCCTAGGATGTATTTATATGGTCCAGGAGATTTACTAATATTAACCTTATTTAGTTCTTTCTGTACCATATCCTCGGTTAAACAAAGTGAACTTGAATCTTGTATACCTTTATTGCTACTATACCTATGATATTGTACTTGGATATTCTATGTGTATAGAGGAAAAAAAAAATTATTCAAGACATTTGCTTTATCGCCATCTCCGTAACTAACTTATACCCCATTAATTAATGGTGCCACATTCTCAGTCCTCATCTTCACTATTAATATACTTAAAAAAATGTTTAGGCTTAGTGATGCTTTCTTCAGCTATCCTAACTTCATTATAATTTTAGCTAGTTTGATTGCTTTCTTACACTCGTGTACAGTTTTATACTTCCATAAGGCCCTTTCCGTTCCCTCGGCCTTAAAGGTTTTAAATGCCTTTTTCTTCCTTACCATTGCTCTTTACATCAGAATTCAGCCACATAGGCGCGGATTTATTTTTTTACATTTATTTCCCAAGGGTATAAATTAGATGTGAACTGGCTTAAAATCCCCTTGAACACAGTCCACTTCTGTTCAGTACCTTACCTGATAATACATTATCCCAGTTGACATTTGAAGAGCTGCTTTTAACCTGGGAAAATTTGCTTTCCTGAAATTAAATGTCTTTGTTAACCCAGCGCACTTTTCCTTTCGATAACAAAGTCCAAATGCCACTATTCATGGTCACTATTCCCTAAGCCTCCAGTTACCTTTTATATATAATGCGCTCCACAATGTTAGATATTACCAGATCCAACAGAGCTCTTTTCTAGTAGGAACCTCAACCACCTGTGAGAGAAAATTATCCGGCAGCAAATTCAGGAACTCATCGCCTTTTTCTGTGATGGCAGTTCCACCAAACCAATCAATGTCAGGGTAATTGAAGTCCCCATAATGAGCACACTCCCCAAACTTGCAGCCCTTGCCAACTGCATATGAAGTTGATCAATCCTCTCTGCTAGCATTTGGCGGTTATAGCAGACACCAACAATGACATACCCCCTTTCCTGTTGCCTAATTCCACCCCATTGCTCCACTTTATCATCCATATCACCAGCATCTCTTCTTTTAAATTTGGCTTCAATCTTTTTAACATATACACATACTCTCCCCCTTTCCTTTTTTTTCTGTCTGCCTAAACAAGGCATATCTTCTATATTTACAGCCCAGTCGTGAGAACTGTTCAACCACGTTTCTGTATACCTATTACATCATACTTTTCATTCAATGCCATCATTTCCAATTCACCCATTTTGTCAGCCAGGCTTCTCGCATTTGCAAACATACATTTTAGATTATGATCCTGTAATTTATTGTACACTTTGATACACATTCCTCCCTATCCCCTATGCTAGCCCCACCCCCTTTCCACCCACCACTGGCCCTCTACACCCTGCTTTCCTCCTGGACAATCTATCCCAGTGAGACTGCTAATACCCTCCCCCCCAAACCTAGTTTAAAATCCTCCAACCCTCTAGCCATCTTCTCCCCTAAAACAGCTGCACACCCATCAGTGAGGTGCAACCCATCCCTACTAAAGAGCCTGTAGCCGACAGCAAAGTCTGCCCAGTTCTCAATAAACCCAAACCCTTCTTCCTTACACCACTTCTTAGCCACGCATTAATGCTCCTAAGCTCCCGCTGTCTCCCTGGCTTAGCACGTGGCTGGGGTAGTATTTCTGAAAAACACACCCTGGAGGTCCTTGCTTTTATCTTGGCCCCTAGTTCTCGGAAATCATGTTAAGGACCTCACCTCCACCTCTAACTTTGTCATTGGCACCAATGTGAACCAAGACCGCCGGTCACACCGGCGCCCACCCAATAATCTGTTACACGATCCACCACATGCCGAACCCTAGCACCAGGCAGGCAACACACAGTTCGGCATGTAGGGTCTGGCGGCAGATTAACCTATCTACTTCCTTATAATGGAGTCCCCTACCACTACCACTGCCTTGCATCCTGGCCCTCGTTCCTCCTCCCTTGTATCAGAGATGGCAGTCCCCTGGGTGCTCAAGGGACTATCCCCCTCCATACACGCTAATTCCGAGGTGTCCTCCTCCACTCATTAACTAAGGCGGCAAATCTGTTGGGATGGACAATCTGGGAAGAAGCCCCCCTACTTCCGTCCCCACTTCCCCTAGTAACCCTAACAAAACTACCTCCTCTCATCCTTCTGTCCCTCTTCCACCCACTCTATACTGGCCCCAGCCAGTGCCTGTGACCCCCCAGTTCTGCCAATCCCCACTTAACGCAAAAAAAATATAAAATTCTCCTGGCAGTGAAAGGGTTAAAGGAAACACAATAAAAACATCCATCTATCGCCACCTACATACCTCAGTAATGACAGTTTTCACCCTAAACACATTAAGAAACCATCATCTACAGCCAGGGTATAAGATATAACAGGATATGCTCTGATTCTACAGACAGAAGTCTGCACCTGGAACAGCTCAAAAATGATTTTACAAAACAGGGATACAGTCAGTCCATTACAGAAACACAGATCAAGAAAGCAACCAGCATCCCCAGAACAACCTGCTACAATCAAAACATTCCAAAGGAGGACCGTATACCACTGGTTGTTACATAACCACCCCAAATGGAAATACTACGAAAAATCGCCAGAAACTCCAACCATTTTACAAAAGGACGACAGACTACTAGAAATATTCCCAGACCCCCCTCTCTTAGTTACCGACAACCACCCAATTGAAAACAAACGCTTGTAAAAAGTTCCCTAACAGGCCCCCACAAAATGGAAAGTCTCCTGTTTGCAGAAAAGGTGTGAAACCTGCAAGTACATCCACACTGGAGCAGGATACCATACCAGGAACCCAACATAGGTTTGAAATAAAGGGAACTTCTCCGCAATCATACAATGTGATACCTGATTTTATGTTCTAGGACTTTATGTAGGAGAGACTGGACAGACCTGAGGCAAAGGATGAACTCTCATCGATTCACAATTAGCAACAATAAACAAGATGTCCGTGGGTGCCCATTTCTGCAGCCAAGGACACCAGCTGAAAGACCTAAAGTCACAGTGCTCATGGGAAATTTCAGATCCAAAAGGAGAGGTTAGAATGGGAATGTAAACTATACAAAAATTTGGGACTCTGGACTCTGGCCTCAACAAAGATCTAAACTTTATGTGTCACATGTTTCTAATTTAATGTCATGTAGAGTTAATCAGACTAAATTCCTCTAAACCACCCAAACCCATAAATATCTCATTTAACCAGACCCTTCATGGACACTAGAGGTGAAGTGTATCTGATTGTTTGTTAACCCTTGCTAATTTTTTACTACTGCGTGTGTCTAAGTGTATTACTGGTTTATTTACGACAGCCATTGCCAATCAGGCATGGGGGCAAAAGTAACCTCTGGTAATGTCAGAAAGTCTTGTTTTAGTATGTATAAAATAGAGTGCTTTACAGATTCAGTATTGTATCATGCCTGAGGAGAGAAGCCTAAGTGCTTCGAAAGCTTGCATTTTCATCATTAGTTAGCCAATAAAAGGTATTACTTTATATCCAAGATGTCTTCACTTACTGAACCTAAGAATGGAACACACAAGTAGGATAGAATGGGGTAAAAGAAAGAATACTTAGGGATAAATGGCATCTGAAAGTCCGGAAGCAGAGTCTGGAATCTTGTAAATTCAAATATTGGAAAAAAAAATAATAGTCCAAATTAAGAGTTCCTAAAGAAAAGCCAATGTATGGTCAGTCTGATTGGCTAGATGTTTCTTAAGAGTTATGATAGTAACATAGGAACATAGTAACATAGTAATTAAGGTTGAATAAAGACACGTCCATCAAGTCCAACCTATTCCCTTTTTTTTTTTTTTTTTAACCCTACAACAGTTGATCCAGAGGAAGGCAAAAAAAAACCCAGCTAAAAAAGGGGGGGGAAAATTCCTTCCTGACTCCAAACGGCAATCGGAAAGTATCCTGGATCAAACAGATCTATATGCATTAATACCAGTAATTCTCAATATTTTTAGTTTTAGAAACTTATCCAGGCCTTTTTAAAGTTATTCAATGAACTGCCATTACCACAGTTCCACAGTTTCACCGTTCTCACTGTAAAGAAACTCTCTAACTTGAAGATGAAACTTCTTTTCTTCCAACCTTAAAGGATGTCCACGAGTCCTCTGATATGACCTATTAGTGAAACAATGCACCAGAGAGTTCACTGTATGGGCATTATATTTGTATAAGGTTATCATGTCCCCACGCAACCGCCGCCTTCTGCAATGTAACAGCCTCAACTTGTCTAATATCGCCTGCATATTCAAGCCCCTCATTCCCCTTATTAATTAGTTGCCCTCTCTGAACTGCCTCAATTTCCAAGGGTCCCTTTTGTATATGGGATTCCAAAACTGCACCGCAATTCCAAATGAGGTCTACCAGTGCCTTGTAAAGAGGGAGAATAATATTTTTCTCTCTTGAATCTATTCCCCTTTTTATACAAGACAATATCTTGCTAGCTCTAGTCGTTGCTACCTGGCATTGTTTGCTATAGCTAAGTCTGTTATCTACCAGAACCCCCAAATCTTTTTCCATTACAGATGCACTTAACACAGAGTTATTTATGGTGTAGGTGGCACAGGGATTATTAAATCCCAAATGCATCACTTTTATTATCAACATTGAATCTCATCTGCCATTCTACTGCCCATTTTGTAATCTATCTAGGTCTGCTTGCAGCACTTGCACATATCTATGAGAAATAGATCATGACGACAAATTTAATTGGTTTTTATGAAGAAGCGAAAGAAGTTAGATTCAGGCACAGCAGTGGATGTGGTATATTTGGATTTTGCAAAAGCTTTTGATACTGGGCACATAGGTGACTAATGTATAAACTGAGGACTCTTGGCATTTGTTCATGGATGAGAACTGGTTATTGGACCGCAAACAGAGAGTGGTGGTTAATGGAGCTACATCTATGTGGGCTAAAGTTCTAAGCGGAGTGCCTCAGGGTTCTGTACTGGGGCCGCTTCTGTTAATCTGTTTATAAATGACTTAGAAGGGGCATTGAGAGCAAGGTCTCAGTGTTTGTGATGACACTAAACTATGCAGAGCTTTGGAAACTTCCAACAATTTAATTTACCTTCCAACAATTAATTTACCTACCTTCTTGCTTCCTGTACCAGTTCCACCCATAATGTTTCTGCCGTATCGTTTACTCCCCATCTATTCCATTTTTAAATTGGCTTCAATTCCTGTTTAACATACATACAACTCCTCCTCCTTTTTATTAACTCAGATAGATAGATAGATAGATAGACCGATAGATAGCAGTGAATGATAAATATCAGAGATAGAAGATAGATAGATAGCAGAGATAGATAAATAGCAGAGGTAGATAGATAGACAGATAGAAGATATAGATAGATAGCAGAGATAGATAGATAGATAGATAGTAGATAGATAGATAGATAGATAATAAGATAGATAGCAGAGAGAGAGATAGGTAGGTAGGTAGATAGAAAGATGATAGATAGATAGATAGATAGATAGATAGATAGATAGATAGATAGATAGATAGATAGATAGATAGATAGCAGTGATAGATAAATAGCAGAGGTAGATAGATAGACAGATAGCAGTGATAGATAAATATCAGAGATGGATAGATAGATAGATAGATAGATAGATAGATAGATAGAAGAAATAGATAAATAGCAGAGGTAGATAGATAGACAGATAGAAAAGATAGATAGATAGCAGAGATAGATAGATAGATAGATGATAGATAGATAGATAGATAGATAGATAGATAGATAGATAGATAGATAGATAATCTAGATAGAGAGCAGAGAGAGGAGATAGGTAGGTAGGTAGATAGAAAGATGATAGATAGATAGATAGATAGATAGATAGATAGATAGATAGATAGATAGATAGATAGGATAGATAGATAGTAGTAGCTAGATAGATAAATATCAGAGATAGACAGATAGATAGATAGATAGATAGCTAGATAGATAGATAGATAGATAGATAGATAGATAGATAGATAGATAGATAGATGAGTAGCAGAGAAAGATAGAAGAGATAGATAGATAGATAGCAGAGATAGATAGATAATATAGATAGATAGACAGATAGAAGAGATAGATAGATAGCAGAGATAGATAGATAATATAGATAGATAGTAGATAGAAGATAGATAGATAGATAGATAGATAGATAGATAGCAGAGATAGATAGATAAGATAGATAGCAGAGGTAGATAGATGAGGAGATAGATGGATAGCAGAGATAGATAGATAGATTAGATAGATAGCAGAGATAAATACATTGCAGAGATAGATAGATATATAGATTGCAGAGATAGATAGATAATAGAGATAGATAGATAATAGCGATAGATAGATAGATAGATAGATAGCAGAGATATATAGATATAGAGATAGATAGATAATAGTGATAGATAGATAGATAGATAGATAGATAGCAAGAGAAGATGGAAGAGATAGAAGATAGCAGAGATAGATAGATAGATAGATAGATAGATATATAGATAGATAGACAGATAGAAGAGATAGATAGATAGACAGAAGAAGAGATAGATAGATAGCAGAGATAGATAGATAATATAGATAGACAGATAGATAGCAGAGATAGATAGATAAGAGAGATAGATAGCAGAGGTAGATAGATAGATAGCAGAGATAGATGGATAGCAGAGATAGATAGATAGATTAGATAGATAGTAGCAGAGATAATAGATATCAGAGATAGATAAATATCAGAGATAGATAGATATATAGATGCAGAGATAGATAGATAATAGAGATAGATAGATATAACGATATATAGATAGATAGATAGATAACAGAGATAGATAGATAGACAGATAGAAGAGATAGATAGCTAGCAGAGATAGATAGATAGATAGATAATATAGATAGATAGATAGATAGATAGATAGATAGATAGATAGATAGATAGATAGATAGATAGATAGATAGCAGAGATAGATAAATATCAGAGATAGATAGATAGATAGCAGAGATAGATAAATATCAGAGATAGATAGATAGATAGATAGATAGATAGATAGATAGATAGCAGAGAGATAGATAGATAGACAGATAGAAGAGATAGATAGATAGCAGAGATAGATAATATCAGAGATAGAGAGATAGGTAGGTAGATAGAAAGATGATAACTAGATAGATAGATAGATAGATAGATCGATAGAGAGATAGATAGATAGATAGATAGATTATTAGATAGTAGTAGCTAGAGAGATAGATGTAGTGATAGATAGATAGATAGATAGATAGATAGTAGATAGATAGATAGATAGCAGAGATAGATAAATATCAGAGATAGATAGATAGATAGCAGAGATAGACAGATAGATAGAAGAGATAGATAGCAGAGATAGATAAATATCAGAGATAGAGAGATAGGTAGGTAGGTAGGTAGATAGAAATATGATAGATAGATAGATAGATAGATAGATAGTAGATAGATAGATAGATTAGATAGTAGCTAGAGAGATAGCTGTGTGATAGATAGATAGATAGATGATAGATAGATAGATAGATAGAAGATAGCAGAGAAGATAAATATCAGAGATAGATAGATAGATAGCAGAGATAGACAGATAGATAGAAGAGATAGATAGCAGAGATAGATAAATATCAGAGATAGAGAGATAGGTAGGTAGGTAGGTAGATAGAAATATGATGATAGATAGATAGATAGATAGATAGATAGATAGATAGATTAGATAGTAGTAGCTAGATAGATTGTGCTGGAGTGATAGATAGATAGATAGATAGATAGATGGACAGACAGATAGAGATAGATAGATAGCAGAGTAGATAGATAGCAGAGATAGAGAGAGAGATAGCAGAGATAGATAGATAGTTAGACAGACAGATAGATAGCAGAGATTAGATAGATAGCAGAGAGAGTAGATAGATAGATAGATAGATAGATAGATAGATAGATAGATAGATAGCAGAGATAGATAGATAGCAGAGATAGATAGATAGATAGATAGATAGATAGATAGATAGATAGATAGATAGATAGATTAGATAGATAGATTGCAGAGATAGATAGATAGATAGCAGAGATAGATAAATTCGAGAGATAGTATAGATAGATAATAGAGATTAGATCGATAATAGCGAATATAGTCTAGCTCTCTCTGCTATCTTCTAATCTCTGCTATCTTCTGTCTGTCTAACTATCTATCCTATCTCTGCTATCTCTTCTCTATCTCTGCTATCTATCTATCTCTGCTATCTATCTATCTCTATCTGTCTGTCCATCTATCTATCTATCTATCTATCTATCACTCCAGCAGCAATTCTATCTAGCTACTACTATCTAATCTATCTATCTATCTATCTATCTATCTATCTATCTATCTATCATATTTCTATCTACCTACCTACCTACCTATCTCTCTATCTCTGATATTTATCTATCTCTGCTATCTATCTCTTCTATCTATCTGTCTATCTCTGCTATCTATCTATCTATCTCTGATATTTATCTATCTCTGCTATCTATCTATCTATCTATCTATCTATCTATCTATCTATCTATCTATCACTACAGCTATCTCTCTAGCTACTACTATCTAATCTATCTATCTATCTATCTATCTATCTATCTATCTATCTATCTATCATATTTCTATCTACCTACCTACCTACCTATCTCTCTATCTCTGATATTATCTATCTCTGCTATCTATCTCTTCTATCATCTGTCTATCTCTGCTATCTATCTATCATCTCTGATATTTATCTATCTCTGCTATCTATCTATCTATCTACTATCTATCTATCTATCTATCTATCTATCCTACATCTATCTCTCTAGCTACTACTATCTAATCTATCTATCTATCTATCTATCTCTCTATCTATCTATCTATCTATCTATCTATCTAGTTATCATCTTTCTATCTACCTACCTATCTCTCTATCTCTGATATTTATCTATCTCTGCTATCTATCTATCTCTTCTATCTGTCTATCTATCTATCTCTCTGCTATCTATCTATCTATCTATCTATCTATCTATCTATCTATCTCTATCTTACTATCTCTCTATCTACTACTATCTCTGATATTTATCTATCTCTCTATCTATCTTCTATCTATCTATCTTATCTATCTATCTACTTATCTATCTATCTATCTATCTATCTATATTATCTATCTATCTATCTATCTCTGCTAGCTATCTATCTCTTCTATCTGTCTATCTATCTATCTCTGTTTATCTATCTATCTATCTATATATCGTTATTATCTATCTATCTCTATTATCTATCTATCTCTGCATCTATATTCTACTATCTATCTCTGATATTTATCTATCTCTGATATCTATTATCTCTGCTACTATCTATCTAATCTATCTTCTATCTCTGCTATCCATCTATCTCTGCTATCTTCTATCTACTCTCTGCTATCTATCTCATCTTTCTATCTATCTCTGCTATCTATCTGTCTATCTATATTATCTATCTATCTCTGCTATCTATCTATCTCTTCTATCTGTCTATCTATCTATCTCTTCTATCTGTCTATCTATCTATATTATCTATCTATCTATCTATCTATCTATCTCTGCTATCTATCTATCTCTTCCATCTTCTCTTGCTATCTATCTATCTATCTATCTATCTATCACTATTATCTATCTATCTCTATATCTAATATATCTCTGCTATCTATCTATCATCATCTATCGCTATTATCTATCTATCTCTATTATCTATCTATCTCTGCAATCTATATATCTATCTATCTCTGCAATGTATTTATCTCTGCTATCTATCTAATCTATCTATCTATCTCTGCTATCCATCTATCTCCTCATCTATCTACCTCTGCTATCTATCTTATCTATCTATCTCTGCTATCTATCTATCTATCTATCTATCTATCTATCTTCTATCTACTATCTATCTATATTATCTATCTATCTCTGCTATCTATCTATCCTTCTATCTGTCTATCTATCTATATTATCTATCTATCTCTGCTATCTATCTATCTATCTCTTCTATCTTTCTCTGCTACTCATCTATCTATCTATCTATCTATCTATCTATCTATCTATCTATCTATCTATCTAGCTATCTATCTATCTATCTATCTGTCATCTCTGATATTTACTATCTAGCTACTACTATCTATCTATCCTATCTATCTATCTATCTATCTATCTATCTATCTATCTATCTATCTATCTATCTATCATCTTTCTATCTACCTACCTACCTATCTCCTCTCTCTGCTCATCTATCTAGATTATCTATCTATCTATCTATCTATCTATCTATCTATCTATCTATCTATCATCTATCATCTATCTATCTATCTATCTCTGCTATCTATCTATCTTTTCTATCTGTCTATCTATCTACCTTGCTATTTATCTATTTCTTCTATCTATCTATCTATCTATCATCTATCTATCTATCCATCTCTGATATTTATCTATCACTGCTATCTGTCTATCTATCTACCTCTGCTATTTATCTATCACTGCTATCTATCTATCTATCTATCTATCTATCTATCTATCTATCTATCTATCTATCTATCTATCTATCTATCATCTTTCTATCACCTACCTACCTATCCTCTCTCTGCTATCTATCTTATTATCTATCTATCTATCTATCTACTATCTATCTATCTATCTATCTCTGCTATCTATCTATATCTTCTATCTGTCTATCTATCTACCTCTGCTATTTATCTATCTCTGCTATCTATCTATCTTCTATCTCTGATATTTATCATTCACTGCTATCTATCGGTCTATCTATCTATCTATCTATCTGAGTTAATAAAAAGGAGGAGGAGTTGTATGTATGTTAAACAGGAATTGAAGCCAATTTAAAAATGGAATAGATGGGGAGTAAACGATACGGCAGAAACATTATGGGTGGAACTGGTACAGGAAGCAAGAAGGTAGGTAAATTAATTGTTGGAAGGTAAATTAAATTGTTGGAAGTTTCCAAAGCTCTGCATAGTTTAGTGTCATCACAAACACTGAGACCTTGCTCTCAATGCCCCTTCTAAGTCATTTATAAACAGATTAACAGAAGCGGCCCCAGTACAGAACCCTGAGGCACTCCGCTTAGAACTTTAGCCCACATAGATGTAGCTCCATTAACCACCACTCTCTGTTTGCGGTCCAATAACCAGTTCTCATCCATGAACAAATGCCAAGAGTCCTCAGTTTATACATTAGTCACCTATGTGCCCAGTATCAAAAGCTTTTGCAAAATCCAAATATACCACATCCACTGCTGTGCCTGAATCTAACTTCTTTCGCTTCTTCATAAAAACCAATTAAATTTGTCGTCATGATCTATTTCTCATAGATATGTGCAAGTGCTGCAAGCAGACCTAGATAGATTACAAAATGGGCAGTAGAATGGCAGATGAGATTCAATGTTGATAAATAAAAGTGATGCATTTGGGATTTAATAATCCCTGTGCCACCTACACCATAAATAACTCTGTGTTAAGTGCATCTGTAATGGAAAAAGATTTGGGGGTTCTGGTAGATAACAGACTTAGCTATAGCAAACAATGCCAGGTAGCAACGACTAGAGCTAGCAAGATATTGTCTTGTATAAAAAGGGGAATAGATTCAAGAGAGAAAAATATTATTCTCCCTCTTTACAAGGCACTGGTAGACCTCATTTGGAATTGCGGTGCAGTTTTGGAATCCCATATACAAAAGGGACCCTTGGAAATTGAGGCAGTTCAGAGAGGGCAACTAATTAATAAGGGGAATGAGGGGCTTGAATATGCAGGCGATATTAGACAAGTTGAGGCTGTTACATTGCAGAGAGCGGCGGTTGCGTGGGGACATGATAACCTTATACAAATATAATGCCCATACAGTGAACTCTCTGGTGCATTGTTTCACTAATAGGTCATATCAGAGGACTCGTGGACATCCTTTAAGGTTGGAAGAAAAGAAGTTTCATCTTCAAGTTAGAGAGTTTCTTTACAGTGAGAAGGTGAAACTGTGGAACTGTGGTAATGGCAGTTCATTGAATAACTTTAAAAGGCCTGGATAAGTTTCTAAAACTAAAAATATTGAGAATTACTGGTATTAATGCATATAGATCTGTTTGATCCAGGGATACTTTCCGATTGCCGTTTGGAGTCAGGAAGGAATTTTCCCCCCCCTTTTTTAGCTGGGTTTTTTTTTGCCTTCCTCTGGATCAACTGTTGTAGGGTTAAAAAAAAAAAAAAAAAGGGAATAGGTTGGACTTGATGGACGTGTCTTTATTCAACCTTAATTACTATGTTACTATGTTCCTATGTTACTATCATAACTCTTAAGAAACATCTACCAATCAGACTGACCATACATTGGCTTTTCTTTAGGAACTCTTAATTTGGACTATTATTTTTTTTTCCATATTTGAATTTACAAGATTCCAGACTCTGCTTCCGGACTTTCAGATGCCATTTATCCCTAAGTATTCTTTCTTTTACCCCATTCTATCCTACTTGTGTGTTCCATTCTTAGGTTCGTAAGTGAAGACATCTTGGATATAAAGTAATACCTTTTATTGGCTAACTAATGAATGAAAATGCAAGCTTTCGAAGCACTTAGGCTTCTCTCCTCAGGCATGATACAATACTGAATCTGTAAAGCACTCTATTTTATACATACTAAAACAAAGACTTTCTGACATTACAGAGGTTACTTTTGCCCCCATGCCTGATTGGCAATGGCTGTCGTAAATAAACCAGTAATACACTTAAGACACACGCAGTAGTAAAAAATTAGCAAGGGTTAACAAACAATCAGATACACTTCACCTCTAGTGTCCATGAAGGGTCTGGTTAAATGAGATATTTATGGGTTTGGGTGGTTTAGAGGAATTTAGTCTGATTAACTCTACATGACATTAAATTAGAAACATGTGACACATAAAGTTTAGATCTTTGTTGAGGCCAGAGTCCAGAGTCCCAAATTTTTGTATAGTTTACATTCCCATTCTAACCTCTCCTTTTGGATCTGAAATTTCCCATGAGCACTGTGACTTTAGGTCTTTCAGCTGGTGTCCTTGGCTGCAGAAATGGGCACCCACGGACATCTTGTTTATTGTTGCTAATTGTGAATCGATGAGAGTTCATCCTTTGCCTCAGGTCTGTCCAGTCTCTCCTACATAAAGTCCTAGAACATAAAATCAGGTATCCACATTGTATGATTGCGGAGAAGTTCCCTTTATTTCAAACCTATGTTGGGTTCCTGGTATGGTATCCTGCCTCCAGTGTGGATGTACTTGCAGGTTTCACACCTTTTCTGCAACAGGAGACTTTCCATTTTGTGGGGGCCTGTTAGGGAACTTTTTACAAGCGTTTGTTTTCAATTGGGTGGTTGTCGGTAACTAAGAGAGGGGGGTCTGGGAATATTTCTAGTAGTCTGTCGTCCTTTTGTAAAATGGTTGGAGTTTCTGGCGATTTTTCGTAGTATTTCCATTTGGGGTGGTTATGTAACAACCAGTGGTATACGGTCCTCCTTTGGAATGTTTTGATTGTAGCAGGTTTGTTCTGGGGATGCTGGTTGCTTTCTTGATCTGTGTTTCTGTAATGGACTGACTGTATCCCTGTTTTGTAAAATCATTTTTGAGCTGTTCCAGGTGCAGACTTCTGTCTGTAGAATCAGAGCATATCCTGTTATATCTTATACCCTGGCTGTAGATGATGGTTCTTAATGTGTTTAGGGTGAAAACTGTCATTACTGAGGTATGTAGGTGTGCGATAGATGGATGTTTTGTATTGTGTTTCCTTTAACCCTTTCACTGCCAGGAGAATTTTATATTTTTTTTGCGTTAAGTGGGGATTGGCAGAACTGGGGGGTCACAGGCACTGGCTGGGGCCAGTATAGAGTGGGTGGAAGAGGGACAGAAGGATGAGAGGAGGTAGTTTTGTTAGGGTTACTAGGGGAAGTGGGGACGGAAGTAGGGGGGCTTCTTCCCAGATTGTCCATCCCAACAGATTTGCCGCCTTAGTTAATGAGTGGAGGAGGACACCTCGGAATTAGCGTGTATGGAGGGGGATAGTCCCTTGAGCACCCAGGGGACTGCCATCTCTGATACAAGGGAGGAGGAACGAGGGCCAGGATGCAAGGCAGTGGTAGTGGTAGGGGACTCCATTATAAGGAAGTAGATAGGTTAATCTGCCGCCAGACCCTACATGCCGAACTGTGTGTTGCCTGCCTGGTGCTAGGGTTCGGCATGTGGTGGATCGTGTAACAGATTATTGGGTGGGCGCCGGTGTGACCGGCGGTCTTGGTTCACATTGGTGCCAATGACAAAGTTAGAGGTGGAGGTGAGGTCCTTAACATATTTCCGAGAACTAGGGGCCAAGATAAAAGCAAGGACCTCCAGGGTGTGTTTTTCAGAAATACTACCCCAGCCCGTGCTAAGCCAGGGAGACAGCGGGAGCTTAGGAGCATTAATGCGTGCTAAGAAGTGGTGTAAGGAAGAAGGGTTTGGGTTTATTGAGAACTGGGCAGACTTTGCTGTCGGCTACAGGCTCTTTAGTAGGGATGGGTTGCACCTCACTGATGGGTGTGCAGCTGTTTTAGGGGAGAAGATGGCTAGAGGGTTGGAGGATTTTAAACTAGGTTTGGGGGGGAGGGTATTAGCAGTCTCACTGGGATAGATTGTCCAGGAGGAAAGCAGGGTGTAGAGGGCCAGTGGTGGGTGGAAAGGGGGTGGGGCTAGCATAGGGGATAGGGAGGAATGTGTATCAAAGTGTACAATAAATTACAGGATCATAATCTAAAATGTATGTTTGCAAATGCGAGAAGCCTGGCTGACAAAATGGGTGAATTGGAAATGATGGCATTGAATGAAAAGTATGATGTAATAGGTATAGCAGAAACGTGGTTGAACAGTTCTCACGACTGGGCTGTAAATATAGAAGATATGCCTTGTTTAGGCAGACAGAAAAAAAAGGAAAGGGGGAGAGTATGTGTATATGTTAAAAAATTGAAGCCAAATTTAAAAGAAGAGATGCTGGTGATATGGATGATAAAGTGGAGGCAATGGGGTGGAATTAGGCAACAGGAAAGGGGGTATGTCATTGTTGGTGTCTGCTATAACCGCCAAATGCTAGCAGAGAGGATTGAGTCAACTTCATATGCAGTTGGCAAGGGCTGCAAGTTTGGGGAGTGTGCTCATTATGGGGACTTCAATTACCCTGACATTGATTGGTTTGGTGGAACTGCCATCACAGAAAAAGGCGATGAGTTCCTGAATTTGCTGCCGGATAATTTTCTCTCACAGGTGGTTGAGGTTCCTACTAGAAAAGAGCTCTGTTGGATCTGGTAATATCTAACATTGTGGAGCGCATTATATATAAAAGGTAACTGGAGGCTTAGGGAATAGTGACCATGAATAGTGGCATTTGGACTTTGTTATCGAAAGGAAAAGTGCGCTGGGTTAACAAAGACATTTAATTTCAGGAAAGCAAATTTTCCCAGGTTAAAAGCAGCTCTTCAAATGTCAACTGGGATAATGTATTATCAGGTAAGGTACTGAACAGAAGTGGACTGTGTTCAAGGGGATTTTAAGCCAGTTCACATCTAATTTATACCCTTGGGAAATAAATGTAAAAAAATAAATCCGCGCCTATGTGGCTGAATTCTGATGTAAAGAGCAATGGTAAGGAAGAAAAAGGCATTTAAAACCTTTAAGGCCGAGGGAACGGAAAGGGCCTTATGGAAGTATAAAACTGTACACGAGTGTAAGAAAGCAATCAAACTAGCTAAAATTATAATGAAGTTAGGATAGCTGAAGAAAGCATCACTAAGCCTAAACATTTTTTTAAGTATATTAATAGTGAAGATGAGGACTGAGAATGTGGCACCATTAATTAATGGGGTATAAGTTAGTTACGGAGATGGCGATAAAGCAAATGTCTTGAATAATTTTTTTTTTCCTCTATACACATAGAATATCCAAGTACAATATCATAGGTATAGTAGCAATAAAGGTATACAAGATTCAAGTTCACTTTGTTTAACCGAGGATATGGTACAGAAAGAACTAAATAAGGTTAATATTAGTAAATCTCCTGGACCATATAAATACATCCTAGGGTACTTAGGGAGCTAAGTTCAGTTTTATCTAGGCCATTGTTTCTTATTTTGCTGATTCCCTCATGTCCGGTGGTGTGCCTCTGGATGGAAAAGGCTATGTTATTCAATATTCAAAAAGGGTAGTCGTTCACAGCGCGGGTAATTACAGGCCTGTAATTTTAACTTCAGTGGTGGGGAAGATCCTGGAAAGTTTAATAAGGGATCATGTTCTAGAGTATGTTTCAAGGACTGACATTATAAGTAGTAACCAGATGGATTTAGGAGGAATAGATCTTGTCAAACTACCTTGCTTGGCTTTTTATGGGAAGTAAGTAGAAATTTAGACTCTGGTAAGCAGTAGATGTGTTTACTTGATTTGCAAAGGCTTTTGATACAGTCCCCATAGGCGACTAATGAATAACTAAGGTCTGTTGGTCTGGGGAGTCACATTTGTACATGAATAGAAATTGGTTAAAGAATAGGATGCAGAGAGTAGTTGTTAATGGGGCTTCATCATTATGGACTAAAGTGCTAAGTGGGGTGCCACAGGGTTCTGTGTTGGGCCGCTTCTATTTAATCTATTTATTAATGATTTGAAGTGGGTATTGTCAGCAAGGTTCTGTGTTTGCTGACGACACAAAACTTTGTCGACCATTAAAAACTTCAGAGGATGTGCAATCGTTGCAAGGGGATTTAGATAGATTATCCACATTGGGCTGCTAAGTGGCAGATGAAATTCAATGTTGATAAATGTAGGTGATGCATTTTGGACTTAAAAATACTTGTGCTACTTATACTATAAATGGCTCTGTGTTAAGTGAATCCCTGTTGGAAGGATCTTGGAGTTTTGGTGGATAACAAACTTAAAGGTAGCAAGCAGTGCCAGGCGGCAACAGCCAGAGCCAGCATGGTATTGTCTTGTATAAAGCGAGGTATGGATTCAAGGGAGGAAAATGTATTCTCCCTCTTTACAAAGCATTGGTAAGGCCTCATTTGAATATGCAGTGCAATTTTGGAATCCTGTGCAAAAAGGACATCTTTGAAATGGAAAGGGTTCAGAGAAGGGCAACTAAATTAATAAGGGGATTGGGGGAGCTTGAATATGAAAGAGACTGGAAAAGTTACAATTATGTACGCTGGAGAAAAGGCGCTTGCTTGGGGATATGATTACTGTGTATAAATACATTAACGGGCCATACAATAAACTATCTGGGGCATTGTTCACCAGAGAACATGTCAAAGGACACGAGGACATCCCTTAAGACTTGAAGAAAAAGTTTAGGCTTCAAGCTCGGAAAGGGTTTTTCACTGTGAGAACGGTAAGGCTATGGAACTGTCTTCCAGTGGACGTTGTAATGGCAGGTTCATTGGTGAGTTTCAAAAAAAGCTGGATGAGTTTCTGCAACAAGGAATTTTGCAAGTTACTGGTATTGATACATAAAGTAGAGTTGATCCAGGGAAATTTCCGATTGCCACTTGGAGTCAGGAAGAATTTTTTCCCCCTTCATAAATTTGGTGGGGTTTTTTGCCTTCCTCTGATCAACAGTTAGGCAGGAAATGAGGATAGTGCTAGATGGGTTGGACTGGTGGACTTATGTCTTTATTCAACCTCAAATACTATACTATACTATACTATACTAAGTGCCAGAGGATTTTCAGGATTTTGGCCCGTAATTCGCTTTAGACTAATTTTACAATAGGAAACCTTGCAGTAAATCAGAATATTATACATTGTTTTTTTTTACATGGTAACAGAATTTTGTAACTTTTCTGGAAATTTTACTGGAATTATGGGTAAAATATGTAAAAAAAAAAAATTGCAAATTTTTATGGTTTTTCCCATTTTTACTTGATCTTACTGTTTCAAAGCTCTGATACTCCCGAGTGAAATGATACCATTATAGTAGGTAGCCCACTTTTCCTGTACAGGAGACCCCCCCAACTAAAACTGCACCTTCAAGAATATTACACCAAATTAAAATGTATAACCACTTCTCACTGTTAATATAGAATATCTTCCAAATTAACTAAAATAGCATTTTAGCATCCCACAAGTGAGATATTTTTAGAAACTACACACCCGCAGGATTTTATGAGTGAGGTTAGTTTCGACAAATCAGATACCCGGACACAGCTCTTCGTCCAATTGTAAGTTATTTCTCACATTTCCTTTTTTTCCTCAACTGTAAAATCAGAGACAAAATCAAATGCGAATTTCAGCTAAAACTGTGGAGAAAGTTCAAACGCATCTCAAATATGAAGCTAACCCCTCCCGAATAAAACGGTATGCCACATTCATGGGTGTACCCAGAGACATGGCTACCAACTAACCAACTAATTTTTTTTTGCTGCTACTGACATTTGCCAAATGTCATTAGCAGCAAAAATTTAGCCAGTTTTGTATTGAACAGTCTGCAGTTTTTCCACAAAAACACCCCCCCAACTATATATTCCTGAAATCTCACACCTTCAGCTATGTAAACGCTGTAGTTCGTATATTCATCCACCTCAATTGTGGGACGCAGTTCTTTGTAGAAATTTGCACTTTTACCAGATTTTAAAAAAATTAACATCAAACAACATCAAAGGTAGAAATCATGCCAAAACTCCATGGAATGTAAAAAAATTACTAAATATCAATCTCCCATTGTGGTTACACACGCAGACGTGGAAGCAAATAGCCACGAAGTGAGACAATGCAATGGCTCACAATAAGCGAAAATATTTAGCCAACTCTGAATTGAACAGTCTGCAGTTTTTTCCACAGACACCCCCGTAACTCAGAAATACCCCACAACAACTATATTCCTGAAATCTACACACCTTCAGCTATGTAATGCTGTAGTTTGTTCATTCATACCATCAATGGTGTGGGCGCAGTTCTTTGTAGAAATTTGCATTTGCCTAAAAAAATGAACAAAAACTACTTCAAAAGGTAGAAATCATGCCAAAACCTCATGGAATGTAAAAAAAAGTTACTAAATATCAATCTCCCAATTTCCTGAATCAACGGTTGCCATATGTGTGGTTACACACGTGGACTGGAAGCGTAAAGCCACAAAGTGAGACAACGCACGATGGCTTAACAGCGAAATTTTAGCCAACTCTGAATTTGAACAGTCTGCAGTTTTTTCCACAGAACACCCCCGTAACTCAGAAATACCCCACACAAACTATATATTCCTGAAATCTACAACACACCTTCAGCTATGTAATGCTGTAGTTTGTTTATTCATACCATCAATGGTGTGGGCGCAGTTCCTCGAGAAATTCGCATTTGTCTGAAAAATGACAAAGAACAATTTCAAAAGGTAGAAATCATGTCAAAACCTCATGAAATGTAAAAAAGTTACTAAATATCATCTCCCAAATGTCCTGAATCAAACGGTATTCCATATGTGTGGTTACACACGCGGACGTGGAAGCGAATGGCCATGAAGTGAGACAATGCACAATGGCTCAGAAACGCAAAAACTTTCAGCCAAATCTGAATTTGAACACTCTGCAGTTTTTCCCCACAAAACAACCCCCCCAAACCATATATTTCTCGAAGCTACACACCTTTTGTACGTATTCTGTAGTTTGTTCATTCATACCATCAATGGTGTGGGCGCAGTTCTTCGTAGAAGTTCACAGTTTTGCAGATTTTCTAAAAAATTTGAAAAAAAAACACTCTCAAAGGTAGAAATCATCCAAAATCCCAAGTAATATAAAAAAAAGTTACCAAATATCAATCTCCCAATGTTCTGAATCAAACGGTATGCCCTATGTATGGTTACACACGCAGACTTGGAATCAACTAGCACAAAGTGAGCCAATGAACAGTGGCCGCCCAATTACAGCAACTTTTCAGATTTGTCAGCCTAAACACCCCTCTATATTGGAATACCCCCAAAACTATATATTCTTGGACTCTACACACCTTCAGCTACACAATGGTGTGGTTCTTTTTGCATACCACCAAAAGTGTGGGTGCAGTTTTGTGTACAATTTCGCTTTCTTACCAGATTTTCAGGAAAAATGTAATAAATACAATTCAAAGTTAAAATCATGGCAAATTTCATGTTATGTAAAAAAACTTGTCAATTATCAATCTTCCAAATGCCCTGAATAACGGTATGCCATATGCGGTGATGCACACATGGACGTGCCACCAACTAGCTCAATTGGGCGCTGCACAAGTGTAATACAAGAAAAAAATCAAAGTGCTCTGTAATTTCAAACAGCCCCAAAACTTGGAAATGCCCCCGACAAATAAAATCCCCACTAATATCAATCTCCCACATGTCCTGAATCAAATGGTATCCATATGCGTGAATGCACACAGAGACGTGGCCACCACTAGCTCATGGGACACTGCACAAATGCCAATTACAAGAAAAAATCAAAGTGCTCTGTAATTTGACAAGCCTACCCTTTTTCTAAGGAAACAGTCCGAAACATGAAATTCCCCCACAAACTATATTTTTTGGAATCTACACACCTTCAGCTACGTTACGGTGCCATGCTTTCATACATACATGAAGAATTCCAGACCCAGTGATCCAAAGAACTCCGGTTTTTTACGAGGTTTTGTGAAAAATAAAATGAGATGATTCAAGGTTGAAATCCTACCTAAACCCACTGACAAGCAAAAAAACCCACTAAATAGCAATCTTCCACATGTCCTGAATCAAACGGTGTGCCATTTGCGTGGTGCAAACAGAGACGAGGCCAACAACTAGCTCAAAGGTAGAAGTGCAGTTACAAGAAAAAAATTTAAAACGCCACAACCCATCCCCCCACACACACTCTCCCCCTTTTAGTGGTATTTTAGTGAAAACGTTAGTACGGAGAGTCCGAGATAGATAGATAGCAGAGATAGATAGATAGATAGATAGATAGATAGATAGATAGATAGATAGATAGATAGATTAGATAGATAGATTGCAGAGATAGATAGATAGATAGCAGAAGATAGATAAATATCAGAGATAGATAGATAATAGAGATAGATCGATAATAGCGATATATAGATAGATAGATAGATAGATAGATAGAAAAGAAAGATAGGTAGCAGAGATAGATAGATAGATAGATAATATAGATAAATATCAGAGATAGGTAGATAGACAGATACAAGAGATAGATAGATAGATATATAAGATAGATAGATAGATAGATAGATAGATAGATAGATAGATAGATAGAGCAAGGGCTGCTTTCTGAAGGCAGGATTTTAGTAGAATGCCAAATAGCAGACATTTGGGCCAAACAGTATCGGCCAAGCGGAACGTGTGTAAGAAAATCTTGAGGGGAATATTTGGATTAGTACCCAGGACAAACAAAAATGGTAGATTTCCAGATAAGCAGAGATGGCATTATATGGGAAACTCAGCCCATGCCAGGAGTCAGATCAATCATACGGAGGTGGTAGGAAATATGCACCTGAGGTATTCTAAAGACTGATTAAGCGTTCAGTTTGCCCCCTTTGGATGGGGTGGTATGCCCAAAAGAAATCTTAATTTAATTCCCATGGATTTACATAGTGCTCTCCAGAAATTGGAAACAAATTGAGTTCCTCTGTCAGAAGAAAACTTATTCAGTGGTGTCCATTAAGGCAGAAAATAAGAAATATGAGAGGATAAATAAATTGAGCTAGCTCTAAAGGAAGAGGTAGTTGGAAAGAGGAAGAAAACAGGCCATTTTGCTGAAGCGATCTACAGTAAAACCATTTTATAACAGTGTTCCGTTGGAAGGAGGGAGACCCTCAACAATAAAAATCCATTGATAAGTGGGTTCATGGTCGGCGATTGGAATTGGAGAGGTGGGTTAAAAAGCACAAGGAAGAGTTTAGGAGGGGTTAGAGTACAGCTATGGACAGGCTAGACTAAGGCTAAAGTCTTCTCCTTCATGGTAGGCCACCAGAGGACAACGGGCAAGAAGATCAAAAGTTTTACTCTACCGGGTGCCAGGCTGCTTGGAACAATGAGTTTGTAGAAGTATTATGGGATTCGCGAAAGGCTTCCATTAACCGTTTAAATGCTTCAAGGGCAGGCAGGAGGGCCAAGAGTTGGGTTCTACCCCATTCATGATGAGGGCTAGGATAGGAAAAAACGATAGAAGAGAAAAACCCTTTGATAAATTGTCTATAGTAGATAGCAAGCCAATGAAACCTTGAATGGCTTTGTTCCGATAGGAGCGACCAATCTTGGATAGCTTGAAAAGTTTAACAGGTGTGAAATAAACTTACCTACTGCTATGTTGGTCACGCACCGCACTGCACATCCGGGTGGAGCTGCATCAACGTCCGATGCCGGGCAACGCACGGTGCGCAGCTGATACCGCCTGCCACTATATCTTGTAATCGCAATCATTTTACTCAGCCTTTGTTGATCCGGGGCAGCTGGGAATTTCATTGACTCTATGTTACATCACAACTGGGTCTTCCGCCTTCTCATCTACATCAACCTCTACAGGTCCGGAAATAGAAAGAAAACCCCTGGCCTCTGAATTATCTCCCAGTATACCTTTGAAGTCCTATTACGTTTGTGGTTGGATATTTCATCAAGACGTTTTATATTTCTTGTAATCCAAAGTTAATCTGCCCCCATGATCCTCCAGACTCCATGGCTCCGGGGTTACACAACCCTGTATGATTGGTTTCTAACATGAACTAAGTCTTGGGTCCTTTCGGTGTGATAATTGCCTTCCTACTTCCCCCAATTAATTTTTATGTCATTACCGTAAAAATAAATCTGTGGAAAATTCCATGAATGTTATCTTGACTTTTCTGATGTTTTGTAGAGTTTGTGAATAACATTTTCAGAGACATGTTGGAATCTCAGTCGTCGTAATCTTGACGAAATTTCAAATCTTCTCTCAAGATCTACCATTACATCACCTCCATGTTAAACAGGTGTTACTGCGTCTGATGAGAGAAAATAATCTAGATGCCAAAACTATAAAAGTGTCTCTTTGAAGGTCTCAAGTATCATTTCTTGGATACATAGTGTCCCTGACGCGAAAAGAATTTCAGGATGATCCTATTGTTAAAGTTTCTGACCATTCAGATGGGTCTCTTCCTATGGGACCAAGCCATTCAAAGAGTCATGGGCTTTGCCAACTATTACAGACAATTCATTAAAGGGTTCTCTTCTATTTTTCTCCGATTCTAGGCCCTTATAGAAAGTTGGTAGGCCTAATTCGTGGACTCCTGCGCCTTGAAAGCCTTCAAAACGACTCAAGGAAGCTTTTGCCGATGCACCAGTTTTAGTTCATCCGATCCGAGGTCTTTCCCTTTTACATCGAAGTTGACACCTCTGGACTTGAATGCCGTAGAATGTCCTTTCCCAAAAACAAGACATTAAAGGGAAACTCCATCCCGGTGCCTACTTTTCCAAGAAGTCCTACCCCATGAACAAAACTTACGATGTCAGTAATCAAGAACTTATTTAACATTTATTAAAAGGCATCCTACCGATTATAAGAATACATCAAAATCTTAAAAGTTAATCCCCGACAAGCACGGTGCGGTTGGCGTATCTTTTCTGGTTCAATTTGTTATACTCACAAACCTGGCTCAAAAAATGAAAGCAGACGCCCTCTCAGAACATTTATGCATCAGACGCTAAAACAAGATAAGGGCCCCGACTACTAAATCCTAGCCTCTAATCTCGCCAGCTTTGTTCCAGGATTTAAGCCGCACAAAATTCTGCTCCGCCTGAAACACCTTCGGGCAAAATTTGTTCTGTTCCCTTCAGGAAAACTATCTTCTACATTACTCATTGTTCCAAGCAAGCGGCATTCCTGGTATGACTAAAAACTTTTGACCCTTGTTGCAATTCCTTTGGTTTGGGGGCCTAGACTGAGGAAAGGTGGTAAAGGACTTTATTTAGTTGTGTACCAGCTGTGCTCAATGAAATCTCTAGAAAACTCTACCTTGTGGTCTCTTCAACCCCTAAACATCCGTCCAGAACGTGGACCACTATCTATGGACTTTATTGTTGAACTTCACCTTCCAAGAAGAACACAGGGTATATGGGTGACGGTATAGACCGCTTGAGCAAAATGGCACATTTCGTTCCCCTTCCCAAGTTACCATCTCAGTGGAGTGTTAGGTGAGTGATAACGACTATTTATTTTCTCATATTTTCGCTTTCATGGACTCCCTTCTGAATAGTGGCGACAGTACTCGATTTGTTTCCAAATTTGGGAGGAGTTATGTAAATCCATGAGTATCAAGTTACAATTTCGTAGCTTACCACCCGCAGTCCTACTGAACGCACTAACCAGTCTCTTGAACAATACCTTCATTTTCATTCCTATGTACTCAGGATGATTGGTCTGACCTGCTGCCTTGGGCTGAGTTGTCCTAACAATGACACTCATGCCTCTACTGGGAAATCTCCTTTTGTGTGCTTTGGAACTAATTATAGATGTTTTCCCCAGATTTCCTTTTTCACACAAGTCACGCTGCCAATGGACAAGCTGCCCAGATGTGGCTATCTGGGATTCTATGGAATTGCTCATGTCAAAAAAACGCAGTGATAGGAGGCGAGGGCACCTCTATCTTACTCTGTTGGAGAAAAAAAACAATAAAGTGTTGGCTCTCCTCTTACTATATTAATCTACGTGGTCCCTTCCTCCAAAAATTGGACTCAAATCAGTGTCCTTCCCGATATTGGAATTAGGGTCAGTTGCTTGTTCGTCTACAGCTTCCTTCTAATCATGCAGATTTCCTAATGTGTTTCAGATTTTCTCTTATTCAAACCAGTATGCTCTAATAAATATTCCATCACCTCTACTACCTCCTGCCCCAATTTCGGTGATGGTTCACAAGAATTTGAGGTCGAGAAGAATTTTGGACTCTTTAAAGATTTCTTCAGTATCTGGTCATGGAAGTTTAAGGTTTTGGTCATGAAGAAATAGCCTTCATTTTGGGACCGGCATTGATCCTCATCGGTCAAACCGTTTTCACAAGAGTTTTCCAAGAAAACAGGGTCCGGGCCCTCTTGCAGAGTGGTGTTGTACTGTCACAAAAACTTAACCTGCGGCTCGGTCCCGTGCCACTCTGAACATTGGGTGGGGTTGTCGACATTCATGATGTCACAATGCGGCACGACGGTGTGCGGATGCAGTGTAAGCAACCCCTGCTCGTTCTACTTACCTCCCTGTTTTCAGAGATTCCTCGTGTTAAGTCTATTATTTTACCAGTTCAGAGACTACATTACCAGTTCAAGAGACTTTACCTTACCATTCCAGAGTTCCTTCTCCTGTATCCAGGATTACCAGTAGTGCCTCAGTATCATGCATACAACTCCCATCAGCCTCATCTGCTCCAGAGTCCAAACCTACAGACTTAGGTCTCCTCCTAAAAGCGGACCTGTGAGTACCCCAGCCATCCGGCCCGAAATTTGTTACACCAGGGTCCATTGAAAATGGGCGGAATACAATGTAGGCCAAGAAAGGGTACTTGAGAAAGTTCAAAAGAGACATTTTTCGATTGGATATAAGTTGTTTTCTCCTAATCGTAATATAAAAACTTGCTGCACATGAAGATGTGAGAAGTAGATCCTGAGAAATAAATCAAGATGTTGTCATTGTGTCATACGACTATGTTATGCCTAGATGGCGTTCACAAACTCCTGAAAAAAAAACACTGGCAGATTACAAAGGCTAAAGGTCATCACTAGATACTCATAATGGAACCTTGAACGAGTGTTGGTAAAGGCCGTTTGTATTGTCACCTTGGGTATACGGATAGGTTATATGCCCCTCGAAGATCTAATTAGTAAAGATCTTGGTCCTTTGATCGGTCAAACAATTACGCGAGATGAGGGGTTAGAGGGGGTAACAGTTTTTTATAGTGATCGTATCAACCCACTATAATTCAATAAAAGGACGTAAAATCCCGTCTTTTCTTTTCACAAAAAAGAAACCAGCGCCTGGTGGAGAAGTGGAGGGTCTAATGAATCCCCAGGCCAAAGGTTCCTTAATGTAGTCTTCTGGCTTTGTTTCAGAGGAGATAGAGGATAAGTGCATCCCCGAGGATTTAAGTACCTGGAGGCAACAATGGGGGCCATCATAAGAGCGGTGAGGGGGGATTTCTCAGCTTGTTTTTGCAAAAAAATCAAACAAATTCATGGTAGCGTTCAGGAAGAGTTTCAAAGATTAAATTCCCAATTAATGGAAGACCAATGAATAAGAGGTGGAAGAGTAAGACATTGGAAAAACAAGAGGACTCTCCAAGAATAAGTTCATTGTTAGAACTTGTTAGAACAGGGGTGTGTATTCGAAGCCAAGGACAGTCCCAGGATCAGGTGGAGAGCAGATGGAATGTGGATTCACCATTAACGATAACCCATTCACTTGATGAAGTATGCCAATATACAATACGTTCGAAAGTTCGACTTGGACAATTAATTCAGAGGCCAAGGGTTTGTTGTCAATGGCAAGAACCTGAAAGGGCTGGTGTAGATGTTGGGGAAGACCAAATTGCGAGGCAAAAGGTAGCGTCAATGAATTCCCACCGCGCCGAATCACACAAAAGGATGGGAAGAAAAAGATTTGTCGTTTATGGTGATAGGTTGCGGCAAAGGAGCGTTTGAGCGATTTCATACTAGACGGAGACTGAGGTTTTTGCATAGTACTATTGTAGAAGAAAGGAGTTTTTGGGAGGTCGACTGGAGTGATAAAGGTCTCCTTAGGGAAGTTGGCACTGGCAGTAGGACCTATATGCATGTTGTTTTAGAGAAATCAGGTCTTCCAAAAGGAACGTGGGAATTCCCTAGATAAAAGTCATCTTTAAGGACAGCAGAGAGCTCCCGCCCAAAAGGTTTGCAGTAAGTGATTCATTATGCCAAGAAGTTTCTGCAGCAAGGTATGAAATTCAAGCGTACTGTCCTACAGAGCGGAGGACCCTTGACAAGCTTGCATGTAACAGAGAAGAAGCACCTGAAGATCTTAACCTGGTGCATCGAAGAGACTTTGCGAAAATATCACCAGAAAATGGTAATGTATTTGACTAATGGATCATCTTTCTCCCATAAGGGGGTTCCAGGCAGAGATTTACTCCAAGGCCAAAGGCAATGAGGTAACCAATTTTGCCTGGTTGAGGCAAAAGAGGGATGGCTGAGTTCAATGGATCTGCACTAGACTCTTCTAGCCTAACAAAACTACTTCCCTTTCAGCCCTTCCCTGTCCCATTCCACCCACCTCGCCGCTGTGCCCCCCAGATTGCCAATCTCTGCAATGCTGTAAGTGGGCCGCCCCCTTAGACTCTCCACCTAACTTCCAAATGGGCAACCCACATACACCAGACAACGGACATTGGTACATGCTGGCAGGATGCACATTGCCACAGATTGTTAAAGATCCTACTAGCACCACTGAAGGGATTGGGTTTCTCCTTCTAAAACAAAAACTGCCAACAGCTGCTTTACTACTTGTACCAAAGGATTGCAAAGGTCAGAATCGCCTAAAAGAAAGGCAACAAAAATTGTACTATTAAGGCAACCAAAGCACTCCCTGATTTACAAGTTTGGGGGTGCTTGCTTAAGAATGCAAGAGGAGGAAAAATATGGCAACCATGCAGTTTGTTGTGCAAAAACTTGGTCTATCCAGGTTTTAAACAAGTGGGTTGGGGCCCATCCATTAAGGACTAGGTTTTTTTGCCCAAAACAGTGATTCTCATCGTTAACAGGTTTCCTTTATTACTGGGGTATTTATTCCAAACAACATAATTTAGGGTCTAGGGTGTGGGACGGCCAGGGAGTCATGTTGCCAGTGTGAGGTACGTATTTGGGAGTTATGTATAGTGAGCTGGCCTAGGCTCTTCCCCTTCCCTCCTGACATGTCAGGAAGGAGTTTTTCTCTTTGTTAGGGGGTATTCACCGTGCTTCGTCTGGTATAGATGCACAATTTAGGAATTGTAGACCCTGAGTTTAGAATCCAATGATAGCGTGTTAGTTAGAGGTATTGTTCTGCTTAAAATTCTGTATGTAGGCAAGTGTCTGAACTTGAGGTATTCTCTAAAAATAGGAATGGGTAAATTAAATTCCTCTTATAGGACTCTAAAACATTTTAATAGTTACCGAGATAATCTATTCTATCTTTTTAATCCCCTGACCTCTTCCAGTCAAGATGATGCAGCAAATTGCTAATTGGGTAGCATTGGTTATGCCATCTAGGAGCTTATGGGGATACCTGTGTAGTTCCCGATTAGGACCTCTAAAACGTTTTAGTAGGTTTACCTGAGATTAATCTATTTCTATCTTTTTAATCCCCTTACTCTTCCAGCAAGATGATTGCAGCAAATATTGCTAATGAGTGATAGCATTGGTTCTTGCCATATAGGAGCTTTATGTGGGATACATGTGTATTGCAGCATCTCATTTCTCTTCCTTACACCTTCTATGTGGTGTATTGTCATAGGTAGTTCTCAGGCCTCAATCTGGGAGAGAAGGGGGACTGTACTATAGGAGGCTAGCATTAGTTCGACAGAATTGTGGGTTATACTGGCTTCATCTTTAGGTTGTTGTAGTTTGTTAATGGTTCAATCTGGCTTTCAGTGGCCCACATAAATGAGAGCAGCATACTTGTAATGTCTGTACAATTTCTGGGAAGTATCTTCTACTATATAAAGGAATCTTTGGAGTAGATTTATTTTATTAGATTATTCTCTACAAAGTTAATTGGCTTAGTAGAGTGGCCAGGTCGGTATTTTTTTGGTGTATAGAGGATTGAGGATGATGTTTAGTTCGATTTTGGAGATCCATAATCTCAGTATTTAAATTAAACACCATCGGAATTTGCCTTGATGGTGTATTTATCCCAATTATGTAGAGGCCCTAGTGTGGTTTGAAGCAAAAGGTGTGATATGTTTTTCTAGTTGATTCAAGGAGTTAGTGACCAGTTTGTAAGATAAAACCAGGTATACCATCATCAGCATTATTAGAAGATTAAATATGGTTATGGTCCTCTTACTTAGTCCTTTTTTGAGTGAATTAGATCTCAGTCGTCTGCCAGGGCCTTATGACCAGTGAAAAAAGATACAGAGAGAGGGGACAGCCATGTCTGGTACCATGTAGTAACATAGTAATTAAGTGAATAAGACAAACGTCCATAAAGTCCAACCTATTCACCCTCTTTTTTTTTTAACCCGACCTAACACGTTAATCCAGAGGAAAGCAAAAAAACCCCAGCTAAAAAAAGGGGGAAAAATCCTTCCTGACTTCCAAACGGCAATCGGAAAGTATCCCTGGATAACCAGATCTATATGCATTAATACCAGTAATCCAATATTTTTAGTTTTAGACACTTATCCAGGCCGTTTTAAGCTATCAAGTGAACTTGCCATTGCCACTGCTGGAAGACAGTTTCCACAGTTCACCGTTCTAACTGTAAAGAAACCTTTCCTAACCTGAAGATGAAAACTTCTTTATCCACCTTAAAGATGTCCACAAGTCCTCTGATATGACCTATTAGTAAAAAAAAAAATACAAGGCACCCAGAGGGAGTCATTGTATGGCCCCTTAATATATTTGGTATAGGTCATCATGTCCCCACGCAATCGTCGCTTCTCCAATGTAAACAGCCCTAAAACTTGGTCTAAATCGCCTGCATAGTCAAGCCCCTCCATACCCTTCTTCATTTATTTGCCCTTCTCTGAACTCGCTTCAATTGCCAGATGCCCTTTTGTATATGGGATTCCAAAACTGCCCACGCCATATCCAAATGGGCTATCAGGCCTTGTAAAGAGGGAGAATATAATTTTTCTTCTGGAATCTATTCCCCTTATTTATTTTGAAGACATATCTTGTAGCTCTAGCAATTGCTACCTGGCATTGTTTGCTATAGCTAAGTCTGTTGTATCTACCAGAACCTCCAAACTTTTATTACAGGTTAGAGATGTCCGAACTTAACAAAATCGCGGTCCCTTTACGCTCGAGGATCGCAATTTTCGAAAAAAATTCATCCAGTAAAATGAAAAATACCCTGAAATTCCGAGTTTTTTCGTATTTTCGAAAAAATTTTCGAAAAATACGAGAAAACTAGTAGTAAACATCCGAGTAATCCTCGTAATTTCGAAAATTTTCGAAAATACGTAGTTAGGGAAAATAAGAGAAAGAAAATCTTGCCCATTTTCCGAAAATTTTAGAAATTATTGTTTTCTCGATTATTTTCGAAGAATTTTCCCACCATCTCTGTTTGCGATCCAATAACCAGTTCTCTATCCATGAACAAATGTTTTCTTCAGGCCAACAGTCCCTCAGTTTATACATTAGTATCTAACTTCAGTGGACAACTTGCAGTGCAGCCTCCCTATTAAGGCGCCTTCCCTACCAACCACTACTTCATCTAGCGCGGACAAGAACCCAATTACTATTATGTCTAACTCACAATCCATACCCAGTCCACGGGGTATCTACTTCAAGGAGACATGGATCGCAAAAGGGAACTGAGAAATATGTTTGAAAACACCACGTTATAATGAAAATACTGAACCATACAAACAGATGAACCAAATATTAGGTCACTCATATTATGATAGAGAAAAAGGACATAAGGAAACACGGAAAAGGGTGGGATAAAACAAACCTGAGCAATATGTGGAAAAATTAAATAGTACCTAGAGGATTAGAACAAATCACCAGCAACTCTAACACAAAACAAGAGTTGTGAAGAAATGGTTATGAAACTTTAGAAAACTGTTCTATAACTAATGGGAATGACTCATTCAAAGAACTTTAAAGAAAAAATTCACATCACCACACAATAGTGAATTAAAGGCAAAATGTGAGATACAACTATACGAGAAACTAGAGAGAACAAAAATAAAGATACTATACAGTAAACAAAAAAAGCTTGCAAGAGATAGAAAGGACTATGAAAACTAGGACCAGTAAAAATATTATTTGGCAAGTACCAAAACCAGAATAGGACAACTTAACCCATACTACGAACCAAAATAAATAACAGAACTCCATACAGTACTACCACCCATCTTTACAGAAAAACACTCTCTACCCATCCCTATAATCAGCATAAGAACTACAAGCCAGCTACCCACATATATAAGAAACAAATGAAATAATCATAAGCAACTCAAGAACAATTAACAACAGATCACAACCATCATCTCTCCTATCATGGAGGACAAAAAATAAAAGACTCTACCCAAACAGCTACTAACTTCTTTTGTAGAACTCCTGAAATACCAAGAACGAGGAAACCAACCGCACACAACACACAAGGAAAAAAAGATATACCAAACATGAAGAAAAAGAGGGGCAGATGGTCGTAAAAAAAAGACGGAAGTTAACAAAAAGGCATTTTTAATCGGAGTAGTAAGACCTTGAATGATGACCACTATTTACCTATCAAGGACTCAAATTGCTCCGGATACTAAAGCCGCAAAAATTCAATCTTTTTATTAGATCTAAATAAATTTTTGCAGGAACCTTACACTAAACGCTGATTTGTCCAAGCCCACAAGAAAAAGAAGCCTCACTAATTTTGACCGATAATGCAGATCCATTCAGGCATTACAGATTTGAAGAGTAATCTAAATTTTTTATCCATCCAATCTAAAGGAAAGTTATCACCAACTTTCAAGAAAAACATGGAGAGGAAATACGCAAAATTAATATCAAACCATGCAGATAAAATCACCTCACAAACCAAGAAAAGGAAGCCCTAACAAGACCTAGAAAACCGATAGATGATTCGAAATCATCAAACCGGCTGACAGGGAGGGGGAGTAGTTGATTCTGAACAGACAAGGACTATAAAAGGAAGCAGAACGTATTCGGGAGAGGAGACAAAGGAACATATAAGGCTCCAATGGAGACACCCCAACAGAAATTCAAAAAAGATACAAACATTCCTACTGAAAACTGGGCAAACAGGAAGGAATACTGAAACAAATGAATTTAATACCTATAACAAAACCAGAATGCCAAAATTCTACTACTTACCAAAGATCCACAAAACACCTTCAAAACCCTCCAGGGAAGGCCAATAATTTACGGTATTGGTTTTCTTACAAGCAAATTTTCACAATACATTGATAAAATAACTCCAACCCATATGTGTCTCAAACCCCATCGCATACAAGAGACTCACAGATATAATTAATCAGTTTAAAACCATAAGCTGGCAAGACAACTACATATGGTTTGCAGGTATAGAGTGGGCTCCCGTATACACTAATATTAAAGCACAAAGATGAGTAAAGCAGTACTAAACCATACTCACAAGAGGACATGAACCACCTCTATACACAGGAACTTCGTCATAGATGGCATCCAATCATACTGACCCACAACTACTTTCTTGTTCAGGGGGCAATTTATACTACAAACTCAAGGGACGGCGATGGGTATACCGTTTTGCTCCTAGCTAGCCCAATCTAGTTCATCGATGGGAAAAGAGATGATATAACAAGCCAATTGCAGAAAAATTGCTTTTTGAAAAGATATATAGATGATATACTGATAATATGAGAAGGAAGGCCCGCCAGGGAGAGTTCTTAATATGGATAAACCATAATTGAAATTAACATGAAGTTCACACACTCTATAAGCAAGACAAAATTAGATTGTTGGATCTGGAATTGTGTGCATAGAAGACAAGTTGATTAAATCTCCGCACTTCTACCAAACGAGTAGATTTCCAACTATTATTTTAGAAATAGTTGCAACAAAAGAAAGCTTGGTTAGCCAATATACCCTCAGACCCAAATCAAAAAGGATAAGGAAGAAGAATTGCAACAAAATGGCAGAGAGGACTAGTGCGATTGTCAATAAATTCAGAGAAAAGGGCTACCCAGAGACAGGACTGAGTGAAATTACAACAAGACATCAGAGAAATGCAGACAAGACCTGTTAGACCTGAGATACGACAAAAACAAAGTAATATGCAACTACCATTTAATACCCAATTCCAAGCATTGGATATCCTTAAAAATGATAAATTTAAATAAAAATAATACCAGATAAACCACAACATCATCTATAAAAAATCCAAAAAACATTGAGCGACCAACTAGTTCAAGCACCTTTGGAAAAAGAAAATACTAACACAAAAACCTGGCTAGTGATCATCCAAACGGCTTTTTCGGGCTGCTGGACAATGTGTAGGGGTTGTCGTAAACACACTAAGAATAGACAGAAAAAGATGTTAAAGCTAGCACAATGAAGAATTCAAAAAAAAGAAACTTTAGTTACATGCGAATAGCATCAATGTGGTCTACGTTATAGAATGTACATGCGGACAACAATATGTAGGACGCAGAGGCAGAACAGAAACAGAAAACTAAAAACAAGGATCCGCGGAGAACAACTAATGGCATCCTCCAAAAAAAGTTAAAGACCACCCACCTCAAAAACACTTCTCCTTATGTGCCCCACAGAAACAACACTATCTCTTTTTTCGGTATAGACAGATAACACCCCCAGAAGGAAAGGAGAGATACAGGCAGAGCATTATACAGAAAGGGAGAACAGAATGGATTTTTAAATTAGAACCCTAACACCAAAGGTCTCAACAAGGAAATAGATTTATGGAGCTTCCTCTAAAAAGTCCGATCATCCTCGAAAGAATGTATTGCCTTTATTCTTTTACCATTTTTATTACCACTGTGATTACACCACTATTACATAGTTAAGATGAGCTTCTGGAGACAAAAGTCAAGGATATGATCCCATAACAAAGTTTCCAGCACCTTCCTACTACTTGATGTAGGCTTACAGGTTATATAGTACCGTCTGTGAACGACTAACCTTTGTTGAATATTAGTATTTACAATTGGCTTTTTTTCCAATCCAGCGGCCATACACAGACAAAAGCGAATCTGAAAGATGAGAACCATGGATCTAGATAGAACTGAACAAGCTCTTTTAAAATATGAGCATTGCATCCATCTGGAGTTCCTGGGGCTTTATTGAGATTAACTTGTCTAATTGTTTCCTTACCATATCCTGGTTCGCCAATATGAATACTCTTCATTTTCTACCCTGCATATTACAATCCATGCTGTAAGGACTAGGATTCTCAACAGTTAAAAAAACCATTTTATAAAAACGGTTTAGAAGATTAGCCTTTTTGGCATCCTCTACGACCCATCTCAAGCCCCATTAGTTATGGTCACACATTGCTCAGTATCATCTTTTTCCCATTTATATACAAAAATAACTTTTGGGGGTTGGGACTTGCTTGTTCGGCAATCCGTATTTAATTTCTTATGTTAGCTAGTTTTAAATTGCTTTCTTTGCTCACTTCTTTTTTACACGTGTTCCTAAATGTACGATTTTTAAAAATTGTATGTTTTTATTAATCCCTTTAAAATGTGTCCACATCTGCCTCTTTTCTTACTACGAAAACAATTCACCCCCATGTTAGTTGATAGTGGGGAGTTGATTCCTTTAACAGCATAAAATTAAGTTTCCTAAAGTTAAAGTTTTTGTTAACCAGTGCACTCCCAAATGCACGGGGGGGGGGGGGGATGGGGGGGGGGGGGGGTATTTGGTAGAGTTTTTCTTTCATTTGTCAACGCTCTCCTTCTTGTCTGTAGGAACTTCTACCAATCTGTGAAAGAAAATGCTCATAAGGAAATTATAGAAACGCTTATCTTTTGAAGGTGCTGGCAGTTCCCTTCTTCCCAATCTAGTCAGGGTAGTTAAAATCCCCCATAATCAACACTGCCCAATACCGCAGCCTTTGCCAACTGCATGTGATTCATTCACCCTCCTTCCCGCTTTGGCAGTTTATAACATACCAATTAATTAATTACCTACCTCTTGCTTTGTGATCATCCACATTCCACCCATATTGTTTCTGCCATATCGTCCCCATGTTCTCATCCTGGACGTTTAGAATTTGGCTTCAATTCCTGTTTAACATACCATACATACCCTCCTCCTCCTCCTTTCTTATTAACTCGTCATGTCTAATAGGAGTATCCTTCAATATTTACTGTTCCAGTCGTGTGATCAGCCAATGATTTGCGTATTACATCACATCATATCCTTTCCTTTAAAGCTATTAGTTCGTAGTCCCCAGTTTTTCGTTCCAGACTCTGCATTTGTAAACATACATTTTAGATTATCAATTAATTTACTTTCAATACATGGATCGTACATGCCTCCTTATCCTCTATAGTCCCCACCCAATCCCGCTTCGGTCCGTTTCCTCCCCATTGTTGTTATTAGCCCCATGATCCCTTACGTTCTCTATACTACCCCGTGAGTTCACGTACCACCCTCCCCCCCATACCTAGATTTAAATCCCTCCAACACCCCTAGCCATCTTCTCCAAACCTCAAAACAGACCCTGCACCATCACACATGGTAGGTGCCAATCACGTCTCTCTAAAGAGTCTGTAGCCAAACAGAAAAGTCAGCCCAGTTCTCTAAAAACCCAAACCCCATTCCTTAACCACCTCTTAGGCCACGCATGTTATCTCCTGAGCGCTCCCATGTGCCTCACTAGCCATAGCACGTGGCTGTGGTAGTATTTCGATGAAAGCACTAACCTTAGAGGGTCCTGTCGCTTTAACTTGGCCCCCTAATTCTCGGAAAATCATTTTTGAGGACCTCACTCCACCTCTAACTTGTAATTGCACAAATTGAACCAGACCGGCCGTTTGTCACTCCCACGCCTCCACCCACACTAATGTGTCTACACGATCACCACCATGTCGAACCCTAGACCCAGCAGAAAACACACTGTTACGGCATGCAGGGTCTTCGGTGACAGATTACCCTATCACATTCTAATAATGGAGTCCCCTCACCACTAACCACCGCCATATCCTTCCTAGCCCCCAGTTCTCCCTCCTTGTTTGGGAGATGGCCGTGTTCCTTGGGTGCTCAGGGAAGGCCGCCACCCCCGCTCACCACTGATGCTTCCGAAGCCACGTCCCACTCTTTGCCATCAAATGGAAATCTGTTGGGAAACCAGCGGAAAGCAGCGTCCCTTACCTTCCGTCCCCTCTTCCCCTGAGTGCACCCTTACATCATCTATCTTCTTTACCACCTTATCTGGCCCTCATGTTGCAAGGGGTATGTGGGTTTGTTTTATTCCACACATAATCAAACACCACTTGTGGCTGTCTAATGGAAGGATTGCCTTGTCTTACCAGGAATATCATATTTAATGCATGTGTGGATGTGTGGATATGAATGTTGATTGGGTGCTTTTTTCCAGGCATGAAACCTGTTTGGTCTGGTTTTGACTCCTGTGGATACACCTTTTTGTAAGTGGTTGGCCAATATTTTAGCTAGCTACTAAAGTCACTTGAGTCTATATGCACCGTGGCGTCCATAGGGTTAATTCCTGGCTAATAGTAGGATTGGTTGGTAAATGATATCTTGTAATTTGATGCAGTTGTCTATCATAAACTCTGTCAAATGGGTAGGCTGTCTGGGTCTGAGGTCTTTACAGGGTTCATGCTGTCCTAGTGCCTTCAAATACTTGTATATAATTGACCAGTTTTCTCTGTTCAGGGGGTGTCAAGGAGACTGAGCAGCTCAAAGCATCCTAAAGTCATTGTGGTCCATGGAGAAAAACTGTATAGATGAAATCAGAATGCAATGGTAGTGGCTCAGATGTGATCGTACCTCAAAGCACAGTACACCTTGATGTGAAGTAAACGATGTTGTTTACCAGATAAAATTAATTTTTAACTACTTTATTTACCTGTTACAATGAAATATGCAAGTATTTTAATACAGAGGATTAATGTTTTACTGTTTATTACTTAAAGCTTTTGACCAAAATAAATGACCAAACTAAATGATTATATTGAATTTACCTAAATACAATATGGTGGGGCTATAGATTGCTTATCCAAACACACTTGCTGCAGCTGTTTTGTTTTTCATATTTTCTTCTTAACCCTTTCACTGCCAGAGATTTTCATTTTTTTTTTTTTTGCGTTAAACTGCCAGAAGAATTTTCAGGATTTTGCCCTCAATCGTTTTAGACTATTTTACAGTAGGAAACCTGCAGTAAATCAGAATATTTACATGGTTTTTTTCAGCACAAAGTGTACTTTACATGGTAACAGTATTTTGTAACTTTTCTGAAATTTTTATGTGAATTATGGTAAAATATGTAAAAAAAAGAAAAATTTGCAAATTTTCATGGATTTTTCCCATTTTTATTTATAGTTATCTTAAGGTTACACACAAAAAATCTTACTGTTTCTAAAGCTCTGATACTCCCGATTACAAACGATACCAGATATAGGTAGGTACCCCCCACTTTTACTGTACAGGGGACTCCCCCAAACTAAAACTGCACCTTCAAGAATATTACACCAAATTAAAATGTATAACCACTACTGACAGTTAAAATAGAATATCTACCAAATTAACTAAATATGCCCACAGTGAGATATTTTTAGAAACTACACACCCGCAGGATTTTATGAGTAGGTAAGTTTTGATCAAAATGCAGATACCCGGACGCAGCTCTTCGTCCAATTGTAAGTTGTGTTTCTCACATTTTCCTTTTTTTCCTCACTGTAAAATCAGAGACAAAATCAAATGCGAATGTCAGCTAAAACTGTGGAGGAAAGTTCAAACGCATCTCAAATATGAAGCCTAACCCCTCCGAATAAAACGGTATGCCACATTCAGGGGTGTACCCGAAGAGACATGGCTACCAACTAACCCAGAGCGTGACCAGTGCCAAAGTCAGTAGCAGCAAAAAAAATTAGCACAGTTGTATTTGAACAGTCTGCAGTTTTCCACAAATCACCCCCCCAACTCAGAAATACCCCCCACAAACTATATATTCCTGAAATCTACACACATCAGCTATGTAACGCTGTAGTTCGTTCATTGATACCATCAATGGTGTGGCGCAGCTTAGTATGTAAGTTTGCACTTTTACCAGATTTTCAAAAAAATGAACTCAAAACAACATTCAAAAAGGTAGAAAATCATGCCAAACACCATGGAATGTAAAAAAAGTTACCAAATATAATCTCCAAATGTCCTGAATCAACTTATGCCATATGTGTGGTACACACGCGGACGTGGAAGCGAAAGCCACAAAGTGAGCAATGCACGATGGCTCAGAAACGGCAAAAAAATTTAGCCAACTCGAATTTGGACAGTCTGCCGTTTTTTCAACAAACACCCCCGTACTTAGAAATACCCCCCAAACTGATATATTCCTGAAATCTCACACCTGTCAGCTATGTACACACTGTAGGTTTGTTTATTCATACCATCATGGGCGTGGGCGCAATTCTTCGTAGAAGTTTGCATTTGTCTGAAAAATGAACAAAAACAACTTCAAAAGGTAGAATTCATGCCAAAACCTCATGGAATGTAAAAAAGTTACTAAATATCAATCTCCCAAAGGTCCTGAATCAAACGTATCACATATGTGGTTACACACGCGGACGTGGAAGCGAAAAGCACAAAGTAGACAATGCACGATGCTCAGAAACAGCGAAATATTTAGCCATTCCGAATTGGACAGTCCTGCAGTTTTTTTCCACAAAACCCCCGTAACTTAGAAATAACCCCCACAAACTATATATTCCTGAAATCTACACACCTCAGCTATGTAACACTGTAGTTTGTCATTATACCATCAATGGCGTGGGCGCAATTCTTCGTGTAGAAGTTTGCATTTGTCTGAAAAATGAACAAAAAACAACTCAAAAGGTAGAATTCATGCCAAAACCTCATGGAATGTAAAAAAAAGTTACTAAATATCAATCTCCCAAATGTCCTGAATCAAACGGTATGCCATATTTGTGGTACACACGCGGACGTGGAAGCGAAAAGCCACAAAGTGAGACAATGCACGATGGCTCAGAAACAGCGAAAATATTTAGCCAATTCCGAATTTTGACAGTCTGCAGTTTTGTTCCACAAAACACCCCCGTAACTTAGAAATAACACCACAAACTATATATTCCTGAAATCTACACACCTTCAGCTTGTAACACTGTAGTTTGTTCATTAATACCATCATGGTGTGGGCGCAGTTCTTCATAGAAGTTCGCATTTGTCTGAAAAAATGAACAAAAACCAACTTCAAAAGGTAGAAATCATGCCAAAACCTCATGGAATGTAAAAAAAAGTTACTAATATCAATCTCCCCAATAGTCCTGAATCAAACGGTATGCCATACTGGTGGTTACACACAGGCGTGGAAGCGAAAAGCCACAAAGTGAGACAATGCACGTGGCTCAGAACACGCAAAAATTCAGCCAAATCTGAATTTGAACAGTCTGCAATTTTTCCCCACAAAACAACCCCCACAAACCATATATTTCTCAATCCACACACCTTTATCTACGAAATTCTGTAGTTTGTTCATTCGTACCATCAATGGTGTGGGCGCAGTTTTCGTAGAAGTTCACAGTTTTAGCAGATTTTTCTAAAAAATTTGGAAAAAAACACTCTCAAAGGTAGAAATCATGGCCAAAATCACAAGTAATGTAAAAAAAGTTACCAAATATCAATCTTCCAAATGTCCCGAATCAAACGTATGCCCTATGTATGGTTACACGCGCAAACATGGAATCAACTAGCCACAAAGTGAGCCAATGAACAATGGCCCATTACAGCAACTTTTCAGATTTGTCAGACTAAACCCCTCTATATTAGAAATCCCCCCCAAACTATATATTTTTGGAATCTACACATCTTCAGCTACACAATGTGTGATTCTTTTATGCATACCACCATGTGTATGAGCGCAGTGTTCATGTAAAATTTCGCTTTTTACCAGATTTTCAGGAAAATGTATAAAAATACAATTCAAAGTTAAAAATCATGGCACATTTCCATGTCATGTAAAAAAAACTTGTCAATTATCAATCTTCCAAATGCCCTGAATCAACGGTATGCCATATGCTGGATGTACACAGGGACAGTGGCCACCAACTAGCTCAAATGGGGACACATGCACAAGTGTAATTACAAGAAAAAATCAAAGTGCTCTGTAATTTCAAAACAGCCCCAAAACTTGGAAATGCCCCCCCATAAATAAAATCCCCACTAAATATCATCTCCAATGTTCGTGAATAACGTTATGTCATATGCGTGGATGCACACAGAGACGTGGCCACCAACTAGCTCAAATGAGGACGCTGCACAATGCAATTACAAGAAAGAATCAAAGTGCTCTGTAATTGAACAGCCTACACTTTTTCTAAGGAAACAGTCCGAAACTGGAAATTCTCCCCACAAACTATATATTTTTGGAATCTACACACCTTCAGCTATGTTACAATGCCATGCTTTTCATACATACATGAAGAATTCCAGACCCACTGATCCAAAGAAGTCCGTGTTTTTACGAGTTTTGTGAAAGATAAAAAAAAGATGATTCAGGGTTGAAATCCTACCTAAACCCTTTTGACAAGCAAAAAAAACCCACTAAATGTCAATCTCCCACATATCCCTGATCAAAACGGTATGCCATAAGGGTGGGTGCAAACAGAGACGGGGCCACCAACTAGCTCAAATTGGACGCATGCACAAGTCCAATTACAAGAAAAAAATCAAAGTGTTCTGTATTTGAACAGCTAATCAACTTGGAAATTCCCCCCACAAACTATATATTTTGGAAGCACACACCTTCAGCTACGTGATGGTATCATGCTTTCGTATATACATGAAGAATTCCAGGCGCTGTTATCCATAGAACTCCGTGCTTTAGGAGATTTTGTGAAAAAATAAAATAAGAGGACTCAATGGTTGAAATCCTACCTAAACCCACTCGGCAAGTAAAAAACCCACTAAACGGCAATCTCCCACATGTCCTGAATCAAACGGTATGCCAAAAGGTGGGTTGCAAACAGAGACGGGGCCACCAACTAGCTCAAATGGGATCCATGCGCATTGCAATTACAAGAAAAATTAAAAAAACGCCACAACCCACCCCACCCCTCATCTCCTCCCCCTTTGTGGAAAACCAGTGTACGGAGGTCACACAAGTTTTTGCACACTTTACTGATCCTAATAAATCAATACGGTCTTTTTTTGGTCATCTGCAAAATTTCCTACTAAAATAGGCTTAGTTTCCCTTGAAATCCAACAATAAATGATCTGCGTTTACTTTACACGATATCACCTGGGACTTGGGAAGCTTGGAGAAGACAAAGTTTTTTGCTTATTTATAGTTTTAGGGTAAAAAAAAAAAAAAAAGGTGTGTGTATCACTTTAAGATTTTTTTTGTGTGCATTTCCCCTTTTTTTTGGGGATCATTCCCAAAGATGATCATCAATCATCTTAGGGAATGATACCGACACTTGGAATACGGGCATAAATGCCCGTTTTCCCATTCGAAATCCGATCGGAAAAATCACTTCCCGGAAATCATTTCCACAGAAGTGATTTTTCATTCATTGGCAAAGTTCAATAATTTGGTGATCAGAAGTGATCACCAAATTTTGATCTCTGTCCCCATTTTTTTCTAAGTCTTCGCTAAGTAGCAAAGACTTAGAAAAAATCCTATTTGTGAATGGAACTTTGAGTTCCATTCACAAAATGTATAGTAAAAGCGTCAGCTTGACAGCTTTTGCTATACCAGGGACTGCAGCATGATCTAAATGCAGTACCTCCACTAGACCACTAGGTGTCAGTCTACACCACTCTATGGGAAGACCCCGGTGAAGAGGAGTTCTGTGAGTCACCGGGGTCTCCCTTTCGGTCTTGAAGAGCTCCTCCTCACTTCCTCCTCGGGGACCGGCTGAGGCAGGAAAAGGTAGGGATATCTCCTGATCCCCCCCTCGCATTTTCACCAAACTGGGGGGGTGAGGGGGCTAGGGGGGCAGTTGAATGCTGCCCCCGATCGGCCCTAGCAGGGGGAAAAAAATTTTGGAGGGGGGAAGCCACAGATCGTATATTCACGATCTGTGGCAGTTTGAGTATTCCTGCACAGATCGTGAATATACGATCTGTGGCAGGGAAAGGGTTAAATGTGTTAAATGTCTCCACAAGTGTTGACTGGCCCACAGGGTTACAATGGAATCCCCCGGTGGGGGGGGGGAATCTGCCTAAATTTAAATACAGAGTCAAAGGGACAGTAATAATGCATTCTATTAAACACAATAAGCTACTAGGAGTAAGAGGTAAGATGTACAGTATGTAAATGTGTGATAATAGAGATATGAAAATGTTAGGTGGGCCCCTAAACTCATCCTGGTCGGCCCCCATGTGACGAACAGGAGTGCAAGTAAAACCCCATAGCACTATCTGGAATTGCACTCTTAATTGTCGAATACCTCACTTTACCAGCATGACAAGCAGTATGGCAGCTCACATTGTTTAACTATCAGGACAGTCATGGGGTTAAAATTCCTGCTTGAACAGTTGTACATTTGAGCTATTTCCCCTTAAGCAGATCTAATGAAGGATTGATGATTGTTTGGTGTCTGTAAATAGCAAATTCCATTGGGTTTATTGTATTGGTACTTCTGTTTTCTCCCTTCCTCATGTATTTGCTTTGCCATATGGTTCAAGTGCCATAAACTCAATAGGAAATGTCCTTCCCTCCTTACATATCGTAAGCCAGCAGGTGCTCTGATAAGGTGGACAAATTTGACCCTTGTGTCCACTAGGTATTTGACCTTGTTTTCAACTCTAATGGGGATTATAACACCAGGTTTTCAATAATCACCATAACTTGGTTTGTGGACAGTACCACCCAAAATGGATTCTGGTGACGAGCAGAGAATCCTGTGGGAACAAAACACCATAACTTCAGGCCTTAGTGTATACAGAAACTCACTTTAAACCGTATACAAATGTAAATATGGTATATTTGTCAGTTTGTTCTTGTTAGTTGTGTAAATTACATGAGGGTGATTAATATTAGGGTATAAAAATGTAATACGTTTATTATCCAAGTTATGGGTACTGACAGCATTGTTAGTTTTTTGAGTGGCCCATACTGAGGGTAAAAAGTTTTGGACATACCCTGACCCAATATATAAAATATGGGAGAGAACCAAGATCTCCAAATAAGCACTCTATAACCCTTATATAACTATGATCAATCTGGCTCCCTTACATTCTAACAATGCCATACAAATTATGTATATACCAAAAAACACAACTATCATTATCGCATATAAATCACATCAATTTATCTAAATTAAAAAATCAGGTGTCCCGATAGCAGTCATAGTAGTTTCAAAATAGGTCTCAGCGTCTCCATGGGAATCAAGATCATATTGTGAGTACTTATTAAAAGTCCCAACAGTTCCTCCAACTGGTTATATATGGTACTAGAGAAAGGATACCTGGCTATTCAGATCGGATTACACCCACGTGTCTCTGTGTCTATCTCCCGGGACTAATCCTCTGCACTGCATCGGCAAAAGAATAAAGCAGGATGATACTCACGACCCGACTAATTAGCCGAACCTTAGGTTAGCAACACATCACTCGAGCCAAAGTGCTCTTCACTCGGTACTGGTAGCACTGATATCTGTGTCCATCCGTCTGCACCAAGCCACTTGATATGCTTGTGAAGGTTCTCATTCATCCAGTCATGGTGTATCTGTTGTATTCAATTAGATCAACTGGACTTAAGTTTAGTTCTTGAAGACGTTCGCTAGTCATCCGACTGGCTTTCTGAATTGAGAAAGCCAGTCGGATGACTAGCGAAACATCTTCAAGAATGTCTTCATGGGTCTTTGTGCTTTCTCCCTATTTTCACTGTTCTTAAAGGGAACCTTACAGTTTGGCTGTTTTACACCTTAATATTACTTATGCATAGTGGACACTTTATGGCTACAATTTAATCAATTCCACAATATTATTTATACAGTTGTTCCAGTTGGAATGTTTCTTATTTCAGTGTATGATGATTCCATATTGTTTGGTATTACCAATACCTTATTTTTTCATGATCACCTTTCACCAGAAACCACTTCTACTCAATAGATATTAATCAAGTTTGATGGTACCACCTATTATTATTAATATATGTTACAATGGCCTCATTCAGGCCTCCTGGTTCCTTGTACCTAAATCAAAAATCCACTTTCCTTCTACCTGTAATAAGTTTCTTCTATGTTACCCCCTCTGGGTCCCAATACTTACTTATCGATACCCATAGAAGTGAACATTAGTTTTTACAGTGATGTACATTTAAAATGTGTTTCTCCATGGCATTTTTTTCAACATCTCCTCTTTTAATCTCATGTGCATGTTCTTGTATCCTTTGTGTTAAAGGTCTTTTTGTTTGACCGACATATTTTTTTTCCACACATGCATTCAGCATATAAATACACTTGACTGCTACTTACAAGTAATCAAATATTTTACTTTGTATATCTTGTCCCAAATCATTTTTTTTTCTCATAAATTTTTATTGAGGTTTTTAGATGACATAATAAACATACAGTGTTAGATACAATTGCACAATAGTATGTTACAGAGTTTTGTTGTTTTTTGTACCGGTACGTCTTAACATTTTATGTGGTATGCCTGTTTTGTTAACCTTAACCTCATGGTTATGGTATGGGTGGGGGTGAGTGGGTAGAGTGGGGGGAGGGGAGGGGAGGGGGTGGGTGTAGGGGGGCGAGAGTGGGGGGGAAAGGAGGGGACAACTTATAGGCATAGCATCAGGAGTTGGGGTTGCAACCGTTGGTAGAGTGGGCTATACCCGTAACTAACAATAACTTTAGCAAACTGTGGGAAAAATGATGTTTCTCTTGAAATACTGTTAGAGAGTTTCTAAAGGAGGAGAAGAAAGGTTAATTATCTTACTTGATCTGAAATTCTGAAGATTCTCAGCGTTGGCTGGGCCTGGGGGGAAATATCCACTGTTCTTGTGTTTATACTCAGGGTTCCCCATGGGAAGGTTTTTGTCCCCTCTTCTTAAATAAGGAGGGGTATGGTGGTGGTAGGGTCCCCCAGGCATCTCCAGGGGCGCCGAACGTGTTTTCCTCCCCCCCCTAGGTTTAGGGCTCTGGACTGGAGGTCCATAGCCAGTATCCATGCGTCCCAATTTTGTCCATAATTATTGAGCTTGTTCCTGGCAACGTATACTGGTGCACAGTCCAGATTTGGAGACCAATAGAGACACAAGGGGTGCGGGATTTCCAGGAGGAGGCAACAGCGCAAATAATATGGTATAGTTTGTTTCCGCTGGAGTTCAGTGCAGGAGAGTTTTTGTTGAGAGGGCTTCCAAGGTTCTGGGAGAGGTCACCCAGAGGATTTGTTTAGGAGGGTTTTGTTTAGGAGGGTGTAGCATTCGTTCCAGATTTTTGAATTTCGGGACAGAACCACCAGCATGGGGGAGGTCTGCATTTCCTTGACAGTTCCTGTAACAGAGGGGGGGTACTTGTGGGAATATTTTGTGGATATGCATTAGTGAGCGCATACCAGCCGTGTAGAATTTTGAAGGCTTTTTCTTTGCATTATTGTATGTTGGTGCACTTATCTAAGTTTGATCCTATAATGGACCATTCGTCTGGTGAGAGTTTGTGTTGAGCCAGGTTTCCCATTTGGTCTGCAGTGGGAGTTTCGTTGGGATTTGAAGGAGATTAATTGGTGGTAAATTTTTGTGATCTTGTGGGGGCCTGTTGGGTGATGGTATGCCAGTTTTTCCAGGGGGACAATGAGGGGGGTCTGAACATGTTTGTAGAGATTTGGTAATGGCTGCCAGTTGCTGGTATCTGAGCCATTCTTTAGGAGGGATGTTCCAGGTTGTTTTTAGTGTTTTCCCAGGGTATTATTTGTCTGTGTGGAGCGATTTGGAACATCCAATTGATTCCTCTGTCGGACCATTCCCTCCAGTCGGGAGCAGTAAGCCTGGGGCGAAAGCTGGTTGTTGGTTTTGGGTATACATCAGAGAGTGGGGGGCGTTTTAGGTTGTAGTTTTGTGTTGCTTGTTTCCAGATTTTTAGGGTTGTTGGGAGATGATTTGGTTGTTTGGGGATTCGGGGGGGTGGTGGCAGGATCTAGGTATGAAGATTGGTTTGCAATCAGTTAGTTCTTGTTCGAGGTCTATCCACCTGGTTTTCTCTGGTGAGGAGTGCCTTAATGGGTTTGGGCTGTTCTTGCCAAGTAGTAGAGGAAGAGATCTGGAGAGCCGCGCCCAAGCCCCGATCTGGACGGCGCTGAGCGTCTTTTCTCTAATTCGGGGTCTGGATATTAGTTTTTGGGTGGGGGCTAGTGTTTCCTGGTTATGATAAGGGGAGGGCTAAAGAGATATAGAAGCTTGGGTAGGATCATCATTTTAATTGTATGGATTTTTCGTATAGGGAAATATGGTAGGGGGACCATTGGCTAATAGATTTTTAGTCAGATTGAGTTTTCGGGGGGAAATTGCGATTGTAGAGTTGTTGTGGGTAGGTCAGTGTCAGTGATACACCTAAATAATTTAGCGAGATCGTGGACCCTTTAGGTCTCATTGGGATAGAATCTGTTGTTGGTCCTGTAAGGAAAGTGCAACTGGGAATGCTTGCATTTGGTATTGTTGACCTTGAAGCCTGATAGTTGGCCGTATTGGTGTAGGAGGGGGAAGATGTGTTGGAGGGAGGCGAAGGGATCGCGTATGGAGAGTAGTGTGTCGTCTGCAAATAGGGCCACTGTGTAGGTGTGGTGACCCACCTGTATGCCTTTTATTTCTGTGTGGAGTCTGATGGCTTGGGCCATGGGTTCGATGCACAGAGCAAAGAGGAGAGGGGACAGGGGACAGCCCTGTCTGGTCCCATTTAGAATGGGGAAGTATTGGAGGAGAAGCCCATGTTGTGGATTGAGGCTGTTGGTCGCGAGTATAGATTGTTGATCATTTGCGTAAAGGGGGGGAAACCTAAGTAGTTCAGGACCACTCCCATGTATCTCCAATACACTCTGTCGAATGCCTTTTCGGCGTCTAGGCTTAGGAAAAGTGTTGGAGAGGAGGAAAGTGCTGAAATTTGCATGAGTTGGAGAGTGCGTCTAATGTTGTCGGTTGTTTGCCTGCCCTTGATGAAGCCTGTTTGGTCGTGTGAATGATAGTTTGGCAATATGTTGTTCAGTCTGTCTGCAAGAATTTTGTCAGTAATTTAATGTCCGTATTGATTAAGGAGATGGGTCTGTAGTTTTTTACAGCAGGTGGTGTCGTTTGTCTTGTTTGCGTATTACTGTAATGGTGGCTCTCAGTAGGTCTGGGTGGATTTGGGCGTTATTTTGAAGAGTCAGTCTGTGAATAAAGATAGGAAATGGGGGGTGAGAATTTTCTGGAATGTTGAGTAGTATCCTGCTGTGTATCTGGCCTGGGGGCTTTCCCCGGTTTCAGGTATGATAGCCATTTTTATTTCCGTTGGATATATTGGAGGGAGAGGGTGCTTTGTCTTGGGTGGAGAGTTTTGGTATGTAAGGGGCTAGGAAGTTAATGAGGTCGTCCTTCCAGTCGTGTCGGTTCTAGCCGTTTTCCCGTTGTAGAGTTGGTGTAGTAGTTTCGAATAGTTTCACAATTGTCTTGGGGTTGGTGTGTGATAATAAACGTCTGCTTGTCTTAACGGTAGCTAGCAGTTTGTTTTGGGACATCCTGTTGTTGAGTTTGCGGGCTAGCATAGAGTCGGGTTTGTTTGCCTTGTGTAGTAATTGGTAAGTTGTAGTCGTAATTTTCGAGGGTGGAGGCATCTGTTTCGATTTGTTGAGGAATGTCTCTGTTCCAGTTCTTGATTTGTTGTGTGAGAGTGAGAATTGTTGCTGGGTGCTTTTTTCTTGTGTGCTGCTAGTTTGATTAGTTGACCTCTGATTACCGCTTTATGGGCGGCCCATACGGTGGAGAAATTTGTTGTGTCTGTTATGTTCTCCTGAAGTAGTAATGTAGTGAGGATTCTACGGGTACTAGGGTACGGGTACTAGGGTCGGTCGTTTAGTCTCCATAGGGGGAAGGGGAATGTTTGAGAATGTTCTGTAGGTCCAGGGATACATGGGCGTGGTCCGACCAAGTGATGGGGATATATACTGAGCCAGTAATTGTTGGGATCAGGATGGTGAAAGAAAAAAATAGTCGATTCTGGATATGTTTTGGGGGTTAGGAAGAGAGAGAGTATTGTCTCCCTTTTGGTGGGTAAGGCGCCAGGATCCCATAAATTAAGGTTTTGGGTGAAGGTTTTAAGGGTTTGGAGGAGTGGGTCGACCTGTCGCCGAGGAGGGGGTGCTTGTATTGAAGTCTCCTCCGATTATTAGGTGGCCTGTGGATTGAGTGGTAAATTTGGTTTCGAGGTCAATTAGGAATTGTTTTTGGGCAGTGTTAGGAGCGTATATATTTACTAATTTAATTCGGCCTATGGAACCCGTCAGGGCCAGGTAGCGGCCCCCCAGATCTCTGTCAAACCCTCTCTCCTGAACAGCAGGTGTTTGTGAAGGAGAATGGCCACACCACCTTTCTTAGCGTCGCCTGATGAGAAACATATTTGGTTGTATTTTTGGTTCTCTGTGTTTTAAGAAAGTGTGTCTCTTGGAGGAAGACTATGTCGGCTTTCTCTTTTTCATAATATTTGATAGCCATTCTCCTTTTGGTGGAATTGTTGAGCCCCTTAGCGTTGTGTGTGAGAAGACGAATGTTTAAATCCTTAGTGGGTGACATTACTTGTGGTTGGGTGGATAGGTACAGGTGACGCTGGTCCGGGTGGAGGGCTTACCTGTGTGTTTCTTGAGACACCGTGTTCTGTTTGGTGAGGCGTAGGCCGGAGACGCCCGGGTTGAGCCAACGCCGAGAAGATTTTTGTAGTACCTTGGAGCTGACATGAAAATATAAAATATATCGTTAGAGTTTGCTTTACAACATATAAACATTTATAACATAAAACATGAACATGGCTTCGGGGGGTGGATAAAGTTGGGATAATAGTGGCGGTGGGGGTTTGGTACCGTCTCTGTTCTGGGTGTTGTCCAGAAGGGTAGGGTTCCCCAGCATAGAGGGACTGAGTTTGGTGTGGGTTGGTGTGTTGCGGTGGGGACTGTTGGTATTTGGGGGTCCAGTAGCTTGTGGCGGTCCTGGTGGCGTCGGGAGGTTGAAGATTCCTTACGTTGGGTTGGGGTTGGAGCCTAGAGAGGTGGGTGGTGAAGTTCCGTGAGAGCGTCCGCCGGTTAGCGAGCCTGTTCATGGTCTCTGTGTGGCTTGGGTCTGTTCGTGAAGAGATAGCTGTGGGTCCATGGGGGGATGGGACATGTTATATGGTGGGAGAACTGTTGTATATCCAGCGTGTCGGGGTACCGTATTGTTTAGATGCCGGAATGGTCAAGAGGGAGTTTAGGTGTTGGGGAGAAGCAGGTGGTGAGAGTAAGTCGGGTTATTGCTGGGTTGACCATTCCGGTCGGGGGTTTCGATGCGGTCCGCTTGTTATTGGAGTACTGTTGGTATTTGGGGGTCCAGTAGCCTGTGGCGGTCCTGGTGGAGTCGGAGGAGGTTGGAGATTCTTTACGTTGGGTTTGGGTTGGAGCCTGGAGAGGTAGGTGGTGGAGTTCTGTGAGAGCGTCTGCCGGTTGGCGAGCCTGTTTTCCGGTTCATGGTCTCTGTGTGGGCTTGGGGGTCCGTTTGTGAAGAAATAGCTGTGGGTCCATGGGGGAATGGTGGTAAGAATTGTTGTACAATCCTGGCATGACGGGGTACCAAATTGTTTAGTTGCCGGAATGGTCAGCAGGATGTTGAGGAGAAGCTGGTGTGAGAATGAGTCCGGGTTATTGCTGGGTTGACCATTCCGGCGGGGGGGTTCAATGCGGTCCGCTTTGTTATTCGGGAGGTCTGGGGTATCCGCCATTATGCCCGTCTATGGAGTAGTTTAGGTCCATCTTCAGGGTTGTAATTGTAATGTTTTCCCTTCGTGGTTACCCATGAGGCGGAACGGGAAGCCCCACTTGTATTTGATTTTGTGTTGGTTTAGAATTTCGGTGATAGGTTTAAGAGCCTTTCTCCTGGCCAGGGTACGGGTGCTAAGTCCTGGAAGATGTGGATCGGGATGTTGTCCCACTTAATGGACCCTGGAGTCTGGCCTCCCTTGAGATACGCTCCTTTGTTTGGAAGTAATGGAGTCTCACTATATGTCTCTAGTGGAGCCGCCCTGTAGGAGGGTGGGTGGAGGGCCTGTGGGCCCGGTCCATCAGGAATTGTGGTTCCGTTTGGTCTGGGGCCAGTTTGTGGAAGTAGGCCGTCAGTGTGGTATGAAGGTCTATTACCCTTTTTGGGATCCCGCAGATTCGGAGGTGTTCCGGCGGATCTGTTGTCTGAGTCCTCCTGGAGGTCTGTGAGGTATTGAGGCTGGGTTCTTATTTCCCTGATGTCCGTGTCCACTTGGTTGCAGTACCTTGCTGTGGCCTCGTGGTTGGTTTCTAGTGCGGAGACTCGCTCACCCATGGCCGCCACCTGTTTTCACCTCCCCACCGTTTTTTGGTGGGCAGAGGTGATTACCGATTTCAGGTTCTTAAAGAGTTCGTCCAGGTCTTTCCTGGTGACCTGTGCTTTGTTGCTTTCCTGGGGCTTGTTGTTGCCGCCATTTTGTTGTTGGGCCTGATTGCCGCGGATCACATAGCCTGCTAAATCGGGTTGGTTGTCGCTTTTGGGTTTGTCTTTTTTTCCCATGATTGTGTGAGGTGAGAGGCAGCCGGAATGAGTTGTTGGAGTCACGCATTTTGTCGTTGGGCCTTGGCTTTACCGGAGCTCAGCTACAGCACGTCCATCTGGTGCACAGTCAGGCCCCGCCCCCAGTCCCAATCATTTTTGAATGTATTACTCTCTTTCATATGTTTACACATAATGCACTTGTTGCACCTCCTATTACCATAGGCTTTAGTGATGCCCAACCATGACTCCATAGTATTCCTCCTGGGCTTTAAATAAACTTGGAGAGAGTAGATCTTTCAGATTTTTCGCTCTTCTGGGGGTCATATATGGCCTTCCCCTTTTACATTATTCAGATATTTATCTCTATGTAATAGGTACCAATATTTTTTCAGACTATTGTTTACTTTACGCCACTCTTGTTGTATTCTGAAATGAAACAGATTTTATTTTGTCCTTCTGCCTTTTGTTGTCTATTTTTTCCATATAGGATATCATCTCTCTTAGCATATTTGGCTCTGTTATATCCCTAAGTATGTCCCTTTTGGCATATCCTCTTTGTTCCAAATGTCTCATCAATTCTACTGATTGACTTTCAAAACGCTTCCACAGGGAGCAGTACCTGCGCACCCCAGCAGAAATTGTCCCACTGGGATGCCCCTGATTAAATTTTTCGGGTGATGGCTTGATACTTCCAACAAGGAGTTAACCGCCGTTGTTTTGCGGGTATCTCTGTAATCAATGAGCCATTACTTTGAAATTTTCAAATCCAAAAAATTCATTGTCCGGGACTTGTATACATGTTAGTTTTATATTACGTGTATTGCAGTTTAATCCAGCAACAAATCCGATAATTGTTTCACACTGCCTTTCCATAGGATCAGGACATCATCCATTTATCGCACCCACATGGAAAGGCAGTGTGAGACACCTAGTTCCTCCATGACTACAGGGACATCGTCTATTTCCCATTGCCCCAAATGGAGACAAGCATAAGTGGGTGCACATGAACTACCCATCTCGGTCCCCAACCGCTGTTTGTAATAGACACCATCAAATAAAAACACATATTATTATTCAAGATGAATCTCAACAATGTGATAACAAACTCTGAATGTGCTGACATGTCAGTCACCCCTTGTGTCCAGAAATTTTCCTATAGAGGTAACTCCTACTTCATGAGGGATGGACGTGTATAAACTTTCAACGTCCATCGTGACTAACAATGCGTCATTGACAACAGCCAAACCATCCAGTTTTTTTCAAAGGTAGGGTACTGACAGCATTGTTAGTTTTGAGTGGCCCATTCTGAGGGTAATAAAGTTTTTGACATACCCTGAGGGCTCGTTCAAACTACATCAGTTTGTATCCGTTTTTCAAACGCAGGTGCATTAATAAAATGGACAGACAGTAAAACCCCACAGGATTTCATAATATCGTTCACACCTGCTGTGTTACATTCCGTTCCAGTCCATTTAAAAACGCACTGCCATGCAGCATTTCTGTCCTTTTTTTCTTGCATTTTATGGAATCTCTGGAATACACATTATTAAAAAATGGATACAAATGTATGTAAAAAATGGATACAAACTGACAGAAACACATGCTGTGCGTTTGTCAGTTTCTGTCAGTTTCTTGGTGTGAACGGGCCCTGAGCCCAACCTACACTTGTAGGTGATTGGCTAAGAAAGCTTGGGTACCACCCTGTGTCAGGGGTAGATAAAGAGATACAACAATGGAAAGGAGTTCATCATAACATCTTAAGAAACATCTAGCCAATCGGACGGACCATACATTGGCTTTTCTTCAGGAACTCTCAATTTAGACTTTGTCATTTTTTTCCATATTTGAATTTACAAGATTCCAGACTCTGTTCTCGGACTTTCAGATGCCATTTATCCCTAAGTATTCTATCTTTTACCCCATTCTATCCTCACTTGTGTGTTACCATTCTTAGGTTCAGTAAGTTAATTTAGTTTTTATGTATATTTTGTTATGCACTCTTTTGTTACTTTTAATAAATGATACAAATCTATAAATATAGGCTAATTGTCTTATTCTGAGTATATACCAAACGAACCTGTGTCTCTGAAGTTACGCTACTATAGAAGAGTATTGCTTAGGTATATATATAAATGTATATAGTAATAGGTTTGGTTAACCCTTTTTCTTGCAGGCTCATTATAAGTCAGGGGGTGTGGATAACCCCATAGATATATTTAGTAGGTCCTTCCCCTATTTTTAGGAAGGTGTGGTGCAGAAAGTATATAGATATTTAGTAATATTAATTGTGTGCTATATGCTTTGTTCACTAAACCCTCCTCATCCATTCTGTTTCATCTGCCTGCCGGTTTGTTCGAGTGTCATTTCTGGTAACTGATAGGTGGATAGGCGTCACGGCCTGGAGGGTTCGTGACAATTGGTTGGCAGCGTTCGGGATAGTTGGTGTTTATACTCTCTCTAATAATACAGTGTTAGCTAATTAACGCTGTAGAGCAGAAATAATTTCTGTGGTCAATAGCCAGTGCATTAGAATATATACTGAACACACAGTGCTCTTCCCAAAATCTTTTCTACTTTTTCTACTTGGCAAAATGTCTGAAAGCGGTGGATTATAAAACATGAGTCTGGATGACTTAATCGTTGTTTGCCAAGCAGACACATGGATTCACATTGAAAAGAAAGAGAAGCTGATTTGTGAGTAAATGGAGGCGGATTTCCGAGCAAAGAAATGCTTGACGAACCTACAGCAGGGATCACTCACTATGACATAGACACAAATGATTATTGGTACTACCCAGCATGGAATACCAAGGACTGTATCCCCAGCACCAAGGCATAACCCTGCAGCTACAGAGTCTCCTCAGCTCCAGGCAGTGTTTCAAAGGTTAAGCAACACTAACCCAATGGAGTACCTGCAATTTCTGGAACGCCAGCATGAGATGGAGGAGCTTCGGGCTGAGTGTGAGCATGCAGAGCGGCAAGCTGGGAGACTGGCTGAGTGTGATCATGCAGAGCGAGAAGCTGAGAGACGGGCTTAGAGTGAGCATGCAGAGCGGCAAGCGGAGAGAGAGGCTGAGGCAGCAGAGTGGCAAGCTGCACGACAATATGAACTGGAGATGGGCAACTGCGTCAGTCCGGCCACAGTTCATCCCCAGTTCTCCTGGAGGAGGAGGAACAAGTTTACCAGTGAGTCACAAATTTAAAGGGCAACTAAAGCCAGAAACAACACTAAACCAGAAGGCAGAACACCTTGAATAAAAACAGTAATCTGTGTCTTACCTCTCATTTTGATACGGGCACTGGGAAATTTACCTAATAACATATGGTTTGTGCTTAACTTCTCAGCATTCTAGTATCACACAGTTTTGGTCATGACTATTATGTTCTGCTCATGCTCAGTCCTTACTATGGCACAAACTTGTTACAGTTGGTCACACCCACTTAATACTCTAGCCAATCCTTTTACAGGACAGATAAAGCAAGGAGCATGTGACTGAGTCAGGAGTGTGGTCTGACACTGCACATACACACAGATACTTCATCCAGTTCTTAACAGGCTTTGATTTACTTTAACAGAGTTTACTAAAGTGGCATTTTATAGTTATTGGTGTTTTTTAGGGGGGTTGTTTTCAGATTCTGGAGTATAAAAAATTGGGTTTAGTTCTCCTATAAATTTGCAGCTATGGAAAAGGATACAGACATTGATTTGTTTTACGCTCTTTTGTTGTCAGTATCGTCTGCCTCAGGAGAATTGGTCAGCCATCTGAACTCCACAGCTACGCTAACAAAGCGCTGGATGCTTTTACAGAGTTACGGATAGTAAGTGATAATGATTATAGAGCTATTAAGGCTGCTATCATAGCCAAGTACCAGTTGACCCCAGAGGTTTATCGTAAAGGTTCCGGTCCATAAAAAAGGATCCACAGACTCTTTTTCGGATGTGGCTAGTAACTTACTCACCACATTCTGCCAATGAACCTCACCACAATTCTTATGGAGCCCTGGAGGATCTTATGGTAAAAGATCAGTTTTTACATGTTTGCCCAGCAGATGTTCGTCAGTTTTTCTAGAGTGGGAATCCAGTCAGCAACTGCTGCTGCTGAACTGGCGGATAACTTCATTGCAACCCGTGTTCCGGGCACGTGCAGAACATCATCCCAGGGTGGAGAGGAGGTAAACCATTTACTCCTCAGCCCCTGTGAGCCCTCCACCCAGAGAACGGAGACATCCGAGGAACGCACATGTCACTATTGTCACCAGCCAGGACACATCAAGTTCTACTGTCCAGAGCTAAAGAGGGCATCACAAGCTACAAGCCCACAGCAGGATAGACAACCGTTCACACCTCAAACATCAACGTTTTATTTGCCAGTAGAAAGGAAAGTCACGCACCGCGCTCTCAAAATCACCAGATGGTAAAAGTGAATGACCGGATTGTTACGGGAGATACCAGAGCAGATGTCACCTTGGTCCGCTCCAATCTGGTTCCCAAGAAAGCATAATCCAAGAGGAATACCTTACCCTCAGTGGAGTGGGGGCACCCTTTCCAACATCGCCCAGGCCCGAGTGGAAATCAACTAGGGGTTGGCAGGGGTGTCCCTAGGGTTTTTGGCACCTGAAAATACTTTGAATGCCGCTCCTAGATCGTGCGGCGCGCGCAGCATACAGCTGCTGCGGCAAAGTGGGCGTGGCTTGATGTGGGGGCGTATCTTGGTCTGTGGGTGTGGCTTAGCGTGTGGACGTGGCAAATTTCTTAAATTTTTTTTTGAAAATGGTTATTTATACGCTTCTCTATATTTAGAAAACACTAAAAACATGTTGGTGCAACTGGTACATTACATTAGAAAGCCCTACCATACTCTGTAGAATAAAAGATGTTGGCCAAAAGATTTGTAAGCCCTGCTACACACATCAAGGTAGACTCTTTCAGCAGGGCCCTAACTATTATCTAGATTATATATTTTATATATAGATTATATATAATTATATAGATTATTATCTATCTATCTATATTATGTATTATCTATCTCTGCTATCTATCTCTTCTATCTATCTCTGCTATCTATCTATCTATCTATCTATCTATCTATCTATCTATCTATCTATCTATCTATCTATCTATCTCGATATTTATCTATATCTCCTATCTACTTTCTATCTATCTATATATCTATCTATATCTATCATCTTCTCTGCTATCTATCTATCTCTGCTATATTACTATCTCTTCTATCTTTCTATTCTATCTATCTCTGCTATCTATCTATCTCTCTATCTATATATCTATCTATCTATCTATCTTCTATCTATCTATCTATCTATCGACTACTTATCTATCTATCTCTGTATTATCTATCTATCTGCTATGTATCTATCATCTATGCTACCTATATACTATCTATCTATCTCTGATATTTTATCTATCTCTGCTTTATAATCTATCTATCTCTGCTATCTATCGAATCTATCTATCTCTGCTATCGATCTATCTCTGCTATCTATTCTATCTATCTATCTATCTATCTATCATCAGAGATAGATAGATAGATAGATAGATAGATAGATAGATAGATAGATAGATAGATAGCAGAGATAGATCGATAGCAGAGATAGATAGATTCGATAGATAGCAGAGATAGATAGATATATAACAGAGATAGATAAATATCAGAGATAGATAGATAGATATATAGGTAGCAGAGATAGATAGATACATAGCAGAGAGATAGATAATAGAGATAGATAGATAATAGCGATAGATAGATAGATAGATAGATAGATAGATAGATAGATAGATAGATAGATAGCAGAGATAGATAGATAGCAGAGATAGATAGATAGAAAGATAGAAGAGATAGATAGATAGCAGAGATAGATAGATAGCAGAGATAGATAGATACGCTGTAGTGATAGATGATAGATAGATAGATAGATTTAGATAGATGAGATAGATATAGCAGAGATAGATAAATATCAGAGATAGATAGATAGATAGCAGAGATAGACAGATAGATAGAAGAGATAGATAGCAGAGATAGATAAATATCAGAGATAGAGAGATAGGTAGGTAGGTAGGTAGATAGAAATATGATAGATAGATAGATAGATAGATAGATAGATAGATAGATAGATAGATTAGATAGTAGTAGCTAGATAGATAGCTGGAGTGATAGATAGATAGATAGATAGATAGATGGACAGACAGATAGAGATAGATAGATTAGCAGATGATAGATAGCAGAGATAGAGAGAGAGTAGCAGAGATAGATCGATAGTTAGACAGACAGATAGATAGCAGAGATAGATAGATAGCAGAGAGAGATAGATGATAGATAGATAGATAGATAGATGATAGATAGATAGATAGCAGGATAGATAGATGCGAAGATAGATAATGATAGATAGATAGATGAGATAAGATAGATAGATAGATTAGATGATGATTGCAGAGATATAGATAGATAGCAGAAGATAGATAAATATCAGAGATAGATAGATAATAGAGATAGATCGATAATAGCGATATATAGATAGATAGATAGATAATAGATAGAAAAGAAAGATAGGTACAGAGATAGATAGATAGATAGATAATATAGATAAATATCAGAGATAGGTAGATAGACAGATACAAGAGATAGATAGATAGATATATAAATAGATAGATAGATAGATAGATAGATAGATAGATAGATAGATAGATAGATAGTAGATAGAATAGTAGAGTAGATAGAGTAGGAGCAGTATAGCTCGAAATGATAGATAGATATATGAGTAAAGTAGTGATGATAGATGTGATAGAGAATGATAGATAGTCAGAGTAATAGATATAACAGAGATAGAGATAAATATCAGAGATAGATAGATAGATATATAGGTAGCAGAGATAGATAGATACATAGCAGAGAGATAGATAATAGGATAGATAGATAATAGCGATAGATAGATAGATAGATAGATAGATAGATAGTAGTAGATAGTAGATAGATAGATAGATAGCAGAGATAGATAGATAGCCAGAGATAGATAGATAGATAGATAGCAGAGATAGATAGATAGATAGATAGATAGATAATATAGATAGATAGAAAGATAGATAGGAGAGATAGATAAATATCAGAGATAGATAGATAGATAGATAGATAGATAGATAGATAGATAGATAGATAGATAGATAGATAGATAGCAGAGATAGATAGAAGAGATAGATAGCAGAGATAGATAGATACATAATATAGATAGATAGATAAATAATCTATATAATTATATATAATCTATATATAAAATATATAATCTAGATAATAGTTAGGGCCCTGCTGAAAGAGTCTACCTTGATGTGGTAGCAGGGCTTACAAATCTTTTGGCCAACATCTTTTATTCTACAGAGTATGGTAGGGCTTTCTAATGTAATGTACCAGTTGCACCAACATGTTTTTAGTGTTTTCTAAATATAGAGAAGCGTATAAATAACCATTTTCAAAAAAAATTTAAGAAATTTGCCACGTCCACACGCTAAGCCACACCCACAGACCAAGATACGCCCACACATCAAGCCACGCCCACTTTGCCGCAGCAGCTGTATGCTGCGCGCGCCGCACGATCTAGGAGCGGCATTCAAAAGTATTTTCAGGTGCCAAAAACCCTAGGGACACCCCTGCCAACCCCCTAGTTGATTTCCACTCGGGCCTGGGCGATGTTGGAAAGGGTGCCCCCCACTCCACTGAGGGTAAGGTATTCCTCTTGGATTATGCTTTCTTTGGGAACCAGATTGGAGCGGACCAAGGTGACATCTGCTCTGGTATCTCCCGTAACAATCCGGTCATTCACTTTTACCATCTGGTGATTTTGAGAGCTGCGGTGACTTTCCTTTCTACTGGCAAATAAAACAGTTGATGTTTGAGGTGTGAACGGTTGTCTATCCTGCTGTGGGCTTGTAGCTTGTGATGCCCTCTTTAGCTCTGGACAGTAGAACTTGATGTGTCCTGGCTGGTGACAATAGTGACATGTGCGTTCCTCGGATGTCTCCGTTCTCTGGGGTGGAGGGCTCACAGGGGCTGGAGGAGTAAATGGTTTACCTCCTCTCCACCCCTGGGATGATGTTCTGCACGTGCCCGGAACACGGGTTGCAATGAAGTTATCCGCCAGTTCAGCAGCAGCAGTTGCTGACTTGGATTCCCACTCTAGAAAAACTGACGAACATCTGCTGGGCAAACATGTAAAAACTGATCTTTTACCATAAGATCCTCCAGGGCTCCATAAGAATTGTTGGTGAGGTTCATTGGCAGAATGTGGTGAGTAAGTTACTAGCCACATCCGAAAAAGAGTCTGTGGATCCTTTTTGTATGGACCGGAACCTTTTACGATAAACCTCTGGGGTCAACTGGTACTTGGCTATGATAGCAGCCTTAATAGCTCTATAATCATTATCACTTACTATCCGGTAACTCTGTAAAAGCATCCAGCGCTTTGTAGCGTAGCTGTGGAGTCAGATGGCTGGACCAATTCTCCTGAGGCAGACGATACTGACAACAAAAGAGCGTAAAAACAAATCAATGTCTGTATCCTTTTCCATAGCTGCAAATTTATAGGAGAACTAAACCCAATTTTTTATACTCCAGAATCTGAAAACAACCCCCCTAAAAACACCAATAAACTATAAAATGCCACTTTAGTAAACTCTGTTAAAGTAAATCAAAGCCTGTTAAGAACTGGATGAAGTATCTGTGTGTATGTGCAGTGTCAGACCACACCTCCTGACCTCAGTCACATGCTTCCTTGCTTTATCTGTCCTGTAAAAGGATTGGCTAGAGATTATTAATGGGTGTGACCAACTGTAACAAGTTTGTGCCATAGTTAAGGACTGAGCATGAGCAGAACATAATAGTCATTGACCAAACTGTGTGATACTAGAATGCTGAGAAGTTAAGCACAAACCATATGTTATTTAGGTAAATTTCCCAGTGCCCGTATCAAAATGAGAGGTAAGACACAGATTACTGTTTTTATGTCAAGGTGTTCTGCCTTCTGGTTTAGTGTTGTTCTGTGGCTTTAGTTGCCCTTTAAATTTGTGACTCACTGGTAAACTTGTTCCTCCTCCTCCAGGAGAACTTGGGGATGAACTGTGGCCGGACTGACGCAGTTTGCCCATCTCCAGTTCATATTGTCGTGCAGCTTGCCACTCTGCTGCCTCAGCCTCTCTCTCTCCGCTTGCCGCTCTGCATGCTCACTCTAAGCCCGTCTCTCAGCTTTCCGCTCTGCATGATCACACTCAGCCAGTCTCCCAGCTTGCCGCTCTGCATGCTCACACTCAGCCCGAAGCTCCTCCATCTCATGCTGGCGTTCCAGAAATTGCAGGTACTCCATTGGGTTAGTGTTGCTTAACCTTTGAAACACTGCCTGGAGCTGAGGAGACTCTGTAGCTGCAGGGTTATGCCTTGGTGCTGGGGATACAGTCCTTGGTATTCCATGCTGGGTAGTACCAATATCATTTGTGTCTATGTCATAGTGAGTGATCCCTGCTGTAGGTTCGTCAAGCATTTCCTTTGCTCGGAAATCCGCCTCCATTTACTCACAAATCAGCTTCTCTTTCTTTTTCAATGTGAATCCATGTGTCTGCTTTGGCAAACAACGATTAAGTCATCCAGACTCATGTTTTATAATCCACCGTTTCAGACATTTTGCCAAGTAGAAAAAGTAGAGAAAAGATTTTGGGGAAGAGCACTGTGTGTTCAGTATATATTCTAATGCACTGGCTATTGACCACAGAAATTAGGTTCTGCTCTACAGCGTTAATTAGCTAACACTGTATTATTAGAGAGAGTATAAACACCAACTATCCCGAACGCTGCCAACCAATTGTCACGAACCCTCCAGGCCGTGACGCCTATCCACCTATCAGTTACCAGAAATGACACTCGAACAAACCGGCAGGCAGATGAAACAGAATGGATGAGGAGGGTTTAGTGAACAAAGCAATATAGCACACAATTAATATTACTAAATATCTATATACTTTCTGCCACCACCTTCCTAAAAATAGGGGAAGGACCTACTAAATATATCTATGGGGTTATCCACACACCCCTGACTTATAATGAGCCTGCAAGAAAAAGGGTTAACCAAACCTATTACTATATACATTTATATATATACCTAAGCAATACTCTTCTATAGTAGCGTAACTTCAGAGACACAGGTTCGTTTTGGTATATACTCAGAATAAGACAATTAGCCTATATTTATAGATTTTGTATCATTTATTAAAAGTAACAAAAGAGTGCATAACAAAATATACATAAAAACTAAATTAACTTACTGAACCTAAGAATGGTAACACACAAGTGAGGATAGAATGGGGTAAAAGATAGAATACTTAGGGATAAATGGCATCTGAAAGTCCGAGAACAGAGTCTGGAATCTTGTAAATTCAAATATGGAAAAAAATGACAAAGTCTAAATTGAGAGTTCCTGAAGAAAAGCCAATGTATGGTCCGTCCGATTGGCTAGATGTTTCTTAAGATGTTATGATGAACTCCTTTCCATTGTTGTGTATCTCTTTATCTACCCCTGACACAGGGTGGTACCCAAGCTTTCTTAGCCAATCACCTACAAGTGTAGGTTGGGCTCAGGGCCCGTTCACACCAGAAACTGACAGAAACTGACAAACGCACAGCATGTGTTTCTGTCAGTTTGTATCCATTTTTTACATACATTTGTATCCATTTTTTAATAATGTGTATTCCAGAGATTCCATAAAATGCAAGAAAAAAAGGACAGAAATGCTGCATGCAGTGCGTTTTTTAAATGGACTGGAACGGAATGTAACACAGCAGGTGTGAACGATATTATGAAATCCTGTGGGGTTTTACTGTCTGTCCATTTTATTTAATGCACCTGCGTTTGAAAAACGGATACAAACTGATGTAGTTTGAACGAGCCCTCAGGGTATGTCAAAAACTTTATTACCCTCAGAATGGGCCACTCAAAACTAACAATGCTGTCAGTACCCATACCTTTGAAAAAAAACTGGATGGTTTGGCTGTTGTCAATGACGCATTGTTAGTCACGATGGACGTTGAAAGTTTATACACGTCCATCCCTCATGAAGTAGGAGTTACCTCTATAGGAAAATTTCTGGACACAAGGGGTACTGACATGTCAGCACATTCAGAGTTTGTTATCACATTGTTGAGATTCATCTTGAATAATAATATGTGTTTTTATTTGATGGTGTCTATTACAAACAGCGGTTGGGGACCGAGATGGGTAGTTCATGTGCACCCACTTATGCTTGTCTCCATTTGGGGCAATGGGAAATAGACGATGTCCCTGTAGTCATGGAGGAACTAGGTGTCTCACACTGCCTTTCCATGTGGGTGCGATAAATGGATGATGTCCTGATCCTATGGAAAGGCAGTGTGAAACAATTATCGGATTTTGTTGCTGGATTAAACTGCAATACACGTAATATAAAACTAACATGTATACAAGTCCCGGACAATGAATTTTTTGGATTTGAAAATTTCCAAAAGTAATGGCTCATTGATTACAGAGATATACCGCAAAACAACGGCGGTTAACTCCTTGTTGGAAGTATCAAGCCATCACCCGAAAAATTTAATCAGGGGCATCCCAGTGGGACAATTTCTGCGGGTGCGCAGGTACTGCTCCACTGTGGAAGCGTTTGAAAGTCAATCAGTAGAATTGATGAGACATTTGGAACAAAGAGGATATGCCAAAAGGGACATACTTAGGGGATATAACAGAGCCAAATATGCTAAGAGAGATGATATCCTATATGGAAAAAATAGACAACAAAAGGCAGAAGGACAAAATAAAATCTGTTTCATTTCAGAATACAACAAAGAGTGGCGTAAAGTAAACAATAGTCTGAAAAAATATTGGTACCTATTACATAGAGATAAATATCTGAATAATGTAAAAGGGGAAAGGCCATATATGACCCCCAGAAGAGCGAAAAATCTGAAAGATCTACTCTCTCCAAGTTATTTAAAGCCCAGGAGGAATACTATGGAGTCATGGTTGGGCATCACTAAAGCCTATGGTAATAGGAGGTGCAACAAGTGCATTATGTGTAAACATATGAAAGAGAGTAATACATTCAAAAATGATTTGGGACTGGGGGCGGGGCCTGACTGTGCACCAGACTGGACGTGCTGTAGCTGAGCTCCGGTAAAGCCAAGGCCCAAACGACAAAATGGCTGACTCCAACAACTCATTCCGGCTGCCTCTCACCTTCACACAATCATGGGACCAAAAAAAGAACCCAAAAGCGACAACCAACCCGATTTAGCAGGCTATGTGATCCGCGGCAATCAGGCCCAACAACAAAATGGCGGCAACAACAAGCCCCAGGAAAGCAACAAAGCACAGGTCACCAGGAAAGACCTGGACGAACTCTTTAAGAACCTGAAATCGGTAATCACCTCTGCCCACCAAAAAACTGTGGCGGAGGTGAAAACAGGTGGCGGCCATGGGTGAGCGAGTCTCCGCACTAGAAACCAACCACGAGGCCACAGCAAGGTACTGCAACCAAGTGGACACGGACATCAGGGAAATAAGAACCCAGCTCCAATACCTCACAGACCTCCAGGAGGACTCAGACAACAGATCCCGCCGGAACAACCTCCGAATCTGCGGGATCCCAGAAAAGGTAATAGACCTTCATACCACACTGACGGCCTACTTCCACAAACTGGCCCCAGACCAAACGGAACCACAATTCCTGATGGACCGGGCCCACCAGGCCCTCCACCCACCCTCCCTACAGGGCGGCTCCACTAGAGACATTATAGTGAGACTCCATTACTTCCAAACAAAGGAGCGTATCCTAAGGGAGGCCAGACTCCAGGGTCCATTAAGTGGGACAACATCCCGATCCACATCTTCCAGGACTTAGCACCCCGTACCCTGGCCAGGAGAAAGGCTCTTAAACCTATCACCGAAATTCTAAACCAACACAAAATCAAATACAAGTGGGGCTTCCCGTTCCGCCTCATGGGTAACCACGAAGGGAAAACAGTTACAATTACAACCCCTGAAGATGGACCTAAACTACTCCATAGACTGGGCATAATGGCGGATACCCCAGACCTCCCGAATAACAAAGCGGACCGCATTGAACCCCCCCGACCGGAATGGTCAACCCAGCAATAACCCGGACTCATTCTCACCACCAGCTTCTCCTCAACATCCTGCTGACCATTCCGGCAACTAAACAATTTGGTACCCCGTCATGCCAGGATGTACAACAATTCTTACCACCATTCCCCCATGGACCCACAGCTATTTCTTCACAAACGGACCCCCAAGCCCACACAGAGACCATGAACCGGAAAACAGGCTCGCCAACCGGCAGACGCTCTCACAGAACTCCACCACCTACCTCTCCAGGCTCCAACCCAAACCCAACGTAAAGAATCTCCAACCTCCTCCGACTCCACCAGGACCGCCACAGGCTACTGGACCCCCAAATACCAACAGTACTCCAATAACAAAGCGGACCGCATCGAAACCCCCGACCGGAATGGTCAACCCAGCAATAACCCGGACTTACTCTCACCACCTGCTTCTCCCCAACACCTAAACTCCCTCTTGACCATTCCGGCATCTAAACAATACGGTACCCCGACACGCTGGGATATACAACAGTTCTCCCCACCATATAACATGTCCCATCCCCCCATGGACCCACAGCTATCTCTTCACGAACAGACCCCCAAGCCCACACAGAGACCATGAACAGGCTCGCTAACCGGCGGACGCTCTCACGGAACTTCACCACCCACCTCTCTAGGCTCCAACCCAAACCCAACGTAAGGAATCTTCAACCTCCCCCGACGCCACCAGGACCGCCACAAGCTACTGGACCCCCAAATACCAACAGTCCCCACCGCAACACACCAACCCACACCAAACTCAGTCCCTCTATGCTGGGGAACCCTACCCTTCTGGACAACACCCAGAACAGAGACGGTACCAAACCCCCACCGCCACTATTATCCACAACTTTATCCACCCCCCGAAGCCATGTTCATGTTTTATGTTATAAATTGTTTATATGTTGTAAAGCAAACTCTAACGATATATTTTATATTTTCATGTCAGCTCCAAGGTACTACAAAAATCTTCTCGGCGTTGGCTCAACCCCGGGCGTCTCCGGCCTACGCCTCACCAAACAGAACACGGTGTCTCAAGAAACACAAGGTAAGCCCTCCACCCGGACCAGCGTCACCTGTACACTATCCACCCAAACCACACAGTAATGTCACCCACTAAGGATTTAAACATTCGTCTTCTCACACACAACGCTAAGGGGCTCAACAATTCCACCAAAAGGAGAATGGCTATCAAATATTATGAAAAAGAGAAAGCCGACATAGTCTTCCTCCAAGAGACACACTTCTTAAAACACAGAGAACCAAAAATACAACCAAATATGTTTCTCATCAGGCGACGCTAAGAAAGGTGGTGTGGCCATTCTCCTTCACAAACACCTGCTGTTCAGGAGAGAGGGGTTTGACAGAGATCTGGGGGGCCGCTACCTGGCCCTGACGGGTTCCATAGGCCGAATTAAATTAGTAAATATATACGCTCCTAACACTGCCCAAAAACAATTCCTAATTGACCTCGAAACCAAATTTACCACTCAATCCACAGGCCACCTAATAATCGGAGGAGACTTCAATACAAGCACCCCCTCCTCGGCGACAGGTCGACCCACTCCTCCAAACCCCTTAAAACCTTCACCCAAAACCTTAATTTATGGGATGCCTGGCGCCTTACCCACCCAAAAGGGAGACAATACTCTCTCTTCTCTAACCCCCACAAAACATATACCAGAATCGACTATTTTTTTCTTTCACCATCCCTGATCCCAACAATTACTGGCTCAGATATATCCCCCATCACTTGGTCGGACCACGCCCATGTATCCCTGGACCTACAGAACATTCTCAAACATTCCCCTTCCCCCCTATGGAGACTAAACGACCGACCCTAGTACCCGTACCCTAGTACCCGTAGAATCCTCACTACATTACTACTTCCAGGAGAACATAACAGACACAACAAATTTCTCCACCGTATGGGCCGCCCATAAAGCGGTAATCAGAGGTCAACTAATCAAACTAGCAGCACACAAGAAAAAAAGCACCCAGCAACACATTCTCACTCTCACACAACAAATCAAGAACCTGGAACAGAGACATTCCTCAACAAATAACGAAACAGATGCCTCCACCCTCGAAAATTTACGACTACAACTTACCCAATTACTACACCAAGGCAAACAAACCCGACTCTATGCTAGCCCGCAAACTCAACAACAGGATGTCCCAAAACAAACTGCTACCGTTAAGACAAGCAGACGGTTTATTATCACACAACCCCAAGACAATTGTGAAACTATTCGAAACCTACTACACCAAACTCTACAACGGGAAAACGGCTAGAACCGACGACGACTGGAAGGACGACCTCATTAACTTCCTAGCCCCTTACAATTACCAAAACTCTCCACCCAAGACAAAGACACCCTCTCCTCCAATATATCCCAACAGGAAATAAAAATGGCTATTCATAACCTGAAACCGGGGAAAGCCCCAGGCCAGATACACAGCAGGATACTACTCAACATTCCAGAAAATTCTCACCCCCCATTTCCTATCTTTATTCAACCTGACTCTTCAAAATAACGCCCAAATCCACCCAGACCTACTGAGAGCCACCATTACAGTAATACGCAAACAAGACAAAGACACCACCTGCTGTAAAAACTACAGACCCATCTCCTTAATCAATACGGACATTAAATTACTGACAAAAATTCTTGCAGACAGACTGAACAACATATTGCCAAACATCATTCACACAGACCAAACAGGCTTCATCAAGGGCAGGCAAACAACCGACAACATTAGACGCACTCTCCAACTCATGCAAATTTCAGCACTTTCCTCCTCTCCAACACTTTTCCTAAGCCTAGACGCCGAAAAGGCATTCGACAGAGTGTATTGGAGATACATGGGAGTGGTCCTGAACTACTTAGGTTTCCCCCCCTTTACGCAAATGATCAACAATCTATACTCGCGACCAACAGCCTCAATCCACAACATGGGCTTCTCCTCCCAATACTTCCCCATTCTAAATGGGACCAGACAGGGCTGTCCCCTGTCCCCTCTCCTCTTTGCTCTGTGCATCGAACCCATGGCCCAAGCCATCAGACTCCACACAGAAATAAAAGGCATACAGGTGGGTCACCACACCTACACAGTGGCCCTATTTGCAGACGACACACTACTCTCCATACGCGATCCCTTCGCCTCCCTCCAACACATCTTCCCCCTCCTACACCAATACGGCCAACTATCAGGCTTCAAGGTCAACAATACCAAATTGCAAGCATTCCCAGTTGCACTTTCCTTACAGGACCAACAACAGATTCTATCCCAATGAGACCTAAAGTGGTCCACGATCTCGCTAAATTATTTAGGTGTATCACTGACACATGACCTACCCACAACAACTCTACAATCGCAATTTCCCCCCGAAACTCAATCTGACTAAAAATCTATTAGCCAAATGGTCCCCCTACCATATTTCCCTATACGGAAAAATCCATACAATTAAAATGATGATCCTACCCAAGCTTCTATATCTCTTTAGAGCCCTCCCCTTATTCATAACCAGGAAACACCTAGCCCCCACCCAAAAACTAATATCCAGACCCCGAATTAGAGAAAAGACGCTCAGCCGTCCCAGATCGGGGCTTGGCGCGGCTCTCCCAGATCTCTTCCTCTACTACTTGGCAAGAACAGCCCAAACCCTATTAAGGCACTCCTCACCAGAGAAAACCAGGTGGATAGACCTCGAACAAGAACTAACTGATTGCAAACCAATCTTCAACCTACTAGATCCTGCCACCACCCCCCCCGAATCCCCCAAACAACCAAATCATCTCCACAACCCTAAAAATCTGGAAACAAGCAACACAAAACTACAACCTAAAACGCCCCCACTCTCTGATGATACCCAAAACCAACAACCCAGCTTTCGCCCCAGGCTTACATGCTCCCGACTGGAGGGAATGGTCCGACAGAGGAATCAATTGGATGTTCCAAATCGCTCCACACAGACAAATAATACCCTGGGAAACACTAAAAACAACCTGGAACATCCCTCCTAAAGAATGGCTCAGATACCAGCAACTGGCAGCCATTACCAAATCTCTACAAACATGTTCAGACCCCCCTCATTGTCCCCCCTGGAAAAACTGGCATACCATCACCCAACAGGCCCCCACAAGATCACAAAAATTTACCACCAATTAATCTCCTTCAAATCCCAACAGAAACTCCCACTGCAGACCAAATGGGAAACCTGGCTCAACACCAAACTCTCACCAGACGAATGGTCCATTATAGGATCAAACTTAGATAAGTGCACCAACAATACAATAATGCAAGAAAAAGCCTTCAAAATTCTACACGGCTGGTATCGCTCACTAATGCATATCCACAAAATATTCCCACAAGTACCCCCCCTCTGTTACAGGAACTGTCAAGGAAATGCAGACCTCCCCCACTGCTGGTGGTTCTGTCCCGAAATTCAAAAATTCTGGAACGAATGCTACACCCTCCTAAACAAAACCCTCCTAAACAAAATCCTCTGGGTGGACCTCTCCCCAGAACCTTGGGAAGCCCTCTTCAACAAAAACTCTCCTGCACTGAACTCCAGCGGAAACAAACTATACCATATTATTTGCGCTGTTGCCTCCTCCTGGAAATCCCCGGCACCCCTTGTGTCTCTATTGGTCTCCAAAATCTGGACTGTGCACCAGTATACGTTGCCAGGAACAAGCTCAATAATTATGACAAAATTTGGGACGCATGGATACTGGCTATGGACCCTCCAGTCCAGAGCCCCTAAACCTAGGGGGGGGAGGAAAACACGTTCGGCCGGCCTGGAGATGCCTGGGGTGACCCTACCACCCATACCCCTCTCCTTATTTAAGAAGAGGGGACAAAAACCTTCCCCATGGGGAACCCTGAGTATAAACACAAGAACAGTGGATATTTCCACCCAGGCCCAGCCAACGCTGAGAATCTTCAGAATTTTCAGATCAAGTAAGATAATTAACCTTTCTTCTCCTCCTTTAGAAACTCTCTAACAGTAATTTCAAGAGAAACATCATTTTTCCCACAGTTTGCTAAAGTTAATTGTTAAGTTACGGGTATAGCCCACTCTACCAACGGTTGCAACCACCAACTCCTGATGCTATGCCTATAAGTTGTCCCCTCCTTTCCCCCCCACTCTCGCCCCCCTACACCCTACCCCCATCCCTCTCCCCTCCCTCCCCACTCTACTACCCCCCCACCCATACCCATAACCATGAGGTTAAGGTTAACAAAACAGGCATACCAGCATAAAATGTTAAGACGTACCAGGTACAAAAAACAACAAAACTCTGTAACATACTATTGTGCAATTGTATCTATACACTGTATGTTTATTATGTCATCTAAAAACCTCAATAAAAAATTTTATGAGAAAAAAAAATGATTTGGGACAAGAATACAAAGTAAAATATTTGATTACTTGTAAGAGCAGTCAAGTGATTTATATGCTTGAATGCATGTGTGGAAAAAAATATGTCGGTCAAACAAAAAGACCTTTAACACAAAGGATACAAGAACATGCACATGAGATTAAAAGAGGAGATGTTGAAAAAAGTGCCATGGAGAAACACATTTTAAATGTACATCACTGTAAAAAACTAATGTTCACTTCTATGGGTATCGATAAAGTAGTATTGGGACCCAGAGGGGGTAACATAGAGAGAAACTTATTACAGGTAGAAGGAAAGTGGATTTTTGATTTAGGTACAGAGGAACCAGGAGGCCTGAATGAGGCCATTGTAACATATATTAATAATAATAGGTGGTACCATCAAACTTGATTAATATCTATTGAGTAGAAGTGGTTTCTGGTGAAAGGTGATCATGAAAAATAAGGTATTGTAATACCAAACAATATGGAATCATCATACTACTGAAATAAGAAACATTCCAAACTTGGAACAATGTATAAATAATATTGTGGAATTGAGTAAATTGTAGCCATATAAGTGTAACACTATGCATATAGTAATATTAAGGTGTAAAAACAGCCAAACTGTAAGGTTCCCTTTAAGAACAGTGGAAAATAGGGAGAAAGCAGCAAAGACCCTGATGAAGACATTCTTGAAGATGTTTCGCTAGTCATCCGACTGGCTTTCTCAATTCAGAAAGCCAGTCGGATGACTAGCGAAACGTCTTCAAGAACTAAACTTTAAGTCCAGTTGATCTAATTGAATACAACAGATACACCATGACCTGGATGAATGAGAACCTTCACAAGCATATCAAGTGGCTTGGTGCAGACGGATGGACACAGATATACAGTGCTACCAGTACCGAGTGAAGAGCACTTTGGCTCGAGTGATGTGTTGCTAACCTAAGGTTCGGCTAATTAGTCGGGTCCGTGAGTATCATCCTGCTTTATTCTTATGCCGATGCAGTGCAGAGGATTAAGTCCCGGGAGATAGACACAGAGACACCGTGGGTGTAATCCGATCTGAATAGCCAGGTATCCTTTCCTAGTACCATTAATATAACCAGTTGGAGGAACTGTTGGGACTTTTAAAGTACTCACAATATGATCTTGTATTCCCATGGAGACGCTGAGACCTATTTTGAAACTACTATGACTGCTATCGGGGACACCTGAGTTTTTTTAATATTTAGATAAATTGATGTGATTTATATGCGATAAGGAATAAAGTTGTGTTTTTTGGTATATACATAATTTGTATGGCATTTGTTAGAATGTAAGGGGATGCAAGATTGATCATAGTTATATAAGGGTATAGAGTGCTTATTTGGAGGATCTTGGGGTTCTCTCCCATATTTATTATATATTGGGCTCAGGGTATGTCCAAAACTTTATTACCCTCAGTATGGGCCACTCAAAAAACTAACAATGCTGTCAGTACCCATAACTTGGATAATAAACGTATTACATTTTTTATACCCTAATATTAATCACCCTCATGAATTTACACAACTAACAAGAACAAACATGACAAATATACCATATTTACATTTGTATAACGGTTTAAAGTGAGTTTCTGGTATACACTAAGGCCTGAAGTTATGGTGTTTGGTTCCCACAGGATTCTCTCGTCTACCAGAATCCATTTTGGGTGGTACTGTCCCACAAACCAAGTTATGGTGATTATTGAAAACCTGGTGTTATAATCCCCATTAGAGTTGAAACAAGGGTCAAATACTCATAGTGGACACAAGGGTCAAATTGTCCACCTTATCAGAGCACCTGCTGGCTTTACGATATGTAAGGAGGGAAGGACATTGTCCTATTGAGTTTATGGCACTTGAACCATATGGCAAAGCAAATACATGAGGAAGGGAGAAAACAGAAGGTACCAATACAATAAAACCAATGGAATTTGCTATTACAGACACCAAACAATCATCAACTTCATTAGATCTGCTTAAGGGGAAGATAGCTCAAAATGTACAACTGTTCAAGCAGGAATTTTAACCCCATGACTGCCTGATAGTTAAACAATGTGGAAGCTGCCATACTGCTTGTCATGCTGGTAAAGTGAGGTAATTCGACAATTAAGAGTGCAATTCCAGATAGTGCCTATGGGGTTTTACATTGCACTCCTGTTCGTCACATGGGGGCCGACCAGGATGAGTTTAGGGGCCCACCTAACATTTTCATATCTCTATTATCACACATTTACATACTGTACATCTTACCTCTTACTCCTAGTAGCTTATTGTGTTTAATAGAATGCATTTATTACTGTCCCTTTGACTCTGTATTTAAATTTAGGCAGATTTCCCCCCCCCCCACCGGGGGATTCCATTGTAACCCTGTGGGCCAGTCCAACACTGTGGAGACATTTAACACATTTAACCCTTTCCCTGCCACAGATCGTATATTCACGATCTGTGCAGTGAATACTCAAACTGCCACAGATCGTGAATATACGATCTGTGGCTTCCCCCCTCCCAAAATTTTTTTCCCCCCTGCTAGGGCCGATCGGGGGGCAGCATTCAACTGCCCCCCTAGCCCCCTCGACCCCCCCTCAGTTTGGTGAAAATTCGAGGGGGGGATCAGGAGATATCCCTACCTTTTCCTGCATCAGCCGGTCCCACGAGGAGGAAGTGAGGAGGAGCTCTTCAAAGACCGAAAGGGAGACCCCGGTGACTCACAGAACTTCCTCCTTCACCGGGGTCTTCCCATAGAGTGGTGTAAGACTGACACCTAGTGGTCTAGTGGAGGTACTGCATTTAGATCATGCTGCAGTCCCTGGTATAGCAAAAGCTGTCAAGCTGACAGCTTTTACTATACATTTTGTGAATGGAACTCAAAGTTCCATTCACAAATAGGATTTTTTCTAAGTCTTTGCTACTTAGCGAAGACTTAGAAAAAAAATGGGGACAGAGATCAAAATTTGGTGATCACTTCTGATCACCAAATTATTGAACTTTGCCAATGAATGAAAAATCACTTCCTGGAAAATGATTTCCGGGAAGTGATTTTTCCGATCGGATTTCGAATGGGAAAACGGGCATTTATGCCCGTATTCCAAGTTCGGTATCATTCCCTAAGATGATTTGATGATCATCTTTGGGAATGATCCCCAAAAAAAAGGGGAAATGCACACAAAAAAAATCTTAAAGTGATACACACACCTTTTTTTTTTTTTTTACCCTAAAACTATAAATAAGCAAAAAACTTTGTCTTCTCCAAGCTTCCCAATGTCCCAGGTGATATCGGTAAAGTAAACGCAGATCATTTATTTGTTGGATTTCAAGGGAAACTAAGCCTATTTTAGTAGGAAATTTTGCAGAGGTACCAAAAAAAGACCGTATTGATTTATTAGGATCAGTAAAGTGTGCAAAAACTTGTGTGACTCTCCGTACTAACTGGTTTTCCACTAAAAGGGGGAGTGGAGATAGGGGTGGGGGGTGGGTTGTGGCGTTTTTTAATTTTTTCTTGTAATTGCAATTGCGCATGGATCCCATTTGAGCTAGTTGGTGGCCCCGTCTCTGTTTGCACCCACCCTTTTGGCATACCGTTTGATTCAGGACATGTGGGAGATTGCCGTTTAGTGGGTTTTTTACTTGCCGAGTGGGTTTAGGTAGGATTTCAACCATTGAGTCCTCTTATTTTATTTTTTCACAAAATCTCCTAAAAGCACGGAGTTCTATGGATAACAGCGCCTGGAATTCTTCATGTATATACGAAAGCATGATACCATCACGTAGCTGAAGGTGTGTAGCTTCCAAAAATATATAGTTTGTGGGGGGAATTTCCAAGTTGATTAGGCTGTTCAAATTACAGAACACTTTGATTTTTTTCTTGTAATTGGACTTGTGCATGCGTCCAATTTGAGCTAGTTGGTGGCCCCGTCTCTGTTTGCACCCACCCTTATGGCATACCGTTTGATGCAGGATATGTGGGAGATTGACATTTAGTGGGTTTTTTTGCTTGTCAAAAGGGTTTAGGTAGGATTTCAACCCTTGAATCATCTTATTTTATCTTTCACAAAACCTCGTAAAAACACGGACTTCTTTGGATCAGTGGGTCTGGAATTCTTCATGTATGTATGAAAGCATGGCATTGTAACATAGCTGAAGGTGTGTAGATTCCAAAAATATATAGTTTGTGGGGAGAATTTCCATGTTTCGGGACTGTTTCCTTAGAAAAAGTGTAGGCTGTTCAAATTACAGAGCACTTTGATTCTTTCTTGTAATTGCATTTGTGCATGCGTCCCATTTGAGCTAGTTGGTGGCCACGTCTCTGTGTGCATCCACGCATATGACATAACGTTTGATTCAGAACATATGGGAGATTGATATTTAGTGGGGGATTTTATTTATGGGGGGGCATTTCCAAGTTTTGGGGCTGTTTGAAATTACAGAGCACTTTGATTTTTTCTTGTAATTACACTTGTGCATGTGTCCCATTTGAGCTAGTTGGTGGCCATGTCCCTGTGTACATCCACGCATATGGCATACCGTTTGATTCAGGGCATTTGGAAGATTGATAATTGACAAGTTTTTTTTACATGACATGGAAATTTGCCATGATTTTTAACTTTGAATTGTATTTTTATACATTTTTCCTGAAAATCTGGTAAAAAAGCGAAATTTTACATGAAACTGCGCTCATACCATTGGTGGTATGCATAAAAGAATCACACCATTGTGTAGCTGAAGATGTGTAGATTCCAAAAATATATAGTTTGGGGGGGTATTTCTAATATAGAGGGGTGTTTAGTCTGACAAATCTGAAAAGTTGCTGTAATTGGGCCATTGTTCATTGGCTCACTTTGTGGCTAGTTGATTCCATGTTTGCGCGTGTAACCATACATAGGGCATACCGTTTGATTCGGGACATTTGGAAGATTGATATTTGGTAACTTTTTTTTACATTACTTGTGATTTTGGCATGATTTCTACCTTTGAGAGTGTTTTTTTCCAAATTTTTTAGAAAATCTGCTAAAACTGTGAACTTCTACGAAGAACTGCGCCCACACCATTGATGGTACGAATGAACAAACTACAGAATTTCGTAGATAAAGGTGTGTGGATTTGAGAAATATATGGTTTGTGGGGGTTGTTTTGTGGGGAAAAATTGCAGACTGTTCAAATTCAGATTGGCTGAATATTTTTGCTGTTTCTGAGCCATCGTGCATTGTTACTTGTGGCTTTCGCTTCCACGTCCGCGTGTGTAACCACACATATGGCATACCGTTTGATTCAGGACATTTGGGAGATTGATATTTAGTAACTTTTTTTTACATTCCATGAGGTTTTGGCATGATTTCTACCTTTTGAAGTTGGTTACATTTTTCCTGAAAATCTGGTAAAAAAGCGAAATTTTACATGAAACTGCGCTCATACCATTGGTGGTATGCATAAAAGAATCACACCATTGTGTAGCTGAAGATGTGTAGATTCCAAAAATATATAGTTTGGGGGGGTATTTCTAATATAGAGGGGTGTTTAGTCTGACAAATCTGAAAAGTTGCTGTAATTGGGCCATTGTTCATTGGCTCACTTTGTGGCTAGTTGATTCCACGTTTGCGCGTGTAACCATACATAGGGCATACCGTTTGATTCGGGACATTTGGAAGATTGATATTTGGTAACTTTTTTTTACATTACTTGTGATTTTGGCATGATTTCTACCTTTGAGAGTGTTTTTTTCCAAATTTTTTAGAAAATCTGCTAAAACTGTGAACTTCTACGAAGAACTGCGCCCACACCATTGATGGTACGAATGAACAAACTACAGAATTTCGTAGATAAAGGTGTGTGGATTTGAGAAATATATGGTTTGTGGGGGTTGTTTTGTGGGGAAAAATTGCAGACTGTTCAAATTCAGATTTGGCTGAATATTTTTGCTGTTTCTGAGCCATCGTGCATTGTCTCACTTTGTGGCTTTTCGCTTCCACGTCCGCGTGTGTAACCACACATATGGCATACCGTTTGATTCAGGACATTTGGGAGATTGATATTTAGTAACTTTTTTTTACATTCCATGAGGTTTTGGCATGATTTCTACCTTTTGAAGTTGGTTTTTGTTCATTTTTTCAGACAAATGCGAACTTCTATGAAGAACTGCGCCCACACCATTGATGGTATGAATGAACAAACTACAGTGTTACATAGCTGAAGGTGTGTAGATTTCAGGAATATATAGTTTGTGGGGGTTATTTCTAAGTTACGGGGGTGTTTTGTGGAAAAAACTGCAGACTGTCCAAATTCGGAGTTGGCTAAATATTTTCGCTGTTTCTGAGCCATCGTGCATTGTCTCAGCTTTGTGGCTGTTCGCTTCCCCGTCCTCGGTGTGTAACCACACATAGGCATACCGTTTGATTCAGGACATTTGGGAGATTGATATTTGGTAACTTTTTTTTACATTCCATGGTGTTTTGGCATGATTTCTACCTTTTTGAATGTTGTTTGATGTTCATTTTTTTTGAAAATCTGGTAAAAGTGCAAACTTCTACGAAGAACTGCGCCCACACCATTGATGGTATCAATGAACGAACTACAGCGTTACATAGCTGATGGTGTGTAGATTTCAGGAATATATAGTTTGTGGGGGGTATTTCTGAGTTGGGGGGGTGATTTGTGGAAAAACTGCAGACTGTTCAAATACAAAACTGGCTAATTTTTTTTTGCTGCTACTGACATTTGGCACTGGTCACGCTCTGGGTTAGTTGGTAGCCATGTCTCTGGGTACACCCATGAATGTGGCATACCGTTTTATTCGGGAGGGGTTAGGCTTTCATATTTGAGATGCGTTTGAACTTTCCTCCACAGTTTTTAGCTGAAATTCGCATTTGATTTTGTCTCTGATTTTACAGTTGAGGAAAAAAAGGAAAATGTGAGAAAACAACTTACAATTGGACGAAGAGCTGCGTCCGGGTATCTGCATTTTGATCAAAACTTACCTCACTCATAAAATCCTGCGGGTGTGTAGTTTCTAAAAATATCTCACTTGTGGGCATATTTTAGTTAATTTGGTAGATATTCTATGTTAACTGTCAGTAGTGGTTATACATTTTAATTTGGTGTAATATTCTTGAAGGTGCAGTTTTAGTTTGGGGGAGTCTCCTGTACAGGAAAAGTGGGGTACCTACATATATCTGGTATCGTTGTACTCGGGAGTATCAGAGCTTTTAGAAACAGTAAGATTTTTGTGTGTAACCTTAAGATAACTATAAATAAAAATGGGAAAAATCCATGAAAATTTGCAAATTTTTCATTTTTTTTACATATTTTACCCATAATTCCAGTAAAATTTCCAGAAAAGTTACAAAATACTGTTACCATGTTAAAGTACACTTTGTGCTGAAAAAAACAATGTATAATATTCCTGATTTACTGCAAGGTTTCCTACTGTAAAATTAGTCTAAAGCGATTGAGGGCAAAATCCTGAAAATTCTTCTGGCAGTTAACGCAAAAAAAAATGAAAATCTCCTGGCAGTGAAAGGGTTAAAGAAGAAAAATATGAAAAACAAAACAGCTGCAGCAAAGTGTGTTTGGATAAGCAATCTATAGCCCCACCATATCTGTTATTTAGGTAAATTCAATATAAATCATTTAGTTTGGTCATTTATTTTGGTCAAAAGCTTTAAGTAATAAAACAGTAAAACATTAATCCTACTGTATTAAAATACTTGCATATTTCATTGTAACAGGTAAAATATCTAGTTAAAATTAATTCTTATCTGGTAACAACATCTTTACTTCATCAAGGTGTACTGTGCTTTGAGGTACAGTAAATCTGAGCCACTACCATTGCCATTCTGATTTCATCTCATACAGTTTTCTCATGGACACAATGACTTTAGAGACTTTGACTGCTCAGCTCCTTGACACCCCCTGAAAAGAAAAACTGGTCAATTATATACAGTATTTGAAGCACTAGACAGCATGAACCCATGTAAGACCTCAGACCCAGACAGCCTACCCATTTGACAGATTTATGATAGAACAACTGCATCAAAATTACAAGATATCATTTACCAACCAATCCTACTATTGAGGCCAGGAATAAACCCTATGGACCACGGTGCATATAGACTCAGTGACTATAAGTAGCTAGCTAAAATATTGGCCAACCACTTACAAAAGGTGATATCCACAGTAGTCAACCCAGACCAAACAGGTTTCATGCCTGGAAAAAGCACCTCAATCAACATTCATCATCCACAAATCCACACATGCATTAAATATGATATCATGGTAGACAGTGCAATCCTTCCATTAGAAGCCACAACGTTGTTTGATTCTGTGGAATAAAACACCCCATCCCCTTGCACCATGGGGCAGATAAGGTGGTAAAGGAAGATAGATGTGTAAGGGTCACCAGGGGAAGTAGGGGACGGAAGGATAGGGACGCTTCTTTCCAGCTGGTTGATCCCAACAGATTTGCCATTTTGATGGCAAAGATGTGGAGGACGATGGCTCGGAAGCAGCATGTGTGGAGCGGGCCTTTCCCTTGAGCACCCAAGGAACGGCCATCTCCAATACAAGGGAGGGAGAACTGGGGGCTAGGAAGGATAGGCAGGTGGTAGTGGTAGGGGACTCCATTATTAGAATGGTAGATAGGGTAATCTGTCACCAAGACCCTGCATGCCGAACAGTGTGTTGTCTGCCTGGTACTAGGGTTCGACATGTGGTGGATCGTGTAGACAGATTATTGGGTGGGGCTGGGAGTGACACGGCGGTCTTGGTTCACATTTGTGCCAATGACAAAGTTAGAGGTGGAGGTGAGGTCCTCAAAAATGATTTCCGAGAATTAGGGGCCAAGTTAAAAGCAAGGACCTCAAGGGTAGTGATTTCAGAAATACTACCACAGCCACGTGCTATGCTAGGGAGGCAATGGGAGCTCAGGAGTATAAATGCGTGGCTAAGAGGGTGGTGTAAGGAGATGGGGTTTGGGTTTTTAGAGAACTGGGCTGACTTTTCTGTTGGCTACAGACTCTTTAGTAGAGACGGATTGCACCTCAATGGTGATGGTGCAGCTGTTTTGGGGGAGAAGATGGCTAGGGGGTTGGAGGTGATTTTAAACTAGGTATGGGGGGGAGGGTACGTTGAACTACACAGGGGTAGATAGAGAAGTAAGGGATCAGGGGGCTAATAACACAATGGAGGACGGAGAAGCGGGAGGGGGGAGCATAGAGGATAAGGAGGCATGTACGACCATGTATGGAAGTAAATTAATTGATAATCTAAAATGTATGTTTACAAATGCAAGAAGTCTGGCTGGAAAAACTGGGGAACTAGAACTAATAGCTTTAAAGGAAAGGTATGATGTGATTGGTATAGCAGAATCATGGCTGATTCACACGACTGGACAGTAAATATTGAAGGATACTCCTTATTTAGACATGACAGAGTTAATAAGAAAGGAGGAGGAGGAGTATGTATGTATGTTAAACAGGAATTGAAGCCAAATCTAAAAGATGGAATACATGGGGACGATATGGCAGAAACAATATGGGTGGAACTGTGTACACAAAGCAAGAAGGTAGGTAAATTAATTATTGAGTATGTTATAAACTGCCAAATGCCGGGAAGGAGGTGGAAATGAATCTCCATATGCAGTTGGCAAAGGCTGCTGGTATGGGGCATGTTTTGATTATGGGGGATTTTAACTACCCTGACATAGATTGGAGAAAGGGAACTGCCAGCACTTCAAAAGATATAACGTTCTTAAATTTCCTATATGAGCATTTTCTTTCACAGATGGTAGAAGTTCCTACTAGACAGAATACGTTGTTGGATCTGGTAACCCAGTGCATTTTGGAGTGCACTGGGTTAACAAAAACTTTTAACTTTAGGAAAGCTAATTTTATGCTGTTAAAGGAATCACTCCCACTCATACACTGGGGGGAATTGTTTCTAGGTAAAGATACAGAGCAGATGTGGACCACTTTTAAAGGGATAATAAACTATTACATTTCTAAATCTGTACATTTAGGGAACACGTGTAAAAAAGAGTGCAAGAAAGCAATTAAACTAGCTAAAATAGAAAATTAAATACGGATTGCCGAACAAAGCAAGTCCAACCCCAAAATATTTTTGTATATAAAATGGTAAAAAGATGAGGACTGAGAATGTGGGACCATTAAATAATGGGGCTGAGATGGTAGTAGAGGATGCCAAAAAGGCTAATCTGCTAAACCGTTTTTATAAAATGGTTTTTTACTGTTGAGAATCCTAGTCCTTACAGCAGGGATTGTAATAATATGCAGGGTAGAAATGAAGAGTATTCATATTGGCTAACAGAGGATATGGTAAGGAAACAATTAGACAAAGTTAATATCAATAAAGCCCCAGGACCAGATGGATTGCATGCTCAGATTTTAAAAGAGCTTAGTTCAGTTCTATCTAGACCACTGTTTCTCATCTTTTTCAGATTCGCTTTTGTCTGGGGATGTGCCGCTGGATTGGAAAAAAGCCAATGTAATACTAATATTCAAAAAAGGTAGTCGTTCACAGACTGGTAACTATATAGACCTGTAAGCCTACCATCAGTAGTAGGGAAGGTGCTGGAAACTTTGTTATGGGATCATATCCTTGACTTTGTCTCCAGAGCTCATCTTAACTATGTATATGGTGTATAACAGTGGTATAAATAATGGTATAAATAAATAAAGGCAATACATCTCTTTCAGAGGATGATCGGACTTTTTAGAGGAAGCTCCATAAATCTATTTCCTTGTTGAGACCTTTGGGTGTTAGGGTGTCTAATTTAAAAATCCATTCTGTCTCCTTTCTGGATAATGCTGCCTGTATATCTCCTTTCCTTTCTGGGGGTGTTAATCTGTCTATACCGAAAAAAGAGATAGTGTTGTTCTGTGGGCAGCATAAGGAGAAGTGTTTTGAGAGTGGGTGGTCTTTACTTTTTTTGAGGATGCCATTAGTATGTTCTCGGATCCTTGTTTTTAGTTTTCTGCCTCTGCGTCCTACATATTGTTTTCCGCATGTACATTCTATAACGTAGACCACATTGATGCTATTGCATGTAATAAAGTTTCTTTTTTTGAATTCTTCATTTGTGCTAGAGCTTTTAAACATCTTTTTCTTTCTATTCTTAGTGTGTTTACACCCTACACATTGTCCACAGCCGAAAAAGCCGTTTGGATGATCACTTAGCCAGGTTTTTTGTGTTAGTATTTTTCTTTTCAGGTGGCTAGGAACTAGGTGGTCTCTCAATGTTTTGGATTTTTTATAGATGATTTGTGGGTTATCTGGTATTATTTTATTTAGAATGTTATCATTTTTAAGGATATTCCAATGCTTGAATTGGGTAGTAAATGGTAGTTGCATGATTACTTGTTTTGTCGTATTCTCAGGTCTTAACAGGTCTTGTCTGTCAATTTCTCTGATGTCTTGTTGTAATTTCACTAAGTCTGTCTCTGGGTAGCCCTTTTCTCTGAATTTATTGACAATCTCACTAGTCCTCCATTTTTGTGCAATTCTTCCTTATCCTTTTTATTTGGTTTGAGGGTATATTGGATAACCAGCTTTCTTTGTGGCAACTATTTCTAATAATATATGAGTTGGAATCTACTAGTTTGTAGTAAGTGCGAGATTTAATCAACTTGTCTTCTATGAACAATTCCAGATCCAAAAATATAATTTTGTCTTTGCTTATAGAGTGTGTGAACTGCATGTTAATTTCATTATTGTTTATCCATAGTAAGAACTCCTGCGGGCCTTTCCATATTATCAGTATATCATCTATATATCTTTTCCAAAAAACAATATTTTCTGCAAATTGGCTTGTGTATATCATCTCTTTTTCCCAGTCAGATAGAAATAGATTGGCATAGCTAGGAGCAAAACGAGTACCCATCGCTGTCCCTTGAGTTTGTAGTATAAATTGCCCCTGAAAAAGAAAGTAGTTGTGGGTCAGTATGAATTGGATGCCATCTATGACGAAGTTCCTGTGTATTAGAGGTGGTTCATAGTCTCTTGTGAGTATGTTTAGTACTGCCTTTACTCCATCTTTGTGCTTAATATTAGTGTATAGGGAGCACACATCTATACTGCACCATATGTAGTTGTCTTGCCAGCTTATTGGTTTTAACTTATTAATTATATCTGTGGAGTCTCTTGTATGCGATGGGGTTTGAGACACATATGGTTGGAGTATTTTATCAATGTATTGTGAAAAGTTGCTTGTAAGAAAACCAATACCGGAAATTATTGGCCGTCCTGGAGGGTTTTGAAGGTTTTTGTGGATCTTTGGTAAGTAGTAGAATTTTGCAATTCTGGTTTGTTTATTAAGGTAATTAAATTCATTTTGTTTCAGTATTCCTTCCTGTTGCCCAGTTTTCAGTAGGATGTTGTAATCTTTTTTGAAATTTTCTGTTGGGTCTCCATCTAGGAGCCTATAGGTTCCTTTGTCTCCCAGAAGACGTTCTGCTTCCTTTATATAGTCTTGTCTGTTCAGAATCACTACTCCCCCTCCCTTGTCAGCCGGTTTGATGATTATCGAATCATCTTTTTCTAGGTCTTTTAGGGCTTCCTTTTCTTTGTTTGTGAGGTTATTTATTCTGGATGGTTTGATATTCATTTTGCGTATTTCCTCTACCATGTTTTCTTGAAAGTTGGTGATAAACTTTCCTTTAGATTGGATTGGATAAAATTTAGATTTACTCTTCAAATCTGTATGCCTGAATGGATCTGCATTATCGGTCAAAATTAGTGAGGCTTCTTTTTCTTGTGGCTTGGACATAAAATAGCGTTTAAGTGTAAGGTTCCTGCAAAATTTATTTATATCTATAAAAAGATTGAATTTGTCGGCTTTAGTATCCGGAGCAAATTTGAGTCCTTTGGATAAGGTAGAATAGTGGTCATCATTCAAGGTCTTACTACTCAGATTAAAAATGCCTTTTTTGTTAACTTCCGTCTTTTGTTTTTTACGACCTCTGCCTCTTTTTCTTCATGTTTGGTATATCTTTTTTTCTTGGGTGTTTGTGGTGAGGTTGGTTTCCATCTGTTCTTGGTATTTCTAGGATGTTCTAAAAAAGAAGTAGTAGCTGTTTGGGTAGAGTCTTGTTTATTTTTTGTCCTCCATGATGAGGAGAGATGATGGTTGTGATCTGTTGTTATTTGTTCTTGAGTTGCATTATGATATTCATTTGTTCTTATATATGTGGGTAGTCTTGGCTTGTAGTTATTATGCTGATTATAGGGATGGGTAAGAGAGTAGTTTCTTCTGTAAAGATGGTTGGTAGTACTGTATGGAGTTCTGTTATTATTATTTTGGTTAGTAGTATGGTTTGAAGTTGTCCTATTATTGTTTTGGTAATTGCCAAATAATATATTTTTACTGGTATTTTCATAGTCCTTTCTATCTCTTGCAAGCTTTTTTTGTTTTACTTGTATAGTATCTTTATTTGTTCTCTCTAGTTTCTCGTATAGTTGTTTCTCACATTTTGCCTTTAATTCACTATTGGTGTGTGATGTGATTTTTTCTTTAAGTTCTTGAATGAGTAATTCCATTAGTTTAATAGAACAGTTTTCTAAAGTTTCATACCATTTCATCACAAACTCTTGTTTATTGTTGTAGATTGCTGGTGATTTTCTAAGTCCTCTAGGTACTAATTTAATTTCCACATATTTGCTCAGTGTTTGTTTATCCCACCATTTTCGTGTTTCCTTAATAGTCCATTTTTCTAATTCATAATATAGTGACCTAATATTTGGTTCATCTGTTTGTAATGGTTCAGTATTTTCCATTATAACGGTGGGGTTTTCAAACATATTTCTCAGTTCCCTTTTGCGATCCATGTGCAGCTTGAAGTAGATACCCGTGGACTGGGTATGGATTGTAGTTAGAAATAATAGTAGATTGGGTTACTTCCGCGCTAGGGAAGTAGTGTGGTAGGGAATGTCTCCTTAAGTAGGGAGGCTGCACTGCAAGTTGTCCACTGAAGTTAGATACTAATGTATAAACTGAGGACTGTTGGCCTTGAAGAAAACATTTGTTCATGGATAGAGAACTGGTTATTGGATCGCAAACAGAGAGTGGTGGAAAATTTTCGAAAATACGAGAAAACACATAATTTCTAAAATTTTCGGAAATGCAAGGATTTCTCTTATTTTCCTAACTACGTATTTTCGAAAATTTTCGAAATTACGAGGATTACTCGGATTTTAATACTAGTTTTCTCGTATTTTCGAAAATTTTCGAAAATACGAAAAAACTCGGAATTTCAAGGGTATTTTTCATTTTAATGGATGAATTTTTTCGAAAATTTGCGGATCCTCGAGCGGACCGGATTTTGTGAAGTTCGGACATCTCTAATCTGTAATGGAAAAAGATTTGGAGGTTCTGGTAGATAACAGACTTAGCTATAGCAAACAATGCCAGGTAGCAATGGCTAGAGCTAGCAAGATATTGTCTTGAATAAAGAGGGGAATAGATTCAAGAGAGAAAAATATTATTCTCCCTCTTTACAAGGCACTGATAAGGCCTCATTTGGAATATGCGGTGCAGTTTTGGAATCCCATATACAAAAGGGACATCTTGGAAATTGAAGCAGTTCAGAGAAGGGCAACTAAATTAATAAGGGGAATGGAGGGGCTTGACTATGCAGGCAGATTAGACAAGTTAGGGCTGTTTACATTGGAGAAGCGACGATTGCGTGGGGACATGATGACCTTATACAAATATATTAATGGGCCATACAATGAACTCTCTGGTGCATTGTTTACTAATAGGTCATATCAGAGGACTTGTGGACATTCTTTAAGGTTGGAAGAAAAGAAGTTTCATCTTCAGGTTAGGAAAGGTTTCTTTACAGTTAGAACGGTGAACTGTGGAACTGTCTTCCAGCAGTGGCAATGGCAAGTTCATTGAATAGCTTTAAAAACGGCCTGGATAAGTTTCTAAAACTAAAAAATATTGAGAATTACTGGTATTAATGCATATAGATCTGGTTGATCCAGGGATACTTTCCGATTGCCGTTTGGAGTCAGGAAGGAATTTTTTCCCCCTTTTTAGCTGGGGTTTTTTGCTTTCCTCTGGATTAACTGTTAGGTAGGGTTAAAAAAAAAAAGAGGGTGAATAGGTTGGACTTTATGGACGTTATGTCTTTATTCAACCTTAATTACTATGTTACTACATGGGACCAGACAGGGCTGTCCCCTCTCTCTGTATCTTTTTTCACTGGTCATCAAGGCCCTGGCAATACGACTGAGATCTAATCACTCAAATAAAGGACTAAGTAGAGGACCATATACAGATTTAATCATTCTATATGCTGATGATGGTATACTGTTTCTATCTTACACTGGTCACTCCTTGAATCAACTAGAAAAACATATCACTTGCTTCAAACCACACTAGGGCCTCTACATCAATTGGGAGAAATACACCATCAAGGCAAATTCCGATGGTGTTTAAGTTTAAATACCTGAGAGTATGGATCTCCAAAATCTGAACTAAACATCAATCCTCTCCTCTATACACCAAAAAATACAGACCTGGACCACTCTACCAATTAACTTTGTAGGAAGAATAAATCTTAATAAAATAACTCTACTTCCAAAGATCCTTTATATAGTAGAAGATATCTTCCCAAGAAATTGTACAGACATTACAAGTATGCTGCTCTCATTTATGTGGGCCAACGGAAAAGCCAGATTGAAAATTAACAAACTACAACAACCTAAAGATGAAGCCAGTACGAACCCAAAATTCTGTAGAACTAATGCTAGCCTCCTATAGTACAGTCCCTTCTCTCCCCATGATTGAGGCCTGAGAAATACATATGACAAATACACCAGACATAAGAAGTGTGGAAGGAAGAGAATGAGATGCTGCAATACACATGTATCCCACATAAAGCTCCTATATGGCATAACCAATGCTATCCTCAATTAGCAATATTTGCTGCATCATCTTGACTGGAAGAGTAAGGGGATTAAAAAGATAGAATAGATTATCTCAGGTAACCTACTAAAAAGTTTTAGAGTCCTAATAGAGGAAATACACAGGTATCCCACATAAAGCTCCTATATGGCATAACCAATGCTATCCTCAATTAGCAATATTTGCTGCATCATCTTGACTGGAAGAGTAAGGGGATTAAAAAGATAGAATAGATTATCTCAGGTAACCTACTAAAATGTTTTAGAGTCCTAATAGAGGAATTTAATTTACCACATTCCTATTTTTAGAGATACCTCAAGTTAAGACACTGCCTACATACAGAATTTTTAAGCAGAACAATACCTCTAACTAAACACGCTATCATTGGATTCTTAAGACTCAGGGTCTACAATTCCTTAAATTGTGCATCTATACCAGACTAAGCACGGTGAATACCACCTAACAAAGAGAAAAACTCCTTCCCTGACATGTCAGAGAGGGATAGGGAAGAGCTAGGCCCAGCTCACTATACATAACTCACCAAACTTACCTCACACTGGCAAACATGACTCCCTGGCCCGTCCCACTACCACTAGACCCTAAATTATGTTGTTTGGAAATAAATACCCCAGAAATAAAGGGAAACCTGTTAACTGATGAGAATCACTGTTTTGGGCAAGAAAAACAATAGTCCTTAAATGGATGGCCCCAGACCCACTTGTCATTAAAACCTGGATAGACCAAGTTTTTGCACAACAACTGCTGGTTGCCATATTTTCCCTCTTTGCATTCTTACAGCACCCCCAACTTGTAAATCAGGGAGTGCTTTGGATTGCCTGTAATAGTACAATTTTTGTTGCCTTTCTTTTAGGCGATTCTGTACCTTTGCAAATCCTTTAGGTACAAGTAGTAAAGCAGCTGTTGGCAGTTTTGTTTTTAGGAAGGAGAAACCCCAATCCCTTCAAGTGGTGTAGTAGGATTTTAACAATCTGTGCAATGTGCATCCTGCCACATGTACCAATGTCGTTGTCTGGTGTATGTGGGTTGCCCATTTGGAAGCTGAGGTGGAGAGTCTAAGGGGGCAGCTTACAGCATTGCAGAGATTGGCAAATCTGGGGGGACAGCAGGCGAGGTGGGTGGAAATGGGACAGGGAAGGCTGAAAGGGAAGTAGTTTTGTTAGGCTAGAAGAGTCTAGTGCCAGATCCAATTTGAACTTCATCCATCCCTCTTTGCCTCAGACCAGGCAAAAATTGGTTACATCATTGCCTGCCTTGGAGGAAATGCTCTGGCCTGGGAATCCCCCTTATGGGAGAAAGATGATCCATTAGTCAATGACATTACCATTTTCTGGGATATGTTTCGCAAAGTCTTCGATGCACCAGGTAGATCTTCAGCTGCTTCTTCTCTGTTAATGCAGCTTCGTCAAGGGTCTCGCTCTGTAGGACAGTACGCTATTGAATTTCATACCCTTGCTGCAGAAACTTCTTGGAATAATGAAGCACTTACTGCAACCTTTTGGCAGGGACTCTCTGACTGCCTTAAAGATGAACTTGTATCTAGGGAATTCACGTTCCTTTGGAAGACCTGATTTCTCTAAAACAACAGGCAGAGAGGTCTACTGCCAGTTCCAACTTCCCTAAGACCTTTATCACTCCAGTCAGACCCTCCCCAAAACTCCTTTCTTCTACAATAGTACCTATGCAAAACCTCAAGTCTCCGTCTAGATATGAATCGCTCAAACTCTTCTTGCCTGCAACTATCACCATAAACGACAAATCTTTTTCTTCCCAGGCCTTTGTTGATTCCGGCGCGGTGGGGAATTTCATTGACGCTACCTTTGCCTCGCAATTTGGTCTTCCCCAACATCTACACCAGCCCTTTCAGGTTCTTGCCATTGACAACAAACCCTTGGCCTCTGAATTAATTTCCAAGTCGACTTTCGAAATGTTATTGTATATTGGCATACTTCATCAAGAATGGTTATCGTTAATGGTGATCCACAGTCCATCTGCTCCACTGATCCTGGGACTTCCTTGGCTTCGAATACACAACCCTGTTCTAACAAGTTCTAACAATGAACTTATATCTTGGAGTCCTTCTTGTTTTTCCAAATGTCTTACTTCCCCTCTTATTCATTGGTCTTCCATTAATTGGGAAATTTAATCTTTTGAAACTCTTCCTGAACGCTACCATGAATTTGTTGATTTTTTTTGCAAAAAACAAGCTGAAGAACTCCCACCTCACCGCTCTTATGATTGCCCCATTGATTGCCTGCCAGGTACTTAAAATCCTCGGGGATGCACTTATCCTCTATCTCCCTCTGAAACTAAAGCCATGAAAGACTACATTAAGGAACATTTGGCCTGGGGATTCATTAGACCCTCCACTTCTCCACCAGGCGCTGGTTTCTTTTTTGTAGAAAAGAAAGACGGGATTTTACGTCCTTTTATTGATTATAGGGGGTTGAATAAGATCACTATAAAAAACTGTTACCCTCTACCCCTCATCTCAGAATTGTTTGACCTGATCAAAGGAGCCAAGATCTTTACTAAATTAGATCTTCGAGGGGCATATAACCTTATCCGTATACGCCAAGGTGACAAATGGAAAACGGCCTTTAACACTCGTTAAGGTCATTATGAGTATCTAGTGATGACCTTTAGCCTTTGTAATACTCCAGTGTTTTTTCAGGAGTTTGTGAACGACATCTAGGCATAACAGTAGTCGTATGACAACAATGACAACATCTTGATTTATTCTCAGGATCTACCTTCTCATCATCTTCATGTGCAGCAAGTTTTATTACGATTAGGAGAAAACAACTTATATCCCAACTCGAAAAATGTCTCTTTGAACTTTCTCAAGTACCCTTTCTTGGCTACATTGTATCCGCCCAATGTTTTCAGATGGACCCTGTTGTAACAAATTCGGCCGGATGGCTGGGGTACTCACAGGTACGCTTTAAGGAGGAGACCTAAGTCTGTAGGTTTGGACTCTGGAGCAGATGAGGCTGATGGGAGTTGTATGCAGGATACTGAGGCACTACTGGAATCTGGATACCAAGGAGAAGGAACTGGAAATGGTAAGTAAAGTCTCTGGAACTGGTAAGGTAAGTCTCTGGAACTGGTAAATATAGACTGTAACACAGAGATCGCTGAAAACAGGTGAGGTAAGTAGAACTGAGGCAGGGGTTGCTTAACACTGCAATCCGCACACCGTGCGTGCCGGCATTGTGACATCATGATGTCGACAACGCCCACCCAGATGTTCAGAGTGGCACGGGACCGGAGCAGCAGGTAAGTTTGTGACAGTACACCACTCTGCAGAGGGCCAACGGACCCGGTTTCTTTGGAAAACTCTTGTGAAAAGTTTTGACCAGATGAGGAGCATGCAGGTCAAAATGAAGGCTATTTCTTCAGGACCAAAACCTTTCCAGTGGACCAGATACTGAAGAGATCTTCTAAAGAGTCCAAAATCTTCTCGACCTCAAATTCTTGTTGACCATCAACAGAAATTGGGGCAGGAGGTAGTAGAGGTGTGGAATATTGATTAGAGCATACTGGTTTGATAAGAGAAATATGAAACACATTAGGAATCTGCATGTTAGAAGGAAGCTGGAGACGAACAGCAACTGGACCCACTAATTCCAATATAGGGAAAGGACCAATGAATTTGAGTCCCAATTTGGAGGAAGGGACACGTAGATTAATATGAGCAGAGGAGAGCCACACTTTATTTCCAACAGAGTAAGATAGAGGTTCCCTACGCCTCCTATCAACTGCGTTTTTTTGTACATGAGCAGATTTCCATAGAATCCCAGATAGCCAACATCTGGGCAGCTGAGTCATTGGCAGCGGGTACTTGTGTGAAAAGGAAATCTTGGGGAAAACATCTAGAATTAGTTCCAAAGACACACAAAAAAGGAGATTTCCCAGTAGAGGCATGAGGTGCATTGTTATGGACAAACTCAGCCCAAGGCAGCAGGTCAGACCAATCATCCTGAGTATAGGAAATGTAACAATGAAGGTATTGTTCAAGAGACTGGTTAGTGCGTTCAGTAGGACTGCGGGTGGTAAGCTGAAGAAAATTGTAACTTGATACTCATGGATTTACATAGAGCTCTCCAAAATTTGGAAACAAATCGAGTACCTGTCAGACACTATTTCAGAAGGGAGTCCATGAAGCGAAAAATATGAGAAATAAATAGTTGTGCTAACTCCACTGAAGATGGTAACTTGGGAAGGGGAACGAAATGTGCCATTTTGCTCAAGCGGTCTACCGTCACCCATATAACTGTGTTCTTCTTGGAAGGTGGAAGTTCAACAATAAAGTCCATAGATAGATGGGTCCAAGGTCTGGACGGAATGGTTAGGGGTTGAAGAAGACCACAAGGTAGAGTTCTAGAAGATTTACATTGAGCACAGCTGGTACAAACTTAAATAAAGTCTTTAACACCTTTCCTCATTCTAGGCCCCCAAAGGGAATGGGCAAAAAGGTCAAAAGTTTTAGTAATACCAGGATGTCCGGCTTGCTTGGAACAATGAGTATGTAGAAGGATAGTTTTCCTGAAGTGGAACAGGAACAAAGATTTTGCCCGAAGGTGTGTCAGGCGGAGCAGAATTTTGTGCGGCTTAAATTCTGGAACAAAGCTGGCGAGATATAGAGGCTAGGATTTTAGTAGTCGGGGCCCTTATCTTGGTTAGTAGCGTCTGATGCAATAAATGTTCTGGAGAGGGCGTCTGCTTTCATGTTTTTGGAGCCAGGTTGGTGAGTAATAACAAAATTGAACCAGGAAAAGAATAAGCACCACCGTGCTTGTCGGGGATTTAACCTTTTAAGATTCTGAATGTATTCTTATAATCGGTAAGGATGCCTTTTAATAAATGTTAAAATAAAGTTCTTGATTACTGACATCGTAGTTTTGTTCATTGGGTAGGAACTTCTTGGAAAAGTAAGCACAGGGATGGAGTTTCCCTTTAATGTCTTGTTTTTGGGAAAGGACAGCTACTGCATTCAAGTCAGAGGTGTCAACTTCGATGTAAAAGGGAAAGACTAGGATCCGGATGAACTAAAACTGGTGCATCGGCAAAAGCTTCCTTGAGTCGTTTGAAGGCTTCAAGGGCTGCAGGAGTCCACGAATTAGGCCTACCAACTTTTCTGATAAGGGCTAGAATCGGAGAAAATATAGAAGAGAACCCTTTAATGAATTGTCTGTAATAGTTGGCAAAGCCCATGAATCTTTGAATGGCTTTGGTTCCCATAGGAAGAGACCCATCTTGAATGGCAGAAACTTTAACAGGATCCATCCGGAAATCTTGCGCAGACACTATGTAGCCAAGAAAGGATACTTGAGAACATTCAAAGAGACACTTTTCTAGTTTGGCATATAGATTATTTTCTCTCAGACGCAGTAACACCTGTTTAACATGGAGGTGATGTAAGGGTAGATCTTGAGAGAAGATTGAAATTTCGTCAAGATATACGACTACTGAGATTCCTAACAGGTCTCGGAAAATGTTATTCACAAACTCTACAAAAAACATCAGAAAAGTCAAGATAACATTCAGGGAGATTTTCCACAGATTTATTTTTACAGGTAATGACATAAAAATGAATTGGGGAAGTAGGAAGGCAATTATCAAACAGAAAGGACTCCAAGACTTAAGTTCATTGTTAGACCAATCTATACAGGGTTGTGTAACCGGAGCCATGGAAGTCTGAGGATCAGGGGGGCAGATGAACTTTGGATAACAAGAAAGGATAAACGTTCTTGATGAAATATGCCAACAAGTAATAGGACTTCAAAGGTAGACTGGGAGATAAATTCAGAGGCCAGGGGTTTATTGTCTATTTCCAGGACCTGTAGAGGTTGATGTAGATGAAGAAGGCGGAAGACCCAGTTGTGATGTAAAATAGAGTCAATGAAATTCCCAGCTGCCCCGGAATCAACAAAGGCCTGAGTAGAAAATGATTGAGAATTAAAAGATATAGTGGCAGGCAGGTTATCAGCTGCGCACCGTGCGTGCCGGCATCGTGACGTTGATGCCGCCCACCCGGATGTGCAGTGCGGTGCGGGACAATAGCAGCAGGTAAGTTTGTTTCACCTGTTAAAAGTTTCAGCTATCCAAGATTGGTCTCTCCCTATCGGAACCAAAGCCATTCAAAGGTTCATTGGCTTTGCTATCTACTATAGACAATTTATCAAAGGGTTTTCTTCTATCGTTTTTCCTATCCTAGCCCTCATCAGGAAGGGGGGTAGACCCAACTCTTGGCCTCCTGCTGCCCTTGAAGCATTTAAACGGTTAATGGAAGCCTTTCGGAATACCATACTTCGACAAACTCATTGTTCCAAGCATCCTGGTCACCCTGGTATGAGTAAAACTTTTGATCTTCTTGCCCGTTTTCTCTGGTGGCCTACCATGAGGAGGAAGACTTCTAGCCTTATTCTAGCCTGTCATAGCTGTACTCTAAACCTCCTAGAACTCTTCCTTGTGGGCTTTTTTAACCTCTCCAAATTCCATCCCGACCATGAAACCCACTTATCAATGGATTTTATTGTTGAGCTCCCTCCTTCCAAACGGAACACTGTTATATGGGTTACTGTAGATCGCTTCAGCAAAATGGCCTGTTTTCTTCCTCTTTCCAAACTACCATCTTCTGTAGAGCTAGCTCAATTATTTATCTCTCATATTTTCTGCCTTAATGGACTACCTACTGAAATAGTTTCTGACAGAGGAACTCAATTTGTTTCCAAGTTCTGGAGAGCACTATGTAAATCCATGGGAATTAAATTACAATTTTCTTCTGCATACCACCCACAATCCAAAGGGGCAACTGAACGCATTAATCAGTCTTTAGAATACCTCAGGTGCTATATTTCCTACACCCAGGATGATTGATCTGACCTCCTGCCATGGGCTGAGTTTGCCCATAATAATGCCACTCATGCCTTATCTGGAAAATCTCCATTTTTGTTTGTCCTTGGTACTAATCCAAAATATTCCCCTCAAGATTTTCTTTACACACAGGTTCCTGCTGCCGATGACTGTTGCCCAAATGTCGGCTATTTGGCATTCTACTAAAATCTGCCTTCAGAAATCAGCCCTTGCACAAAAGACTGCTGCTGATAGGAGACGTATGGAACCTCCATACCTGTTGGATATAACGTTTGGCTGTCTTCTGCTCATATTAATTTACGTGTCCCCTCTTCCAAGTTATGACCCAAGTTTATTGGCTCTTTCTCTATTCTGGAATTGATTGGCTCAGCTGCTGTTCGTCTCCAACTTCCCACTATTATGCGGATTCCTAATGTGTTCCATATTTCTCTCATTAAGCCAGTGACCACTTATCAACTCCATCCATATTTTGCCGCCTACCCCAATTTCTATTGATGGACAACAGGAATTTGAGATTGAAAAGATTTTGGACTCTAGGTTCTTTAGGAGATCTCTCCAGTATCTCGTCCACTGGAAAGGTTTTGGTCCTATGGAAAGATCATGGATTAAACATGCTCCTCATTTGGTCAAATCTTTTCACAGGAGGTTTCCACAAAAACCTGGTTCATTGGGTCCGGTGGCCCTCCGTAGAGGGGGGTACTGTCAGGAACTTACCTTCTGCTCCACTCCTGCGCCGTTCTAAGGATAGCTTCCAGGTATTCGGCGTTAGCGTCGTGATGGCGTCACAATGCCGACGCGCCACCCGCCATGAAGATTCAAAAGCTGGTGTCTCCCGGCTCCTGTTGTCCAAATGTAGCATTAGCTACCCTAGGCTCTGTAACTCACCTCTTCTGGTTCCAGCGACTCACCTACCTGTACCTGTGAATCTACTTACCTTGACCATTCCTGTGAAGTTACTTACCTTGCCAGTCCCAGAGACAATACTCACCTTGCCAGTTCGAGAGGTATACTTACCTTGCCAGTTCCAGAGTCTCACTTACCTTGCCAGTTCCAGAGACACTACTAACCTTGCCTGTTCCAGTGACGTTTCAGAGGTGACAGAGGGTACTAATACTTGCCATTTTTGTAGAAGCTCCAATGTGCCTTTGCTAAATTTTGCATATAAGAGGCAGTTAGAAAGTTTAGATATCAAGCTTCTCTCTCCCCCAGTTATTAGAAGTTTGATTATAGGGTATTTAGTTACAGGCACCTCACTTCCCCAGGACTCTGCCAGGAGACAGAACCTGACCTGGAGATATTGGAACCAAGAAGAGTCTGGCAGAGAGAGCTTCTTGTCTTGAATGATATGTGAAAAAATGGTAACACCTTTTTCCTCCCAGAAGCCCGCTAAGGGAGGCTAGGTTGGGACAAGTAGGGTTGTGCCAAAGAGGAGTTTCCTCTGGGATATCAGTGAATTGTAGACATTGTAGTATATCAGGTGTGGTTGTCAGCAAACCTCCACGCACGTCTCGTTTTTTTATCTTTGGATCCATGTTCCATTCGTGTTAAGAGCTTTGCTGACTGGTGTTCAAATTTGAAATAATTTTTTTATGAGCGATCTGACATTTGGTCATGGTTTGAGGGAGTAAAAAAAGAGTAATAAAAAATTGCTATGTTACTATGTCACATATGTCTTCTCTGCTTTTGGGCTGTTTTTTTTTAAGTGTGATGGTGCTCTGAAGGTGGCCTCTGAGCATTGTTTTATTGGCATCCCATTGAATCTCAACACGGAATGGGTCATGTTCTAGATTGAGGTAAGTATCTATCTGGTCTATGATGGGAATAGCGTTAGTCAAAATGCCATGGTCGTTGAGTATTTCTATTTGTGGGAATGTGGAGGGTAATTAATAAGGGGGAATGATTGGACACGCTTTTGGGGAGGTGTATGACAAGAAGGTTGGTGCGTCTGATAACAAACATAATCTAAACGAGACAGGGTATCTTATGTTTTGGAGTGACATGTGTACTCTTTGGTATATGGATTTTGAAATCTCCACGTGTCTACTAGAGATGTAAGTCCCAACGAAACTTTCAGAACTGTCGGATTTCAAGGAAACACAGATTTTTCAATTTTTTATTGAAAATCGAATGTAGACGATTATCGAAAATCAAAAGTAGACAATTATCGAAAGTATATGATTATCGAAAATCGAAAGTAGAGGATTATTGAAAATCGAATCCTGGAAAGTAATGATCGATTTTAGTAACTCTCGAAAATGGAGGAAGCTCGAAAACAGCCCAATCATGAGGAAAGATAGTTTTAAAATAAGTTTTGGTTATATTTACTGGTTCCCAAGACCATTTCCCCAGGTCTCAGTGAAATTTACAGTAACCTACTATTACTATTTGTCCCTCAAAATGGGCAGAAACTTTCAAAAAAATTTCTCCCATAGACTTCTATGGGTCCGTATTCGAATCTTCGAATTTTCCGGAAAATTCGAAATCGGAACAAAGCTCAACCTTTTCGAACATCTCTATTGTCTACCCAGTCTAGCTCCGAGATTAGTCTGTCCAGTCGAGAGATACCATGGACCCCAGTCCAATTCTTTGGATCCATTAAAGAATTAAAGTCACCTATGCAGATTAGGTGTGCGTGAGGGTATCCAGCAACAAAGGCAAAAGCTTCCAGTAATAGTTTTAGGGTGGCAGGTCGGGGGGTCAACTCAGGACATACTGAGTTGTGCATATGTTGAGGGCTACGCATAGATAGTGGCCTTTTTTGTCAGATTTAACTTCATGGATTTTATAACTGAGGTGTATATTTTATTAAATATCCTATTGGATAGAGACTCCGCTCGAATAGGAGGAGTGTGTGCTGTGGACAGCCCAAACTATCCAGGGTTTAAGAGTATATTGTGTTGTGGTTTGAAGGAGATGGGTTTCCTGAAGGCAGATAACATCGGCCTTATGAAAATGTAGCTGGGTAAATATTGCTAATCTTTTCTTTCCAGGTGATTAGAGATGGACTAGAACTCAAACCCAAGTTTGAGCCGAACTATTCGAATTTGAACAAATTCGGACTTCTCGAACTATCCCGGACCTGGATTTTCGATATTTTCAGACTTTTGATAAATATCGCTTGTTCGGCCGTTCGAATGTGCGAGTAAAATGCCTATTATACCTATATGCGAGCATCAAATCCGAAAGTAAAATGTCCATGGTATCTAGGCACGAACGCCAGCATCGAATCCGCGAGTAAAATGTCCATGTTATCTAGGCGTGAACAATGAATCTACGAGTAAAGTGTCCATTAATGCCTATACGCGACCATCGAATCCGCGAATAAAATGTACATTGGTACCTAGGCGCGAACGAACTCGAAAATAGCGCGAGTGAGAGTAAAATTGATTTTTCGTATGTCCTGAATATTCGCACATGTTCCCCAGACCATTTCCCAGGTTCCACAGCCATTTACATTAAGTTACTATTGATATTTTAATTGTATTTCATTAGAACTTTTCTAACTATTTGACTCCCATTGACTTTAATGGGTCCGTTATCAAACTTTCGAACTTTCCATATAGTTCGAAAGTTCGCCCATCTTTACAGGTGATACATTTAAGTGTAGATCCCATGGCTGCAGTTCAAAAACATTATAGTATTTTCAATCACATTTTTATAGTGGCACAGAAATGTAAATAACATAGGGGCATATTTATAAAGGTTCGTTAACTTTTCGCACCATCTTCCGCAAATGTATATGGCATAACAAACTCTCACGCATTAGTCTCAATACCCCAACACTTCCCAAAAATAAAGGGGGAATCGGTTTCCCAAATATCGAACTTTACAACATAGCCTCCCATCTCAGAATAGTCAGGAACTGGCTGCACGCCTCCTCGACATACACATGCACAGACTTAGACCAACAACTTTGTGTTTCCTATTCGCTGCCCTCAATGCTACACACACGTTTTTTGGACCTGCCGGAGGAGAGCAGAGACAATCCCCTGTTGATGTCAGGCTGGAAGGCATGGAACAAAGCACGCTCCACAATGAATTTGAAACAATCCCACTCACTATGGCTTCCACTCATTAACCACCCAAATTTCCAGGAGGGGAAGGTCCACACAACATTCTATAGATGGAAGGAGAAGGGGATAAAAATGATCCGAGAATTAGTAGATGTAAACACCCGACATTCCCTGTCCTTCTCACAGGCGAAAAACAAATTTCCCATCCTGGGGTCAGGCTTCTTCCACTATTTGCAAGCCAGCAGCTTTGTCTCAAAATCAGTTTCCTATCTAGACGACACAGATTGGAATAATCCCTTAGACACACTCCTCCAATCCCCAGAACAGATTCTAAACTCCCTATCCAACTATCCTAAACTTTTACAACACCACATAAGCACTCAAACCATTCACCAGAAAATAAACCAATGGAAACAGGACATACCCACAATAACAGAAGGAATCACACAAGAAATTATTAACCTAAACATAAAATACCTCCCGGCAATCTCATACTATGAAATGACATTGAAACTATCACACAGGGGCTACATTTCACCATATAGACTGGGAAGAATCAGGAGTCTGCCTCAGACCCTATGCCCAAAATGCAAAGACCCCAAACCAGATCTCTTTCATTGCATGTGGTCTTGTCCAATTATCCAAAACTTTTGGAAACAAGTGGCAACATTTAATTAATTATGTCCCCCTTACTCCACTCTGGGTAATATTTGAACATGTTTTCATACAGACTTCCCACATTACATTAGGAGCAAAAAAACTACTTCTCAACATATCAGCCGCAGCTAGGAAAACTCCCACACCACCATCTCTAAAATTGTTCAAAACTAAACTATCATACCTATTCCAAATGGATTGGGTGCAAGCAACTTTAGACAAAGAAAACAAAGTCAGCCAATTTTTCAAACTCTGGGAGAGTTTCATTGATATCCTCCCATTACATATTAAACAACCCATCCATGACTGTTTCCATGTAACACTATGGTACACAGAACAAACCCTGAGCCACAACCCTCCAGTCTCCTTATCATAAGTATACACATGGGTCAACCCGCGTGTTATTCCCCCCTTTCTCTCCTACCCCCCCTCCACCCCAATCATACCTTCACCCAATCAATGGCGACAAAGACAACTCCAACGACAGTTATTGCTCAAGACTAGGCAATAGTTAAGTTAATTTAAAGTTAAAGTTCCGCAATCTTTTTGTTAATTAGGTAAAATAATAATTGAAGATTCTGAGATGTAGGCCAACAGATATTATTTGTTCAGATGATATTTTTTGCTTATTGATTGTTTGACTCTTCATAAGAATTACACACATAACCTTATATGTCAGTTGTTACTCTAGAAGTATACACTGATATGCTTTGTACAAGAACCCCTTTCTTTCCTTTTTTACAAATCATTTGTACAAAGGTATGATGTGTTTTGAAAATGCCCATCTCAAATCAAAAAAACATATTTAAAAAAAAAAAGATTGGTGTAATGTAAAGAATTGCATTAACCTATTTGGTGATGACGGGGATTCCAAGAGATGACGCTCAACGAGGTCTTCCCAGTCTTCAGAAGTGACAGAGGGTACTAATACTTGCCATTTGTGTAGAAGCTCCAATGTGCCTTTGCTAAATTTTGCATATAAGAGGCAGTTATAAAGTTTAGATATCAAGCTTCTCTCTCCCCCATTTATTAGTTTGATTATAGGGTATTTAGTTACAGGCACCTCACTTCCCCAGGACTCTGCCAGGAGACAGAACCTGACCTGGAGATATTGGAACCAAGAAGAGTCTGGCAGAGAGAGCTTCTTGTCTTGAATGATATGTGAAAAAATGGTAACACCTTTTTCCTCCCAGAAGCCCGCTGAGGGAGGCTAGGTTGGGATATGTAAGGTTGTGCCAAGGAGGAGTTTCCTCTGGGATATCAGTGAATTGGAGAATCTGATTTGCCTTCCAAATTTTGAATTATTGGACATGTAGTGGAGTGCCCCCTAATGGGATATCATTTCATCTGGAGTTTAGGAATGTTAAGGTATGGGATGGGAGGTATGCATGGAGGAGACTCTCTGTTGTATAAAGGGATCTAGAACTGGTCATCTGGTTCCTTTGTGTCTAATTTGCACCAGGACTTGTAATATTTACATTGCCCTGCCATATAGTAAAGCTGGAAATCTGGCATTGCAAGCCCTGCTAATTGTTTAGGCCTCTGTAAGGTCTTGAGTTTAACTCTGGGTCTACCTGTATCCCAGAGCAGAGATAACAATAGGCTGTTTAATTTGATGAAAAAGGAATATGGGACATGTATCATGCTATGTTGTAAGATATATAATAATTTAGGAAGTAGTATGATTTTTATCAGATTAATTCGTCCCATTAGGTTGATGGTGAGTGATTTCCATACTTTGGTTTTGGATTGTAAATTAAGGTTATAAAAGTTGTCAGAGGATCTGCTTCCAGCGACTCACATACCTGTGAATCTACTTACCTTGCCAGTTCCAGAGACAATACTCACCTTGCCAGTTCTTGAGATATACTTACCTTGTCAGTTCCAGAGTCTCACTTACCTTGCCAGTTCCAGAGATACTACTTACCTTGCCTGTTCTAGTGCCTTCTACTTACCTTGCCTTTTCCTATATCAGCCACTTACCTTGCCTGTTTCCAGTGCCATCTACTTACCTTGCCTTTTCCTATATCAGCCACTTACCTTGCCTGTTTTTCAGTATCCAGCCTACAGTTCCTAGCAGCACCTTGTCTCCAGAATCCAGCCTACTGTTCCCAGCAACTCCTTGTTTTCAGTATCCAGCCTACAGTTCTCAGCAGCACCTTGTCACCAGTACCCAGCCTACAGTTCCCAGTAGCTCCTTGTCTCCAGTATCCAGCCTATTATTCCCAGCAGCCATCTGTATTCCTATACCTTTTGGACTATCAGCCTCCTCCTGAAAGCGTACTGGTGATTACCTCGGCCGTCAAGGCCACACTCATTACAGAGGGAATAGTAAAAACTTTGAAAATGTGTAGATAGGAATTGTCCTATGGTTTCTAATAGAGAAGAAAATACATTTTCCAAAAAAATGTGTCCAACCAAAATAAGTAACAGAGATAATTTGATATTTTATAGATAATTTGCGTGTGGGAAAGCTGGAAATATAGCCAAATATTGTAACTATGATAATGACTATAAAAAACATCATTGGTTTAAAAGAGCCAGAGATCAGAATTTCCAAAGTTGGGGACCACAGTGGAAACCCAGAAATAAAAATACATGGATCCCATACCATGTTTTAAAGACAGAGAAAGAAAGGCTGTCAGAGAAAAATGGCAACCTTAGGATGTTTTGGGGAAAATTGAAAGAAGAGCTGGATCTTCTTAAAGTAGAATTCTCCAAAGTAAGACAAACGATGTTTAGGCCTTAGAATAAGGTTTTAAACTGTTCTTGAGTTTGAATTTCAGGAAAAGAAGATACGGAATGAAAAAAACTAAAAGGAGTTGAAGGCTATAATAATATGTTTCTTTGTTTGTCATTATAAGGGGACCTTATTGAATGATATATTTTTTTTTTATTTATATAAGGAATTGAAATAATTTAATGCAGTCAGGTAAAATAAATTTAAATTTTTTTATTTTTAGTACAGAAATACCTGCACTGTGATATCTAAGTACATTCCATTTTTTTTCTAATTTTTTTGGAGTTGTGCTGTTTTTCTTTAGCTGCATTGTTTTAAGTTTTTTTTATTACCGGCAGCATATTTTATCTTATTTTTACATAGACTGCACGCTGGTTGGAAATAAACTGAAGTATGTATCAGATGAGTTTATTACTAAAGCAGCATTCAGTATATACATATTTTTTTCTTTTTGTATTTTTTTTTAAACTTGTTTTGTAAATGATACTTGGTTTACAAGGTGGGGTGTTAAAATTAGCATCTCCACGTCTACATTGTATTGTTACCTGTATCATAGTAACACAGTAACATAGTAATTGAGGTTGAATAAAGACATACGGCCATCAAGTCCAACCTATTCACCCTCCTTTTTTTTTAACCCTACCTAACAGTTGATCCAGAGGAAGGCAAAAAAAAACAGCTAAAAAGAGGGGGGGAAATTCCTTCCTGACTCGGCAATCAGTTTCTGTATTTTTATCTGTTTAATGTGCACCTCAGAAAGAAAGAAATGTTTTAAACTTAGGGGGAGATACAATATGGCCCTTTTCTGTCTAAAACCCATGTTAACCCGATAAAAATTCGGGTTAACGTGGGTTTTAGATGGAATTTAGAGCACAGTGCCATTTCCAAATGTTTTTGGAAATAGCGCCGTGCTACAGATGTAAAACCCCTACCGTTAAGGTTTGCGCTACATAGTAGCGGCACTGGGTAGGAGGCGTTAAACCCACGCTCTTACCTTAGCCCGATCTCGTTTACGTCAGTTATTGTATCGCGGGATCGGGCAAAGGTAAGTAACGCGGCGCCCGGCTTTGAATCTCCCCGATAATTTATAGTATTGAAGAACATTTGGTCATCTTCAGAGTCAAGTGATAGAAGTCACAGAGTGTACAGCAATAAATACATAGGATCGATCATATACAGATTTCAGTTGTATAATTCACCGTATTCGCTAGTCAGTTCTTAAACAATATTTTCATATACATATGTTTATAAACAAAGGGAGGGTAAGGAGAAGGACTGGGAAAGGGAGGGGAAAGAATATTTTGTGCCTATGGATTATATATAGTTCATGTCTATTCCATATATCATTTTCTGGGATTCCAAGTATGCATAGTTTAGGGTCTTGTGGGATTAAGTATTGTAGAATAGATGATTGGCAGCTTGTGACCCTGTACCATAATCTAGCAAAATGAGGGCAACTCCACAAGAGATGCCAGAAGTCAGCAGGTGTTTGATGGCATTTCTCCAGGGAGTACGAAGAGGACATTCGGGACAGTTGATGTGGGGAAAGATAAGATTGGTGTAATGTGGGGACTTTATTTTACATGAGCTCCGCAAATCTTGGAGCCACATGAGGGAATAACCTCAAATTCTTTAATACAAGTGGGCTAAAAAAGAACCCACAACCCAATGAGAAGCCACTGCCGACATCAGGCTACTTTTCCCCCCAATATCCCCGAAGTCAGGTTGTGCCGGCGGGAGCAAAATTTCTAACACCCGCTCATCAGCCGGAGCTCACCAGTCGATGAGCCCCCATCACCTTCTTGGCAGCTGAAACCCTCACCAACCTCAGCGGAGACGGACTTTGGCACCCAGACACCGGAATAGAGGCCCTGCATGAGAAGGCCCAACCGAACTACGAACTCCCGGGAGAACCCTGTTGCCGGAGTCAGCCCCATAGCCATAGTCCTTAAGTACGTGACGACAGCCACGTGAGTACCGAGGGCCCAGACACCCACACTGGGACACTAGGAGAGGCTAGACATGCAACCCTATAACAGCCAGACTGCCCAAAGACTACACTGGGCACCGGCCTACCAATAGCAATCCACACAGTCACCGTCACTGTGGCACCGGAAGGCCTAACTACTCAGGCCGAAACAGCGACTGAATATAACCCTGCCTGGGACACCAAAACGACCCTAATCCATAAGGGGAACCCCAGACAATGAGGTGAACCACACACGCCTAGACCCTAAGGCAGCTATAAAACCTAAAGCAGACCCGCACGGGTCGGAGCCCCAAAGCAACTACCAAGCCCAGGGTGGGACCGAACATATCGGAACCCATGCGGAGCCGAACACCACCTAGGTCACTCAGAGAGGGAAGCTCGGAACAACCACACCAAGGACCCAAGGGTGGCCATATCTACGCAACACTAGCGATTAGGTACCCTAAAACCCACACTGAACCTCAGCTCATGACCCACAGATTGGGACCCTAACTAAGGGTCCTGGGACAGTCCGGTTCCGTGGGGAAAGACCATGTGATTGACTATGCTACCCAGGCCTCAAGGTATCTGCTAGACCCAAAATAGGCCCACTGGGATCGGCCATTTCCTCACTAACTTGACTATACAGGGCTTGATACTGCCAACAACACTCTTACAAACTATCACAATCAACAATACTTAATTCACGTCCCAAATCTACATAAAAACAAAGTCCATCCAACTTGCAGTTCCCCCTGTAAATACCTCTGTTGAACCCTAACCATCACTCCATCTACATCTAAACCCGAGCTACCTGCTCCCCCCGTATATACCTCTGTTGAACTCTAACCATCACTCCATCTACACCCAAACCTAATATACCATACAATTTCATGTTGGACACACCTTGGACTTTGACAAATTATAAACTTACAAAGGTTATCCATAAACTCCAGCTACCCACAAAACCTCAGAGGTTCTGGACTTGATTTTCTTTTTTTTTCCTTCTTTCTATTCTCTAAAACTACTGATAATGGTTATCTAACAACTTAAACATGTAGCCCTTGACATATATCTCACAGAATATTTTCACCAACAGAAATATATCCAACCCATATCTAAGGTCTGTCAAACTCTAGCATGGAAACATTTATAGACAAATCTAATTTGGATATGGGCAAAAGAAGTAAAAAAACTGACCAACAAGCCTCCTCTGGGACACTTAACCACAATACTTTGAATAGCAATACAGACACCAAAACCACAAAGACATACCTAAAACCTCAAACAAATCCTCCACCTCACCTCTAGAGGAAAACGATATCTCTTCTGAAGACGAAACCCCCACCTCTCATACTACAGACCCACAAACAACAAACTCAGATCAAGCAGCCAAAATAGCAACAGAGGTATCCAACCTAATAATGCCACTACTCGACAAAAGACTTGAAGTATTACATTCCTCCATCTCCTCAGCATTATCTCAAGTCACTGAAAACACTCAAAGGATCTCAACCCTGGAGACCAGAGTAAGTGACATGGAAGGCTCTTTAATCCCCAAAGGGAACACCTCCAGACAACAATAAAATTTACTTCAACAATTACAAGATAAGCTGGATGACCTAGAAAACCGCACAAGGAGAAATAACCTCAGGGTTATTGGCATACCTGAATCATACAAGGGTCAAGACCTAGTTCAATTCATTGCACACGACCTGGTGAACATCCTAGGCATAACACCATACCACAACGAACTACACATTGAAAGAATTCACAGAATAGGCCCGAAAACGAACAAAATTCTGAAAGTAATCATGAAACTACTAGACTTCAGAGACAAAGAACTAAGGGGGTTATTCAATAAAAGTTCTTATCGTTTAAAATGGTGCTAATTTTGCCCCAACCAATCGGATGTTAGCTTTCAAATGTTACATAAGTTCTGATTGGTTGGGGCAAAATTAGCACCATTTTAAACAATAAGAACTTTTATTGAATCTCCCTGTAATTCTACAAACTTATCGGAAAATGAAAAGCCTGGAAGTCAACAACCACAAACCTCTACTATTCCAAGACTTTTCGGCAGCAGTAAGCGCTAAAAGGAAAGCCTTCAACCCAGTTTGCCAATACCTTCATGACCACAACACAAAATTTCAAATGCTATACCCAGCCAAACTAAGAGTAACGGATAATGGCAAATCCCAACTCTATACCACACCGGAGGAAGCCTCATCCCGCTTTCTGGGAAATAATCAAGACAGACCTATTAACTAACTCTCGAAATACCCCAAAAAATCAACAACATGTTAAAGGGACAGTTCAGTGGAAATTATCAATATTTGTTAAATTGTTAGTTTGTGTAATGTCTTCATAGTTATTCTACATATTCTCTCCCATTTTAAAAAATCAGTTAATATTTGCTATTCCCTGCTGTTGACATTAGGGAGCTGACATTTCAGGTTCTAATGGTCCTTCTTCTTCCCAGGATGCACCACATCTTTGGAATGTTCCTAACAGTAATTCCTACTGATTGGCTGTTGGATGGGTCAAACATGCTCAGATCTCTACTGAGCAACTAAATCAACCCAGGTGCTGTGTCAAGGGCAAGACCATAACGGTCTCTATTAAGGCTTCTGCAAACAGGAAGTTTGGTTTCATTTTGGTTGCATTTATTTATATACAGATAAAATGCTGAATTGGCAGATTAAGGTCATTGGGATGAAAAAATACTGCTCTTTTTTCTGAAAAGCATATGTATTTGCACTAAACTTCCCCTTTAAGGGCTCCACTTAATCTAATCTAATCTTCACTCAATGTTACCTAAATTATTTCTTCTAAGCATCATTATGTTTGATATAATATATGTTATAATGTTATGTTCAATTAGTTCACACTGTTACATGCCTTGTCTAACCTCTTCTTTATTTTTCAGCCATCACCAAGTCACCAGGGGGAAGGCCCCAGGGGGGGAAATTGCACGGGAGACACCACACTCACAAGGACAAGCCCTGACACTTCCCTGCTTACTGGGACGGGGAAAACAGGCAAGTTCACACAAAAAACAGGCCTTCCACCCTAACAGAAAAAAGAAGGGGCTGACACACATTCACGGTTTAAATCACCACATTAAATGAACCATGATAAACTAACTCACGTTAAAATAGTCTCCTGGAACGTAGACGGACTGAATACACCAGTCAAGCGCAACAGGGTCCTCACCCACTTAAAGGGGCTACATGCACACATAATTCTACCTCAGGAGACACATTGGAAAAAAACCGAGGAAGGGTTCATGAAAGCACCATGGATATCACACTGCATATCAGCCTCACACATGTCAAAATCTAAAGGAGTAGCCATACTAATACATAAAGACATACCGTATATACTCGAGTATAAACCGACCCGAGTATAAACCGAGGTACCCAATTTCACCTAAAAAATCTAATAAAAGTTGTTGACTCGAGTATAAACCGAGGGTAGAAACTTGGCATTCAAGATGTTTGGAAACTACAACTCCCAGCTAATAAAGCATGCTGGGAGTTGTAGTTTCCAAACATCTTGAATGCAAATACAATGGGACTGTTGCTGGCATTGAGGTAAGGTCCTCTCCATTCCGGCAGCAGCGTCTTCTCCATTCCGCAGCAGCGTCCTCTCCATTCCGGCAGCCGCACGATCATTCCATGTACTGGCACGCTGGCTGACGTCACTAATTGGCGCCGGGCTTGGCGCCGGGCAGTGACGTTGGCCGGCGCGCCAGTACATGGAATGATCGTGCGGCTGCCGGAATGGAGAGGACGCTGATCTTCAATGGCACTTAGTGACTCGAGTATAAACCGAGTCCAAGTTTTCAGGCTGATTTTACAGCCTGAAAAACTCGGTTTATACTCGAGTATATACGGTACCAGTTACCATATTAAACACAATAAAAGACCCTGAGGGCAGATTCCTGATTTTAGACCTGGAAATAAAAAATATAACTTACACCATAGTAAATATATATGCCCCCAAATGGGCCTAACTTAGAGTTCTATTCCAACATTTTGAGACTGCTGCTGACCAGACAAAAACACCAAACCTTTATAGGTGGGGACTTCAATGCAATTTTGGACAACACCATTGATAGAACAGGACCCAGGCAGACACCAATCTCCACATCCCCTCTTCTCTTGGAAATAATTACACAATTGGGGCTATGCGACCATTGGAGACTACAACATCCGACAACCAAACAATTTAGCTTCTATTCTCACCCACACCATTCACATTCACGCATAGATAACATTTTAATATCCAATGATCTGTTCCCACAGACACCGAACACATTTATAAACAACATACTGATATCTGACCATGCTCCAGTTGAACTCTCGATAAGCTTTAACACACAAACTACACGAACAAACCATTGGAGATTCCCAGCATATCTTTATAACTCAGAAGACTTCAAAATATATTTAACTACTCAATGGCAAAACTATGTAGATGACAATGTGGCTCATATGGAGGACACGGCTGTCTTCTGGCAGGCCTCCAAGGCGGTGATGAGGGGACATATAATATCATATGTTTCACATTAAAAAAAAGCCCACAGGGAAAGATATTCCCAACTAGACCATGACCTTCGGGAGGCATGCAGCCAGTAGAGACTACTAGATACATACCTGCTAGCACAGGCATGCTGGTCAGTAGACGCCAGAATAAATAAATACCATTGATGGGGCAACCGAATGGGCACATTACTAGCGAGATTAACTAAGCCACAACGCTCCCGTTGCTCCATATTACAAATACCTAACACAAGTACAAACCAAACCATAAACACTCAACCCGAATTACAACAATACTTCCTACAATACTTCGAATCCCTGTACACAACACACATAACCCCGACCACAGACGCAGATTCCTACCTAGAAATATGCTCCCTCCCCCAACTAACTTTAGAACAACAAGAATCACTCAACCACCCAATAACCCAACAGGAAATCGCTAAAGTCATCAAATCATTACACAACACCAAAGCTCCGGGCCCAGACGGCTTCTCAGCAGAATATTACAAACTACTAAATCCCCACATACTCTCATACTATCCATCCTCACAGATTTATATAACAACATACTCACCCAAGAAATTCATATTGAAGGCTTCAAAAATCCCAAACCATCCTATTACTTAAACCAAACAAAGACTCATTGTTAGTCCAATCATATAGACCAATATCACTATTAAATCAAGACTACAAAATCCTAAAAAAATAATAGCGAACGGACTTAGCACACATGCCAAACTTAATCACAGAATCACAATTAGGTTTCACAAAAGGCAGAAACACCACAAAGCCATTCGTACAGCCATTGCCACCATGTCAGCCCACACCACCAGACCCCACTCCCGAGAAATCCTGCTGAGTTTAGATGTGACAAGGCTTTTGATAGAGTCTCCTGGGAATTTCTACACAAGATCCTAGCCATACGCAATTTCGGACCCAACTTCATTAGACTAATCACATTCCTCCACAAAACACTAACACCTCCCAAACCGCAAAGGAACAAGACAGGATGCCCACTCTCCCCCCCTGCTATTCAACCTCAACATAGACCCATACTTAGAAGAATATCCAACAATAAACAATTCACCGGTATCAAAATAGGAAAGAGGAAAAGAACTAAAACTTTCAGTCTATGCAGATGACATTCTTTATCTCTAACCTTTACAATCTATACCACTATAATAGATGACCTAACCCACTTTGGGAGATTGTCGGGACTGCAAATCAATTACAACAAAATCAGAGTCACTCCTCTTGGGGTCGGGCGACTCTCAAACTGGTCAAATAATTTCCCATTCAAATGGGCCAATACAGCAATAACATAACTTCTTCCTAGACATTAAGATTCATATACTCTAAAAACATCCTCATATCTTGAATAACAAATACACTGATAGCATGGGAGGAATTCCCCCTTTCCTTCACAGGACAAGCCAACCTTATAAAATGATTTTATTCCCTAAACTACTACCTGATACAAACCCTGACACTATTTCTATCCCGAAAAGATATTAAAACCATAAACACCATCTTCCGCAAATGTATATGGCATAACAAACTCTCACGCATTAGTCTCAATACCCAACACTTCCCAAAATAAAGGGGGAATCGGTTTCCCAAATATCGAACTTTACAACATAGCCTCCATCTCAGAATAGTCAGGAACTGGCTGCACGCCTCCTCGACATACACATGCACAGACTTAGACCAACAACTTTGTGTTTCCTATTCGCTGCCCTCAATGCTACACACACGTTTTTTGGACCTGCCGGAGGAGAGCAGAGACAATCCCCTGTTGATGTCAGGCTGGAAGGCATGGAACAAAGCACGCTCCACAATGAATTGAAACAATCCACTCACTATGGTCCACTCATTAACCACCCAAATTTCCAGGAGGGGAAGGTCACACAAACATTCTATAGATGGAAGGAGAAGGGGTAAAATGATCCGAGAATTAGTAGATGTAAACACCCCGACATTCCCTGTCCTTCTCACAGGCGAAAAACAAAATTTCCCATCTGGGGTCAGGCTTCTTCCACTATTTGCAAGCCAGAGCTTTGTCCAAAATCAGTTTCCTATCTAGACGACACAGATTGGAATAATCCCTTAGACACACTCCTCCAATCCCCAGAACAGATTCTAAAACTCCCTATCCAACTATCTAAACTTTTACAACACCACATAAGCACTCAAACCATTCACCAGAAAATAAACCAATGGAAACAGGACATACCCACAATAACAGAAGGAATCACACAAAGAATTATTAACCAAACATATACCTCCCGGCAATCTCATACTATGAAATGACATTGAAACTATCACACAGGGGCTACATTTCACCATATAGACTGGGAAGAATCAGGAGTCTGCCTCAGACCCTATGCCCAAAATGCAAAGACCCCAAACCAGATCTCTTTCATTGCATGTGGTCTTGTCCAATTATCCAAAACTTTTGGAAACAAGTGGCAAAATTTAATTAATTATGTCCCCCTTACTCCACTCTGGGTAATATTTGAACATGTTTTCATACAGACTTCCCACATTACATTAGGAGCAAAAAACTACTTCTCAACATATCAGCCGCAGCTAGGAAAACTCCCACACCACCATCTCTAAAATTGTTCAAAAAACTAAATCATACCTATTCCAAATGGATTGGGTGCAAGCAACTTTAGACAAAGAAAAACAAGTAGCAATTTTTTCAAACTCTGGGAGAGTTCATTGATATCCTCCCATTACATATTAAAAAAACCCATCCATGACTGTTTCCATGAACACTATGGTACACAGAACAAACCCTGAGCCACAACCCTCCAGTCTCCTTATCATAAGTATACACATGGGTCAACCGCGTGTTATTCCCCCCTTTCTCTCCTACCCCCCATCCACCCCAATCATACCTTCACCCAATCAATGGCGACAAAGACAACTCAACAGACAGTTATTTGCTCAAGACAGGCAATAGTTAAGTTAATTTAAAGTTAAGTTCCGCAATCTTTTGTTAATTAGGTAAAATAATAATGAAGATTCTGAGATGTAGGCCAACAGATATTATTTGTTCAGATGATATTTTTTGCTTATTGATTGTTGACTCTTCATAAGAATTACACACATAACCTTATATGTCAGTTGTTACTCTAGAAGTATACACTGATATGCTTTGTACAGAACCCCTTTCTTCCTTTTTTACAAATCATTTGTACAAAGGATGATGTGTTTTGAAAATGCCCATCTCAAATCAAAAAAACATATTAAAAAAAAAAAGATTGGTGTAATGTAAAGAATTGATTAACCATTTGTGATGACGGGGATTCCAAGAGATGACGCTCAACGAGGTCTTCCCAGTCTTCAGAAGTGACAGAGGGTACTAATACTTGCCATTTGTTGTAGAAGCTCCAATGTGCCTTTGCTAAATTTTGCATATAAGAGGCAGTTATAAGTTAGATATCAAGCTTCTTCTCCCCCATTATTAGTTTGATTATAGGGTATTTAGTTACAGGCACCTCACTTCCCCAGGACTCTGCCAGGGACAGACCTGACTGGAGATATTGGAACCAAGAAGAGTCTGGCAGAGAGAGCTTTGTCTTGAATGATATGTGAAAAATGGTAACACCTTTTTCCTCCCAGAAGCCCGCTAAGGGAGGCTAGGTTGGGAAAGTAGGGTTGTGCCAAAGAGGAGTTTCCTCTGGGATAGCAGTGAATTGTAGACATTGGTAGTAATCAGGTGTGGTTGTCAGCAACCTCCACGCACGTCTCGTTTTTTTCTTGGATCCATGTTCCATTCGTGTTAGAGCTTTGCTGACTGGTGTTCAAATTTGAAATAATTTTTTTATGAGCGATCTGACATTTGGTCATGGTTTGAGGGAGTAAAAAAAGAGTAATAAAAAATTGCTATGTTATACTATGTCACATATGTCTTCTCTGCTTTTGGGCTGTTTTTTTTTAAGTGTGATGGTGCTCTGAAGGTGGCCTTGAGCATTGTTTATTGGCATCCCATTGAATCTCAACACGGAAGGGTCATGTTCTAGATTGAGGTAAGTATCTATCTGGTCTATGATGGGAATAGCGTTAGTCAAAATGCCATGGTCGTTGAGTATTTCTATTTGTGGGAATGTGGAGGGTAATTAATAAGGGGGAATGATTGGACACGCTTTTGGGGAGGTGTATGACAGAAGGTTGGTGCGTCTGATAACAAACAATCTAAACGAGACAGGGTATCTTATGTTTTGGAGTGACATGTGTACTCTTTGGTATATGGATTTTGAAATCTCCCGTGTCTAATAGAGATGTAAGTCCCAACGAAACTTTCAGAACTGTCGGATTTCAAGGAAACACAGATTTTTCAATTTTTTATTGAAAATCGAATGTAGACGATTATCGAAATCAAAAGTAGACAATTATCGAAAGTATATGATTATCGAAAATCGAAAGTAGAGGATTATTGAAAACGAATCTGGAAAGTAATGATCGATTTTAGTAACTCTCGAAAATGGAGGGAAGCTCGAAAACAGCCCAATCATGAGGAAAGATAGTTTTAAAATAAGTTTTGGTTATATTTACTGGTTCCCAAGACCATTTCCCCAGGTTCAGTGAAATTTACAGTAACCTACTATTACTATTTGTCCCTCAAAATGGGCAGAAACTTTCAAAAAAATTTCTCCCATAGACTTCTATGGGTCCGTATTCGAATCTTCGAATTTTCCGGAAAATTCGAAATCGGAACAAAGCTCAAACTTTTCGAACATCTCTATTGTCTACCCAGTTAGCTCCGAGATTAGTCTGTCAGTCGAGAGATACCATGGACCCCAGTCCAATTCTTTGGATCCATTAAAGAATTAAAGTCACCTATGCAGATTAGGTGTGCGTGAGGGGTATCCAGCAACAAAGGCAAAAGCTTCCAGTAATAGTTTAGGGGTGGCAGGTCGGGGGGGTCAACTCAGGACATACTGAGTTGTGCATATGTTGGGGCTACGCATAGATAGTGGCCTTTTTTGTCAGATTTAACTTCATGGATTTTATAACTGAGGTGTATATTTTATTAAATATCCTATTGGATAGAGACTCCGCTCGAATAGGAGGAGTGTGTGCTGTGGGACAGCCCAAACTATCCAGGTTTAAGAGTATATTGTGTGTGGTTTGAAGGAGATGGTTTCCTGAAGGCAGATAACATCGGCCTTATGAAAATGTAGCTGGGTAAATATTGCTAATCTTTTCTTTCCAGGTGATTAGAGATGGACAGAACTCAAACCCAAGTTTGAGCCGAACTATTCGAATTTGAACAAATTCGGACTCTCGAACTATCCCGGACCTGGATTCGATATTTTCAGACTTTTGTAAATACGCTTGTTCGGCCGTTCGAATGTGCGAGTAAAATGCCTATTATACCTATATGCGAGCTCAAATCCGAAAGTAAAATGTCCATGGTATCTAGGCACGAACGCCAGCATCGAATCCGCGAGTAAAATGGTCCATGTTATCTAGGCGTGAACAATGAATCTACGAGTAAAGTGTCCATTAATGCCTATACGCGACCATCGAATCGCGAATAAATGTACATTGGTACCTAGGCGCGAACGAACTCGAAAATACGCGAGTGAGAGTAAAATTGATTTTTCGTATCTGAATATTCGCACATGTTCCCCAGACCATTTCCCAGTTCCACAGCCATTTACATTAGTTACTATGATATTTTAATTGTATTTCATTAGAAATTTTCTAACTATTTGACTCCATTGACTTTATGGGTCCGTTATCAAACTTTCGAACTTTCCATATAGTTCGAAAGTTCGCCCATCTTTACAGGTGATACATTTAAGTGTAGATCCCATGGCTGCAGTTCAAAAACATTATAGTATTTTCAATCACATTTTTATAGTGGCACAGAAATGTAAAACATAGGGGCTATTTATAAGGTTCGTTAACTTTTGCGGCCGTTTTCGCAGCCATTAACGCATAAATCGCGTTTACCCGCGATTTATAAAGGCCCGAAAACGGCCGCGAAAAGTTACGAAGCGTTAACCTTTCGTGCCGATACTTACCTGTTACCGCCGCTTTATTTATAAAGCGGCGGTACTGGTTTCGCTCGGCTAGTATCGGCTGTTTTACTTCGCCACCTTGAAGAGGCGAAGTCAGCCGATACTAACCCCCGCGGCGGGGATGGGCAGGCAACCCGCGGCGGTGGTGCCACCGCCCCGGGAGACGACACGCCCACCCCGCCCACACACCCCGCGGCGGCAGCGGCGACCACCCGCCGCCGCCGCCACTTCCCAGCAGCCCCTCCCAACCCGTTCCCGTTCGCGGCAATCTCGGAACGGGAGGTAGGAGGGGCTAACCCCCTCCCCGGCAACCCCTCCAAGGCCCCGCACCCGGCCGCTCCCGGGGAGGGGACGGGAGGGAGCCGCTGGGGGGGTGAGGCGCCCCTCCAGCGGGGCCCTGAGAAGGGCCTTTTGGGGCTTAGGGGGTCCCGCAGCTCGAACGGGACCCCCTCCCGGCCCTTACAAGGGCCTTGCGGCATTACAAGTGCCCTTGCGGCTCTGACAAGAGCCTTTGGGGTTAAGGGGTCCCGCAGCTCGAAACCGGGACCCCCCTCCCCGGCCCTTATAGGGCCCTTGCGGCAGACAAGTGCCCTTGCGGCTCTTATAAGAGCCCTTGGGGCTTAGGGGTCCCGCAGCTCGAACCGGGACCCCCCTCCCCGGCCCTTACAAGGGCCTGCGGCACTTACAAGTGCCCTTGCGGCACTAATAAGTGCCTTTGGCGGGGGTCCCGCAGCTCGAACCGGGACCCCCAGTGCGGCTCTTAAAAGAGCCCTTGGGCGAAGTCTTCGGGCTGGCGACACCAAACCCACTCAGGTCGCCGATGCCAGGCAGACTCACTGCGGCCGCCAGTGAGCCCGCTGGCACCGCCGGCCTCAGCGGGCCGATGTGCCAGCGCTTCTTCTTCTTTCTCAGCCATCTACTGCGATGGCATCTGAGTTCCGCGGGGAAAGCTCCTCTTTAATAGGTTTGCAGAAATCCATAATCCGTTTGATTGGTCAATTTTTAATACTTGCTTTACATTAACCAATCAGATTTCAGAACTTTCCAGAAATCTGATTGGTTAATGTAAAGCAAGTATTAAAAATTGACCAATCAGCAAACGGATTATGGGTTTCTGCAACATATAAGAGGAGCTCCGCCGCGGAACTCAGATGCATCGCAGTAGATGGCTGAAGAAAGAAGAAAGAAGCGGCTGGCAACATCGGCTCCGCTGAGGCCGGCGGTGCCAGCGGGCTCACTGGCGGCCGCAGTGAGTCGCTGGCATCGGCGACTGAGTGGGGTTGGTGTCGCCAGCCCGAAGACGTCGCGTCGGATCAAGACGCCGGCAACATCGGCCTCGTTGAGGTCGCCGGCGCCCGCCGGGGGTACCCCTGGCGGCGCAGGGGGGTACCTCTGGGGGTCGGCGGGCCTCGGCGGAGCTGGTGTCGCGGGGACTGGGAAGAAGAAGACGTCGCCCAAGGGTCTTTAAGAGCCGACTGGGGTCCCGGTTTCAGCTGCGGGACCCCCGCCAAAGGCACTTGTCAGTGCCGCAAGGGCCCTGTAAGGGCCGGGGAGGGGGGTCCCGGTTCGAGCTGCGGGACCCCTAAGCCCCAAAAGGCCCTTCTCAGGGCCCTGCGGAGGGAGCCTCCACCCCCCAAGCGCTCCCTCCTGTCCCCTCCCGGGAGCGGCCGGGGCGGGGGGTTGGAGGGGTTGCCGGGGAGGGGTGCGGCGGGTGGTCGCGACCACGCTGCGGCCCCTTCCCGGCAGGCCCTCCTAGCCTCCCGTTCCGAGATTGCCGCGAACGGGAACGGGGTTGGGAGGGGCTGTGGGAAGTGGCGGCGGCGGCGGGTGGTCGCCGCTGCCGCGCGGGGGGTGTGGCGGGGGGTGGAGCGGCGTCGGGAAGGGATTTAAGTCCCTTCGCGACGATACTATACAGTATCGCCGCGAAGGGGTTATAGCGAGATTAACTAAGCCACAACGCTCCCGTTGCTCCATATTACAAGTACACAAGTACAAACCAAACCATAAACACTCAACCCGAATTACAATACTTCCTACAATACTTCAAATCCCTGTAAACAACACACATAACCTCGACCACAGACGCAGATTCCTACCTAGAAACATGCTCCCCCCCTAACTCACTTTAGAACAACAAGAATCACTCCACCAACCAAAACTCAACAGGAAATCTCTAAAGTCATCAAATCATTACACAACACCAAAGCTCTGGGCCCAGATGGCTTCTCAGCAGAAATACAAACTACTAAATCCCCACACACTCTCCATCCTCACAGATTTATATAACAACATACTCACCCAAGACATTCATATTGAAGGCTTCAACAACTCCCAAACCATCCTACTACTTAAACCAAACAAGGACCCACTGTTAGTCCAATCATATAGACCAATATCACTATTAAATCGAGACTACAAAATCCTAAAAAAATAATAGCGAACGGACTTAGCCACATCATGCCAAACTTAATCACAGAATCACAATTAGGTTTCACAAAAGGCAGAAACACCACCAAAGCCATTCGTACAGCCATTGCCACCATGTCAGCCCACACCACCAGACCCCACTCCCGAGAAATCCTGCTGAGTTTAGATGCTGACAAGGCTTTTGATAGAGTCTCCTGGGAATTTCTACACAAGATCCTAGCCATACGCAATTTCGGACCCAACTTCATTAGACTAATCACATTCCTCCACAAAAACACTAACACCTCCCAAACCCGCAAAGGAACAAGACAAGGATGCCCACTCTCCCCCCTGCTATTCAACCTCAACATAGACCCACTACTTAGAAGAATATCCAACAATAAACAATTCACCGGTATCAAAATAGGAAAAGAGGAACTAAAACTTTCAGTCTATGCAGATGACATTCTATTATCTCTAAACCTTTACAATCTATACCAGCTATAATAGATGACCTAACCCACTTTGGGAGATTGTCGGGACTGCAAATCAATTACAACAAATCAGAGTCACTCCTCTTGGGGTCGGGCGACTCTCCAAACTGGTCAAATAATTTCCCATTCAAATGGGCCAATACAGCAATAACATACCTTCTTCCTAGACATATAGATTCATTATACTCTAAAAACATCCTCATATCTTGAATAACAAATACACTGATAGCATGGGAGGAATTCCCCCTTTCCTTCACAGGACAAGCCCAACCTTATAAAATGATTTTATTCCCTAAACTACTACCTGTACAAAACCTGACACTATTTCTATCCCGAAAAGATATTAAACAATAAACACCATCTTCCGCAAATGTATATGGCAAAAAACTCTCACGCATTAGTCTCAATACCCCAACACTTCCCAAAAATAAAGGGGGAATCGGTTTCCCAAATATCGAACTTTACAACATAGCCTCCCATCTCAGAATGTCAGGAACTGGCTGCACGCTCTCGACTACACATGCACAGACTTAGACCAACAACTTTGTGTTTCCTATTCGCTGCCCTCAATGCTACACACACACGTTTTTTGGACCTGCGGAGGAGAGCAGAGACAATCCCTGTTGATGTCAGGCTGGAAGGCATGGACAAAGCACGCTCCACAATGAATTGAAACAATCCCACTCACTATGGCTTCCATCATTAACCCCCAAATTTCCAGGAGGGGAAGGTCCACACAACATTCTATAGATGGAAGGAGAAGGGGATAAAATGATCCGAGAATTAGTGATGTAAACAACCGAAATTCCCTGTCCTTCTCACAGGCGAAAAAACAAATTTCCCATCCGGGGTAGGTTCTTCCACTATTTGCAAGCCAGCAGCTTTGTCTCAAAATCAGTTCCTATCTAGACGACACAGATTGGAATAATCCCTTAGACACACTCCTCCAATCCCCAGAACAGATTCTAAACTCCCTATCCAACTATCCTAAACTTTTACAACACCACATAGCACTCAACACATTCACCAGAAAATAACCCATGGAAACAGGACATACCCACAATAACGAAGGAATCACACAAGAATTATTAACAAACATAAATACCTCCCGGCAATCTCATCTATGAAATGACATTGAAACTATCACACAGGGGCTACATTTCACCATATAGACTGGGAAGAATCAGGAGTCTGCCTCAGACCCTATGCCCAAAATGCAAAGACCCAAACCAGATCTCTTTCATTGCATGTGGTCTTGTCCAATTATCCAAAACTTTGGAAACAAGTGGCAACATTTAATTAATTATGTCCCCCTTACTCCACTCTGGGTAATATTTGAACATGTTTCATACAGACTTCCCACATTACATTAGGAGCAAAAAAACTACTTCTCAACATATCAGCCGCAGCTAGGAAAACTCCCACACCACCATTCTAAAATTGTTCAAAACTAAACTATCATACCTATTCCAATGGATTGGGTGCAAGCAACTTTAGACAAAAAAACAAAGTCAGCCAATTTTTCAAACTCTGGGAGAGTTTCATTGATATCCTCCCATTACATATAAACAACCCATCCATGACTGTTTCCATGTACACTATGGTACACAGAACAAACCCTGAGCCACAACCCTCCAGTCTCCTTATCATAAGTATACACAGGGTCAACCCGCGTGTTATCCCCCTTCTCTCCTACCCCCCATCACCCCAATCATACCTTCACCCAATCAATGGCGACAAGACAACTCCAACGACAGTTATTGCTCAAGACTAGGCAATAGTTAAGTTAATTTAAAGTTAAAGTTCGCAATCTTTTTGTAATTAGGTAAAATAATAAGAAGATTCTGAGATGTAGGCAACAGATATTATTTGTTCAGATGATATTTTTGCTTATGATTGTTTGACTCTTCATAAGAATTACACACATAACCTTATATGTCAGTTGTTACTCTAGAAGTATACACTGTATGCTTTGTACAAGAACCCCTTCTTTCTTTTTTACAAATCATTTGTACAAAGGTATGATGTGTTTTGAAAATGCCCATCTCAAATCAAAAAAACATATTTAAAAAAAAAAAGATTGGTGTAATGTAAAGAAGCATTAACCTATTTGGTGATGACGGGGATTCCAAGAGATGACGCTCAACGAGGTCTCCCAGTCTTCAGAAGTGACAGAGGGTACTAATACTTGCCATTGTGTGAGAAGCTCCAATGTGCCTTTGCTAAATTTTGCATAAGAGGCAGTTATAAAGTTTAGATATCAAGCTTCTCTCTCCCCCATTATTAGTTTGATTATAGGGTATTTAGTTACAGGCACCTCACTTCCCCAGGACTCTGCCAGGAGACAGAACCTGACCTGGAGATATTGGAACCCAGAAGAGTCTGGCAGAGAGAGTTCTTGTCTTGATGATATGTGAAAAAATGGTAACACCTTTTCCTCCCAGAAGCCCGCTAAGGGAGGCTAGGTTGGGACAAGTAGGGTTGTGCAAAGAGGAGTTCTCTGGGTATCAGTGAATGTAGACATTGTAGTATATCAGGTGTGGTTGTCAGCAAACCTCCACGCACGTCTCGTTTTTTTATCTTTGGATCCCTGTTCATTCGTGTTAAGAGCTTTGCTGACTGGTGTTCAAATTTGAAATAATTTTTTTATGAGCGATCTGACATTTGGTCTGGTTTGAGGAGTAAAAAAAGAGTAATAAAAAATTGCTATGTTTACTATGTCACCATGTCTTCTCTGCTTTGGGCTGTTTTTTTTTAAGTGTGATGGTGCTCTGAAGGTGGCCTCTGAGCATTGTTTTATTGGCATCCCATTGAATCTCACACGAGGAATGGGTCATGTTCTAGATTGAGGTAAGTATCTATCTGGTCTATGATGGGAATAGCGTTAGTCAAAATGCCATGGTCGTTGAGTATTTCTTGTGGGAATGGGAGGGTAATTAATAAGGGGGAATGATTGGACACGCTTTTGGGGAGGTGTATGACAAGAAGGTTGGTGCGTCTGATAACAAACATAATCTAAACGAGACAGGGTATCTTAGTTTTTGGAGTGACATGTGTAATCTGGTATATGGATTTTGAAATCTCCACGTGTTACTAGAGATGTAAGTCCCAACGAAACTTCAGAACTGTCGGATTCAAGAAACACAGATTTTTCAATTTTTTATTGAAAATCGAATGTAGACGATTATCGAAAATCAAAAGTAGACAATTATCGAAAGTATATGATTATCGAAAATCGAAAGTAGAGGATTATTGAAAATCGAATCCTGGAAGTAATGATCGATTTAGTAACTCTCGAAATGGAGGAAGCTCGAAAACAGCCCAATCATGAGGAAAGATAGTTTTAAAATAAGTTTTGGTTATATTTACTGGTTCCCAAGACCATTTCCCCAGGTCTCAGTGAAAATTACAGTAACCTACTATTACTATTTGTCCCTAAAATGGGCAGAAACTTTCAAAAAAATTTCTCCCATAGACTTCTATGGGTCCGTATTCGAACTTCGAATTTTCCGGAAAATTCGAAATCGGAACAAAGCTCAACCTTTTCGAACATTCTATTGTCTACCCAGTCTAGCTCCGAGATTAGTCTGTCCAGTCGAGAGATACCAGGACCCCAGTCCAATTCTTTGGATCCATTAAAGAATTAAAGTCACCTATGCAGATTAGGTGTGCGTGAGGGATCAGCAACAAAGGCAAAAGCTTCCAGTAATAGTTTTAGGGTGGCAGGTCGGGGGGTCAACTCAGGACATACTGAGTTGTGCATATGTTGAGGGCTACGCATAGATAGTGGCTTTTTTGTCAGATTTAACTTCATGGATTTTATAACGAGGTGTATATTTTATTAAATATCCTATGGATAGAGACTCCGCTCGATAGGAGGAGTGTGTGTGTGGACAGCCCAAACTATCCAGGGTTTAAGAGTATATGTGTTGTTGGTTTGAAGGAGATGGGTTTCTGAAGGCAGATAACATCGGGCTATGAAAATGTAGCTGGGTAAATATTGCGCTAATCTTTCTTTCCAGTGATTAGAGATGGACTAGAAACTCAAACCCAAGTTTGAGCCGAACTATTCGAATTTGAACAAATTCGGACTTCTCGAACTATCCGGACCTGGATTTCGATATTTTCAGACTTTTGATAAAAATCGCTTGTTGGCCGTTCGAATGTGCGAGTAAAATGCCTTTATACCTATATGCGAGCATCAAATCCGAAAGTAAAATGTCCATGGTATCAGGCACGAACGCCAGCATCGAATCCGCGAGTAAAATGTCCATTTATTAGGCTGTGAACAATGAATCTACGGTAAAGTGTCCATTAATGCCTATACGCGACCATCGAATCCGCGAATAAATGTAAATTGGACCTAGGCGCGAACGAACTCGAAAATAGCGCGAGTGAGAGTAAAATTGATTTTTCGTATGTCCTGAATATTCGCACATGTTCCCCAGACCATTTCCCAGGTTCCACAGCCATTTACATTAAGTTACTATTGATATTTAATGTATTTCATTAGAACTTTCTAACTATTTGACTCCCATTGACTTTAAAGGGTCCGTTATCAAACTTTCGAACTTTCCATATAGTTCGAAAGTTCGCCCATCTTTACAGGTGATACATTTAAGTGTAGATCCCATGGCTGCAGTCAAAAACATTATAGTATTTTCAATCACATTTTTATAGTGGCACAGAAATGTAAATAACATAGGGGCATATTTATAAAGGTTCGTTAACTTTTCGCGGCCGTTTTCGCAGCCATTAACGCATAAATCGCGTTTACCGCGATTTATAAAGGCCCGAAAAAGGCCGCGAAAAGTTAACGAAGCGTTAACCTTGTGCCGATACTACCTGTTACCGCCGCTTCTATTTATAAAGCGGCGGTACTGGTTTCGCTCGGCTAGTATCGGCTGTTTTACTTCGCCACCTTGAAGGAGGCGAAGTCAGCCGATACTAACCTCGCGGCGGGGATGGGCAGGCAACCCGCGGCGGGTGGTCGCACCGCCCGGGAGACAACGCCACCCCGCCCACACACCCCGCGGCGGCAGCGGCGACCCCCGCCGCCGCCGCCACTTCCCAGCAGCCCCTCCCAACCGTTCCCCGTTCGCGGCAATCTCGGAACGGGAGGCTAGGAGGGGCTAACCCCCTCCCCGGCAACCCCTCCAAGCCCCCCGCCCGGCCGCTCCCGGGGAGGGGACGGGAGGGAGCGCGGGGGGGTGGAGGCTCCCTCCAGCGGGGCCCTGAGAAGGGCCTTTTGGGGCTTAGGGGGTCCCGAGCTCGACGGGACCCCCCCTCCGGCCCTTACAAGGGCCCTTGCGGCATACAAGTGCCCTTGCGGCTCTGACAAGAGCCTTTTGGGGCTTAAGGGGTCCCGCAGCTCGAACCGGACCCCTCCCCGGCCCTATAAGGGCCCTTGCGGCACTGACAAGTGCCCTTGCGGTTTATAAGAGCCCTTTGGGGCTTAGGGGTCCCGCAGCTCGAACCGGGACCCCCCTCCCCGGCCCTTACAAGGGCCCTTGCGGCACTTACAAGTGCCCTTGCGGCAATAATAAGTGCCTTTGGGGGGGTCCCGCAGCTGAACCGGGACCCCCAGTGCGGCTCTTAAAAGAGCCCTTGGGCGAGTCTTCGGGCTGGCGACACCAACCCCTCGTCGCCGAGTCAGGCAGACTCACTGCGGCCGCCAGTGAGCCCGCTGGCAACGCCGGCCTCAGCGGAGCCGATGTTGCAGCGCCTTCTCTTCTTCTTCAGCCATCTACTGCGATGGCATCTGAGTTCCGCGGCGGAAAGCTCCTCTTTATATAGGTTTGCAGAAATCCAAATCCGTTTCTGATTGGTCAATTTTTAATACTTGCTTTACATTAACCAATCAGATTTCAGAACTTTCCAGAAATTGATGGTTATGTAAAGAAGTATTAAAAATGACCAATCAGAAACGGATTATGGATTTCTGCAAACCTATATAAGAGGAGCTTTCCGCCGCGGAACTCCGATGCCATCGCAGTAGATGGCTGAAGAAAGAAGAAAGAAGCGGCTGGCAACATCGGCTCCGCTGAGGCCGGCGGTGCCAGCGGGCTCAACTGGCGGCCGCAGTGAGTTGCCTGGCATCGGCGAATGAGTGGGGTTGGTGTCGCCAGCCCGAAGACGTCGCGTCGGATCAAGACGCCGGCAACATCGGCCTCGTTGAGGTCGCCGGCGCCCGCCGGGGTACCCCTGGCGGCCGCAGGGGTACCTCTGGGGGTCGGCGGCCTCGGCGGAGCTGGTGTCGCGCGGGACTGGAAGAAGAAGACGTCGCCCAAGGGCTCTTTTAAGAGCCGCACTGGGGGTCCCGGTTTCAGCTGCGGACCCCGCCAAAGGCACTTGTCAGTGCCGCAAGGGCCCTTGTAAGGGCGGGAGGGGGGTCCCGGTTCGAGCTGGGACCCCCTAAGCCCCAAAAGGCCCTCTCAGGGCCTGTGGAGGGAGCCTCCACCACCCCGCGGCTCCCTCCTGTCCCCTCCCCGGGAGCGGCCGGGGCGGGGGGCTTGGAGGGGTTGCCGGGGAGGGGGTGCGCGGCGGGTGGTCGCGACCACCTGCTGCGGCCCCTTCCCGGCAGCCCCTCCTAGCCTCCCGTTCCGAGATTGCCGCGAACGGGGAACGGGTTGGGAGGGGCTGCTGGGAAGTGGCGGCGGCGGCGGGTGGTCGCCGCTGCCGCCGCGGGGGGTGTGGGCGGGGTAGGAGCGGCGTCGGGAAGGGATTTTAAGTCCCTTCGCGACGATACTATACAGTATCGCCGCGAAGGGGCTTAAAATTACCGCAGCACATCGCGGCCGCGATAGGTATCCCGGGAATAGCGCTAGCCGTTATAAATACGGCGATAGCGCTATTTTCGCGGCCGCGATGTGCGGCGGTAATTTTTTTGCGCTAACATCGTTCCTTTATAAATATGCCCCATAGTTAACAAAAACGAAAACAAACAGTAGGGCAGTGGTCCATTAACCATAAACAACCAGAATATCTGGGAACTTCCGAAGATGCACACAGTGCCGTTTCTGCAGATTCAGAAGAGAAATGGTGTTCCAGGAGTTCCCAAAAAGATAGTGCACACCAGTCTTAAGCAAAAAAACTGTTTTTATTAACATGTGACGTTTCAGTGTCCGTGCAAAGTGCTAGCTTATATAGAGTGGAGCAAGAACAAACAATTAATAAAATATTATTAAGAGGAAGACCTCTAGTATTGTAATCTGATAGCAACATCATATCATAAAGTGCATATATAAATGGTAAAGTGCATATACCAAAGTGCTAACAAAATATAAATGGATAAACATCCCTACTATTTTTGCAATAAATTCATTAATACATCAACAATTAAAAATATGTTAAAAATATGTAAAAAATAACGATCCCAAGTAGGTGATATGCAATGTGATAAAGTCTAATAGTATAAAATATTAAGAGGAAAAGGCAGCTAGAAAGCTTAGGGAGAGCTCCCATGTTTCCCAGAGTAAGAGGCGGAGACATGCAAAATATTAATATTAAAATATTAAGAAAGCCTTAACAACATATGTATATATTTTCTAAACAGCATCCATATTAAATAGTGCTACAGTAAGTGATCTAAAAATGACCTAGCTAAAAAACATATTACTACAAACTAGTGGTGACCAAGGATTATTCTGATGTTCCTATCTACCCTTTTTTTATTTTTAATTTGTTGCTAAGATAACATTTAAGACCTAAGTTGGTATTCAGCCCTATAGGCTGTAAAGTGCCTAATTTATGGATCCAAAATGACTCCTTCCTCAATAAGACATTATCTCTACTGCCACCTCTCTTTAAAGGGCAAGTCCAGCCCTAAAATGAAAACTTACATACAGGTAAATCACCCCAAAACCCTAAACGGTAAAAGTTTGAAATCTGAAATATATAAGTCTAGCCTGAAATCCTGCACAATGTCCTGTTGCCCCTGTTTCTGCTTCCTGGTTCTTCCAGTTAGTAACTGTCAGTTATGGATTTGACAGTTGACATCACAGCCAATGACTGAATGTTAATCCCCTGTCTGCCTCTTATGAGCATGCCCAGGCTCAGTGCAGGCTCAGTACATGTTTCTAAATTGCTCAGTTTCCATGACGTATCCAGAAGCATAGCAGGCATACAGTAATGAATTCATAGGACAAACTATGATATATCAACATATTTTAAAGAGGCCATTCTTTCGAAAAGACTTTCTTATGAGAGCGGAGTTGTCCTTTAAAACAGGAATATGGTCAATGACCATTCCTTTAAGGTCACATACCAAGTGTTTGAATTCAAGAAAGTGTGCTGCAACAGGTGAAATTTCAGACTTTGTTGGTAATAATTTGTTGGCTTTTTGGTACGCTACCTTAATGTCACTTCTATGCCTCTTGAATCCTTTTTTGAAGGGACCCATAGTTTTGCCAACATACATTTTGGAGCAAGGACACTTCAGTAGGTATACGCAAAACTCAGTGTTGCACGTATAGAAATCTTTCATTTTAAAAGTGTCCCCTCTAAATGGATGCCTAAAGGTCTGTCCTGTAATCAACGAGTTGCACACATTGCAATTAAAGCACCAGTAACACCCAGTCTTATCTGACAACTTAAAGGGCATCTATAGTGAAAAAAATACATTGCCCCATTGCAAAGTTAAATTCATGTACTCTCTGCTGCCTTTCTCCTACCTCTGTCAGTGACTTTGTTTTTCCATGGTGTCAGATCACACATCACAGTTTTGATTGACAGTACAAGTAGGAGTGGAGGAATGCAATAACGTATTCTTCTAACTCGTGTATCTCAGTACAGGGAGGGAATCTGAAAAAAGTGAAGAATTATAGAACACGTGGAAGGAGAAAAAAGTTCATTTTCTCACTTTAGATGCCCTTTAATCGGTGGTGGTTTTTGATATTTGATATTATTGGGTTTTGACCTAACAAAAGGAAGTTTCCTGTGAGTGTAACAAACTTGTGAGTGGCCCTTTCTCTTAAGGACCTTGATCTCAAGGACATAAAAAAAGAAGGACACTTAATATTTTGATGGTTGTATGGTGTGTGTGAAAGTTTGAAAATAAGGATTGTTTGACAGTTTGAAAATAAGGATTGTTTGTACTGTTAAAAACTATGTGTGCAGGATTGAGTGTGCAGTAAGCAGACTAATCTTTCTTCTTCCAGTTAAAGGGGTGTGCTGGACTTCTATATTCTAGTATTGTACCTGTTGTAATCACAAACAGGCTGTGAAAGGGTTAATAAGTGTTTGGGTCTTGGTTTTTTCCCTCCTTTCTGGCTCTTGCACTAATTGGTGTGGGGGTTGGGGCCTATCAGTTAAATAGGATTCACAGTTGTTGGGCCTGTGGTTTGGACCTAACAAAAGGAAGTTTCCTGTGAGTGTAAAGAACTTGTGAGTGGCCCTCTCTTAAGGACCTTGATCTCAAGGACATAAAAAAAGAGGACATTGAAACAAGAAGGGCGTCACTGTGTTGGTGTGGTGTATTAGAAGGGACAGTTTTGTCAGTACCATGCAATGTGCATCGTGCCACATGTATAGGAACCTGGAGCAGACGTTCCGGGGAAACCTATGTCGTGTCAGGTGTGAGTGGGTTGCGTTTGGAAGCTGAGGTGGAGAGTCTAAGGGGGCAGCTTGCAGCATTGCGGGATTGGCAGAACTGGGGGGTAGCAGGCACTGGCTGGGGCCAGTATAGAGGTGGGTGGAAGAGGGACAAGAAAGGATGAGGAAGGAGGTAGTTTTGTTAGGGTTACTAGGGGAAGTGGGGGACGGAAGAGTAGGGGGCTTCTTCCCAGATTGTCCATCCCAACAGATTTGCCGCCTTAGGTAATGAAGTGGAGGAGGACACCTCGGAATTAGCGTGTATGGAGGGGGTAGTCCTTGAGCACCCAGGGGACTGCCATCTGTGATACAAGGGAGGAGGAACGAAGGGTCAGGAATGCAAGGCAGGTGGTAGTGGTAGGGGACTCCATTAAGGAAGGTAGATAGGGTAATCTGCCGCCAAGACCCTACAGGCCGAATTTGTGTGCCTGCCTGGTGCTAGGGTGCGCATGTGGGGGATCGTGTAGACAGATTATTGGGTGGGGCCGGTGTGACCGGCGGTCTTGGTGCACATTGGTGCCAATGACAAAGTTAGAGGTGGAGGTGAGGTCCTTAAACATGATTTCCGAGAACTAGGGGCCAAGATAAAAGCAAGGACCTCCAGGGTAGTGTTTTCAGAAATACTACCGCAGCCACGTGCTAAGCCAGGGAGACAGCGGGAGCTTAGGAGCATTAATGCGTGGCTAGAGGGTGGTGTAGGAAGAAGGGTTTGGGTTTATTGAGAACTGGGCAGACTTTGCTGTCGGCTACAGGCTCTTTAGTAGGGATGGTTGCACCTCACTGATGGTGGTGCATGTTTTAGGGGAGAGATGGCTAGAGGGTTGGAGGAGATTTTAAACTAGGTTTGGGGGGGGAGGGGTATTAGCAGTCTCACTGGGATAGATTGTCCAGGAGGGAAAGCAGGGGGTAGATAGGCCAGTGGTGGGTGGAAAGGGGGTGGGGCTAGCATAGGGGATAGGGAGGAATGTGTATCAAAGTGTACGAATAAATTACAGGATCATAATCTAAAATGTATGTTTGCAAATGCGAGAAGCCTGGCTGACAAAATGGGTGAATTGGAAATGATGGCATTGAATGAAAAGTATGATGTAATGGTATGAGAGAACGTGGTTGAACAGTTCTCACGACTGGGCTGTAAATATAGAAGGATATGCCTTGTTTAGGCAGGACAGAAAAAAAGGAAAGGGGGAGGAGTATGTGTATATATTAAAAAAGAATTGAAGCCAAATTTAAAGAAGAGATAGCTGGTGATATGGATGATAAAGTGGAGGCAATATGGGTGGAATAGGCAACAGGAAAGGGGGTAATGTCATTGTTGGTGCTGCTATAAGCCGCAAATGCTAGCAGAGAGGAGGTGAGTCAACATTCATATGCAGTGGCAAGGGCTGCAAGTTTGGGGGTGTGTCATTATGGGGGACTTCAATTACCCTGACATTGATTGGTGTGGTGGAACTGCCATCACAGAAAAAGGCGATGAGTTCTGAATTTGCTTCAGGATAATTTCTCTCACAGGTGGTTGAGGTTCCTACTAGAAAAGGAGCTCTGTTGGATCTGGTAATATCTAACATTGTGGAGCGCATTTAGATATAAAGGTAACTGGAGGCTTAGGGAATAGTGACCATGAAATAGTGGCATTTGGACTTTGGTATCGAAAGGAAAAGTGCACTGGGTTAACAAGACATTTAATTTCAGGAAAGCAAATTTCCCCAGGTTAAAAGCAGCTCTTCAGAATGTCAACTGGGATAATGTATATCAGGTAAAGGTACTGAACAGAAGTGGACTGTGTTCAAGGGGATTTTAAGCCAGTTCACATCTAAATTTATACCCTTGAGAAATAAATGTAAAAAAAAAAAAAAATCCGCGCCCATGTGGCTGAATTCTGATGTAAAGAGGCAAATGGTAAGCAAGAAAAAGGCATTTAAAACCTTTAAGGCCGAGGGAACGGAAAGGGCCTTTAGGAAGTATAAAAACTGTAACAAGGAGTGTAAGAAAGCAATCAAACTAGCTAAAATTAATAATGAAGTTAGGATAAGCTGAAGAAAGCATCACTAGCCTAAACATTTTTTTAAGTATATTATAGTAAAAAGATGAGGACGAGAATGTGGCACCATTAATTAATGGGGATAAGTTAGTTACGGAGGATGGCGATAAAGCAAATGTCTTGAATAATTTTTTTTCCTCTGTATACACTATGAAGATCCAAGTACAGATATCATAGAGTATAGTAGCGAAAAAGGTATACAAGATTCAAGTTCACTTTGGTTAACCGAGGATATGGACAGAAAGAACTAAATAAGGTTAATATTAGAAATCTCCTGGACCGGATAAAATACATCCTCGGGTATTTAAAGATCTGTTCAGTTTTGTAGGCCATTGTTTCTTATTTTTTGCTGATTCCCTCATGTCCGGTGGGGTGCCTCTGGATTGGAAAAAGGCTGATGTTATTCCAATATTCAAAAAGGGTAGTCGTTCCACAGCCGAGTAATTACAGGCCTGTAAGTTTAACTTCAGTGGGGGAAGATCCTGGAAAGTTTAATAGGGAACATGTTCTAGGTATGTTCAAGGACTGACATTATAAGTAGTAACCAGCATGGATTTTGGAGGAATACATCTTGTCAAACTAAACTGCTTGGCTTTTATGAGGAAGTAAGTAGAAATTTAGACTCTGGTATAGCAAGTAGATGTAGTTTACTTGGATTTTGCAAAGGCTTTTGATACAGTCCCCATAGGCAACTAATGATAAGCTAAGGTCTGTTGGTCTGGGGAGTCAATTTGTACATGGATAGAAAATTGGTTAAAGAAATAGGATGCAGAGAGTAGTTGTTAATGGGGCTTCATCATTATGGACTAAAGTGCTAAGTGGGGTGCCACAGGGTTCTGTGTTGGGGCCGCTTCTATTAATCATTTATTAATGATTTGGAAGTGGGTATTGTCAGCAAGGTTTCTGTGTGTGTGACGACACAAAACTTTGTCGACATTAAAAACTTCAGAGGATGTGCAATCGTTGCAAGGGGATCTAGATAGATTATCACATTGGGCTGCTAAGTGGCAGATGAAATTCAATGTTGATAAATGTAAGGTGATGCATTTTGGACTTAAAAAAAACTTGTGCTACTTATACTATAAAGGCTCTGTGTAAGTGAATCCCGTTGGAAAGGGATCTTGGAGTTTTGGTGGATAACAAACTTAAAGGTAGCAAGCAGTGCCAGGCGGCAACAGCCAGAGCCAGCATGGTACTGTCTTGTATAAAGCGAGGTATGGATTCAAGGGAGGAAAATGTAATTCTCCCTCTTACAAAGCATTGGTAGGCCTCATTTGGAATATGCAGTGCAATTTGGAATCCTGTGTACAAAAAGGACATCTTGAAATGGAAAAAGGTTCAGAGAAGGGCTACTAAATTAATAAGGGGATTGGGGAGCGTGAATAGAAGAGAGACTGGAAAAGTTCAATTATGTACGCTGGAGAAAAAGCGCTGTCGTGGGGATATGATTACTGTGTATAAATACATTAAAGGGCCATACAATAAACTATCTGGGGCATTGTTCACCAGAGAACATGTCAAAGGACACGAGGACATCCCTTAGACTTGAAGAAAAAAGGTTTAGGCTTCAAGTCGGAAAGGTTTTTCACTGTGAGAACGGTAAGGCTATGGAACTGTCTTCCAGTGGACGTTGTAATGGCAGGTTCATTGGTCATTTCAAAAAAAAGCGGATGAGTTTCTGCAAACAAGGAATGTTGCAAGTTACTGGTATTGATACATAAAGTAGAGTTGATCCAGGGAAATTCCGATTGCCACTTGGGGTCAGGAAGGAATTTTTCCCCCTTCATAAATTTGGTGGGGGGTTTTTGCCTTCCTCTGGATCAACAGTTAGGCAGGAAATGAGGATATTGAGATGGGTGTGGACTGGATGGACGTATGTCTTTATTCAACTCAAAAACTATACTATACCTGTGGGTCCGCTTGTACCAAATGACTGTATATTGAACAACCCCTTTTATAGTCATCATTATTATATTATATTATTGATTTATATGTGCCAACATCTTCCATGGCACTTTACAATTATAGCATACATTAAATACAGGGTAATACATATACAAAGTCATACTTATTGCATACACAGTAATACATATATACGTAAACAGAGTGTGGAGTTTTTACAGCAATACCATGATATAATAGGAAAGAGGACCCTGCCCAAAGTGCTTAAGGACTAGATGATATGGGGGTGAGACAAAAGGTGACGGGATGTAGGCGTAAATAGATTGGCAGTGGTTTAATTTTTATGTCTTCGCTGAGGCCTTTGTCCCCTTGTATAAAGCCAGTATTCTTAAAGGCTGTTATGCTTCCAGAGGTATAGTTGTATTTCTGAATAAAGGGTAGCCTTCCAGGAGTTCCTGGTACCAACCAAGAATTCCAAATAGACAGTGATGAAATAAATGAGATTTGGCTAATATAAGCAGATTCCTGCACCTGGACAGCAGGGTATAGGCAGGGCTGCATAAGGTTTTAATTTAGCAGGGGGCTTATTGGAGAATGCTATATGGGGTAATTGTAGGGAGCATTGCCAGGTTTTAGGTTGTATAAGGGGGAGGGTATCGGTAGGGGAACACTGAAGATATCATGATATATATTGGTCTATTATTCATTTTGCCCCTTTTGATAGTTGGTTTAGAGGAAGCTCTAGACGAGGGTATCCTTTGCATTGCATTTTTCCAGATTTATATATTAGTTGGTGGTGTAGCGTTTGATACATGAGTACAGTATTCAGATAGATCGCACATGCGCATAGAAGACAAGGTCCGTCGGGACCTGTCAGACTACACGCCGGGGGAGCGAGGGAGCGGGTAAGTTTCTAACCTTCTCTCCTGGCTCCTGTGTGTTCTATTGAGAACGGAAGGTAAGGCACAGCTTCTTTACCTCCGTTCTTCAATAGAACTGGATTCCCAAAACTTATAAAAACAAGTGGAGATACCCTTTAAGGTTGTATGGGGGGGGAGTAAGGGTAAGAGAACATAAAGGATTAATCCTATCATGACATATATTATCATTATTTATTTAGCCCCCATTCAATAATTGTTTTAGAGAGAACTCTAGAGAAGGGTATCTTTCGTTTCATATCTCTTCAGGGGTAAACCTTATTTGGAGGGAATGGTATAATTTGGCCATTTCCTTTAATGTATCAGTTGGGGTGTAGTATTTTAATACGTTAGTACAGTATTCAGGGTATGAGTATGACAACATAACATCTCAGCAGTTCGCATGCATTATAATGTATTTATCTAGACAATGTTAGCTGAATGCATTTTTGGAATAGAGATAGGGTAAATGATATTAGCACTCAACCTGTTAGGGCTAGGCCACACTAGTGCGTTTTTCGCGCTCGTTTCACGCTCGCGTTTGCGCCCGCGATTTTCGCTAAAATGGAAAACGCGGGAACGCAAAAATTCCCGCGATTCCGATGCGCATACGATTGCGTGTCCGTTCGCGTTTTGGTAACGCATGCGTTCACATTTTTGGTGCGTTAACGCATGCGTGTCCATAACGCGAAAAAGGGGAAACCGCATGTGCAAAACGCGAACGCGATAACGCTCGCAATTTTGTGCACGATTCTGTGCGTTGCAGTGTGGCCTCACCCTTAATGAGTCAGCCAGGTTCTTTTGCTCAGGTTAAATGGAGGTAATCGTCATATGTTTAGGGCATGTACAATCCCATCAGATTTGGGGCATATTTATAAGGATTGTCTTTTCGCCAAATAATTAGCGCAGAACATCGCAGCGAAAAATAGCACCATTGGGGCTCGTTTCGCCTTATTTATAAAAAAGCGAAAAAAACACACTTTACGGCTGAAAAAGGCGAAAGGGGCGCGCAATAAAGAGCGAAAAGTATCGCAGCGAAAACTTAACGCATCTAAGAAGACTGCATTGCGAAAACCATTCGAAACCAGAAAAGCCCACTAGAAAATGATGTCAAGTTCAAAATGGCCACCTCACATTTACCATGAAGTCAGCCAGTCTTATTTAGTCAATCTTCTTAGAATTTCTCAATTGGAATACAATTTTTTTGCACTGCACATTCGCCTTTCTAATGCGCGATCGCTTTTCCAAGGCATATTCCATTAAATGCGCAGTCGCCTTTCTAATGTGTGTTCGCCCTTCTAATGCACGTTCGCTTTTCCAAGGCATATTACATCTAATGCACGATTGCCTTTCTAATGTCGCTTTTCCAAGGCATATTACATTCTAATGCGCGATCGCCCTTCTAATGCGCGTTCGCTTTTTCCAGGCATATTACATTCTAATGCGCGATCGCCCTTCTAATGTGCTTTTCAAGACATATTACATTCTATGCGCGATCGCCTTTCTAATGTCGCTTTTCCAAGGCATATTACATTCTAAGGCGCGATCGCCCTTCTAATGCGCGTTGCTTTTTCAAGGCATATTACCCATTAGAATGTGCAATCGCTTTTCGAAGGCATATTCCCCATTATAATGTACGATTGCCTTTCTAATGTGCGATGACTTTTACGGTGGGTCCCAGCAACCTCAGCAGGGCACAGGGACAATGACCCAATTTCTTTTGTTCTGTATTTTTTGATATTCCAGCTGCGACTACATCTTCTTGTCAGGAGTCAGCCTGCGTTACCAAAACGGAAATGGATGCGCAATGCATGCACATGGGAAATTGCGTGGATTTTGTGTGTTCCTGCAGTTTCCATTCTAACCAAATCGCATGCGCTTTTGCCAACGCAAAACGCATGCACAAACGCTTAAAAAACGTGTAAGTGTGGCCTAGTCCTAAGTGATTGCGCGTCCGTTTGAATTTTGTTAACACATGCATTCCCTATTTTTGTGCCGTTAACGCTTGCTTTTCATAATGGAAAATGGGAAAAAGCTGGCTGGGGCCAGTATAGAGGTGGGTGGAAGAGGGACAAGAAAGGTTGATGAAAGAGGTAGTTTTGTTAGGGTTACTAGGGGAAGTGGAGGACGGAAGAGTAGGGGGGCTTCTTCCCAGATTGTCCATCCCAACAGATTTGCCGCCTTAGGTAATGAAGTGGAGGAGGACACCTCGGAATTAGCGTGTATGGAGGGGGCTAGTCCCTTGAGCACCCAGGGGACTGCCATCTGTGATACAAGGGAGGAGGAACGAAGGGTCAGGAATGCAAGGCAGGTGGTAGTGGTAGGGGACTCCATTATAAGGAAGGTAGATAGGGTAATCTGCCGCCAAGACCCTACATGCCGAACTGTGTGTTGCCTGCCTGGTGCTAGGGTTCGGCATGTGGTGGATCGTGTAGACAGATTATTGGGTGGGGCCGGGTGTGACCCGGCGGTCTTGGTTCACATTGGTGCCAATGACAAAATTAGAGGTGGAGGTGAGGTCCTTAAACATGATTTCCGAGAGCTAGGGGCCAAGATAAAAGCAAGGACCTCCAGGGTAGTGTTTTCAGAAATACTACCGCAGCCACGTGCTAAGCCAGGGAGACAGCGGGAGCTTAGGAGCATTAATGCGTGGCTAAGAGAGTGGTGTAAGGAAGAAGGGTTTGGGTTTATTGAGAACTGGGCAGACTTTGCTGTCGGCTACAGGCTCTTTAGTAGGGATGGGTTGCACCTCACTGATGGTGGCACAGCTGTTTTAGGGGAGAAGATGGCTAGAGGGTTGGAGGAGATTTTATACTGTTCAGTGTGTTAGTACCAGAAAACTATAGAGTTTACTTGCTCCAAGCCATCGTAAAGGAGTATGTGTATATATTAAAAAAGAATTGAAGCCAAATTTAAAAGAAGAGATAGCTGGTGATATGGATGATAAAGTGGAGGCAATATGGGTGGAATTAGGCAACAGGAAAGGGGGTAATGTCATTGTTGGTGTCTGCTATAAGCCGCCAAATGCTAGCAGAGAGGAGGTGAGTCAACTTCATATGCAGTTGGCAAGGGCTGCAAGTTTGGGGAGTGTGCTCATTATGGGGGACTTCAATTACCCTGACATTGATTGGTGTGGTGGAACTGCCATCACAGAAAAAGGCGATGAGTTCCTGAATTTGCTGCAGGATAATTTTCTCTCACAGGTGGTTGAGGTTCCTACTAGAAAAGGAGCTCTGTTGGATCTGGTAATATCTAACATTGTGGAGCGCATTATAGATATAAAGGTAACTGGAAGGGATCATGTTCTAGAGTATGTTTCAAGGACTGACATTATAAGTAGTAACCAGCATGGATTTAGGAGGAATAGATCTTGTCAAACTAACTTGCTTGGCTTTTATGAGGAAGTAAGTAGAAATTTAGACTCTGGTATAGCAGTAGATGTAGTTTACTTGGATTTTGCAAAGGCTTTTGATACAGTCCCCCATAGGCGACTAATGAATAAGCTAAGGTCTGTTGGTCTGGGGAGTCACATTTGTACATGGATAGAAAATTGGTTAAAGAATAGGATGCAGAGAGTAGTTGTTAATGGGGCTTCATCATTATGGACTAAAGTGCTAAGTGGGGTGCCACAGGGTTCTGTGTTGGGGCCGCTTCTATTTAATCTATTTATTAATGATTTGGAAGTGGGTATTGTCAGCAAGGTTTCTGTGTTTGCTGCCGACACAAAACTTTGTCGACCATTAAAAACTTCAGAGGATGTGCAATCGTTGCAAGGGGATCTAGATAGATTATCACATTGGGCTGCTAAGTGGCAGATGAAATTCAATGTTGATAAATGTAAGGTGATGCATTTTGGACTTAAAAATACTTGTGCTACTTATACTATAAATGGCTCTGTGTTAAGTGAATCCCTGTTGGAAAGGGATCTTGGAGTTTTGGTGGATAACAAACTTAAAGGTAGCAAGCAGTGCCAGGCGGCAACAGCCAGAGCCAGCATGGTATTGTCTTGTATAAAGAGAGGTATGGATTCAAGGGAGGAAAATGTAATTCTCCCTCTTTACAAAGCATTGGTAAGGCCTCATTTGGAATATGCAGTGCAATTTTGGAATCCTGTGTACAAAAAGGACATCTTTGAAATGGAAAGGGTTCAGAGGAAGGCTACTAAATTAATAAGGGGATTGGGGGAGCTTGAATATGAAGAGAGACTGGAAAAGTTACAATTATGTACGCTGGAGAAAAGGCGCTTGCGTGGGGATATGATTACTGTGTATAAATACATTAACGGGCCATACAATAAACTATCTGGGGCATTGTTCACCAAGAGAACATGTCAAAGGACACGAGGACATCCCTTAAGACTTGAAGAAAAAAGGTTTAGGCTTCAAGCTCGGAAAGGGTTTTTCACTGTGAGAACGGTAAGGCTATGGAACTGTCTTCCAGTGGACGTTGTAATGGCAGGTTCATTGGTCATTTTCAAAAAAAAGCTGGATGAGTTTCTGCAAACAAGGAATGTTGCAAGTTACTGGTATTGATACATAAAGTAGAGTTGATCCAGGGAAATTTCCGATTGCCACTTGGGGTCAGGAAGGAATTTTTTCCCCCTTCATAAATTTGGTGGGGGGTTTTTGCCTTCCTCTGGATCAACAGTTAGGCAGGAAATGAGGATATTGCTAGATGGGTTGGACTGGATGGACGTATGTCTTTATTCAACCTCAAAAACTATACTATACCTGTTGGGTCCGCTTGTACCAAATGACTGTATATTGAACAACCCCTTTTATATGTCATCATTATTATTATTATTATTATTGATTTATATAGTGCCAACATCTTCCATGGCACTTTACAATTACATAGTCATACATTAAATACAGGGTAATACATATTACAAAGTCATACTTATTGCATACACAGGTAATACATAATATACGTAAACAGAGTGTGGAGTTTCTTACAGCAATACCATGATATAATAGGAAAGAGGACCCTGCCCAAAGTGCTTAAGGACTAGATGATATGGGGGTGAGACAAAAGGTGACGGGAATCGGTAGGCTGTAAATAGATTGGCAGTGGTTTAATTTTTATGTCTTCGCTGAGGCCTTTGTCCCCTTGTATAATAGGCCAGTATTTCTTAAAGGCCTGTTTTATGCTTCCAGAGGTATAGTTGTATTTCTGAATAAAGGGTAGCCTTCCAGGAGTTCCTGGTACCAACCAAGAATTCCAAATAGACAGTGATGAAATAAATGGATATTTGGCTAATATAAGCAGATTCCTGCACCTGGACAGCAGGGTATAGGCAGGGCTGCATAAGGTTTTAATTTAGCAGGGGGCTTATTGGAGAATGCTATATGGGTAATTGTAGGGAGCATTGCCAGGTTTTAGGTTGTATAAGGGGGAGGGTATCGGTAGGGGAACACTGAAGATATCATGATATATATTGGTCTATTATTCATTTTGCCCCTTTTGATAGTTGGTCTTAGAAGGAAGCTCTAGACGAGGGTATCCTTTGCATTGCATTTCTCCAGATTTAATATATTAGTTGGTGGTGTAGCGTTTGATACATGAGTACAGTATTCAGATAGATCGCACATGCGCATAGAAGACAAGGTCCGTCGGGACCTGTCAGACTACACGCCGGGGGAGCGAGGGAGCGGGTAAGTTTCTAACCTTCTCTCCTGGCTCCTGTGTGTTCTATTGAAGAACGGAAGGTAAGGCACAGCTTCTTTACCTCCCGTTCTTCAATAGAACTGGATTCCCAAAACTTATAAAAACAAGTGGAGATACCCTTTAAGGTTGTATGGGGGGGGGAGTAAGGGTAAGAGAACATAAAGGATTAATCCTATCATGACATATATCTATCTATTATTTATTTAGCCCCCATTCAATAATTGTTCTTAGAAGAGAACTCTAGAGAAGGGTATCTTTCGTTTCATATCTCTTCAGGGGTAAACCTTATTATGGAAGGGAATGGTATATATTTGGCCATTTTCCTTTAATGTATCAGTTGGCGGTGTAGTATTTTAATACGTTAGTACAGTATTCAGGGTATGAGTATGACAACATAACATCTCAGCAGTTCGCATGCATTATAATGTATTTATCTAGACAATGTTAGCTGAATGCATTTTTTGGATAAGAGATATAGGGTAAATGATATTAGCACTCAACCTGTTAGGGCTAGGCCACACTAGTGCGTTTTTCGCGCTCGTTTCACGCTCGCGTTTGCGCCCGCGATTTTCGCTAAAATGGAAATCGCGGGAACGCAAAAATTCCCGCGATTTCCGATGCGCATACGATTGCGTGTCCGTTCGCGTTTTGGTAACGCATGCGTTCACCATTTTTGGTGCGTTAACGCATGCGTGTCCATAACGCGAAAAAGGCGAAACCGCATGTGCAAAACGCGAACGCGATAACGCTCGCAATTTTGTGCACGATTCCTGTGCGTTGCAGTGTGGCCTCACCCTTAATGAGTCAGCCAGGTTCTTTTGCTCAGGTTAAATGGAGGTAATCGTCATATGTTTAGGGCATGTACAATCCCATCAGATTTTGGGGCATATTTATAAAGGATTGTCTTTTTCGCCAAATAATTAGCGCAGAACATCGCAGCGAAAATAGCACCATTTGGGGCTTCGTTTCGCCTTATTTATAAAAAAGCGAAAAAAACACACTTTACGGCTGAAAAAGGCGAAGGGGCGCGCAATAAAGAGCGAAAAGTATCGCAGCGAAAACTTAACGCATCTAAGAAGACTGCATTGCGAAAACCATTCGAAACCAGAAAAGCCCACTAGAAAATGATGTCAAGTTCAAAATGGCCACCTCACATTTACCATGAAGTCAGCCATGTCTTATTTAGTCAATCTTCTTAGAATTTCTCAATTGGAATACAATTTTCTTTTGCACTGCACATTCGCCTTTCTAATGCGCGATCGCTTTTCCAAGGCATATTCCATTATAATGCGCAGTCGCCTTTCTAATGTGTGTTCGCCCTTCTAATGCACGTTCGCTTTTCCAAGGCATATTACATTCTAATGCACGATTGCCTTTCTAATGTCGCTTTTCCAAGGCATATTACATTCTAATGCGCGATCGCCCTTCTAATGCGCGTTCGCTTTTTCCAGGCATATTACATTCTAATGCGCGATCGCCTTTCTAATGTCGCTTTTTCAAGACATATTACATTCTATGCGCGATCGCCTTTCTAATGTCGCTTTTCCAAGGCATATTACATTCTAAGGCGCGATCGCCCTTCTAATGCGCGTTTGCTTTTTCAAGGCATATTACCCATTAGAATGTGCAATCGCTTTTCGAAGGCATATTCCCCATTATAATGTACGATTGCCTTTCTAATGTGCGATGACTTTTACGGTGGGTCCCAGCAACCTCAGCAGGGCACAGGGACAATGACCCAATTTCTTTCTGTCCTGTATTTTTTGTATATTCCAGCCTGCGACCTTACATCTTCTTGTCAGGAGTCAGCCTGCGTTACCAAAACGGAAATGGATGCGCAATCGCATGCACATGGGAAATTGCGTGGATTTTTGTGTTCCTGCAGTTTCCATTCTAACCAAATCGCATGCGCTTTTGCCAACGCAAAACGCATGCACAAACGCTTAAAAAACGTGTAAGTGTGGCCTAGTCCTAAGTGATTGCGCGTCCGTTTGAATTTTGTTAACACATGCATTCCCTATTTTTGTGCCGTTAACGCTTGCTTTTCCATAATGGAAAATGGGAAAAAGCACGTGAAAACGCAAAACAAACAAGAATTGCACACAAAATCGTGTGCGATAACGATCACAATTTTGTGCTTGATTTGGTGGGTTATAGTGCCTTGGCTTAAGGCACGTGATATGTGGACAATTTGCATCATTACATCTGTCTTTAAACATTGGGAGGATTATATCTGCTTAATGTCACATTTTATACAGTTATCAGTTTCTATTCTCAAACTTACAAAAACAAAAAAGTAGGAATATATTTGTTGGGATAATAATAATATGCATTATAAAAATACCTTTACGCATCTTTTCCACAAATGCAGGCCTCCTTCTCTTTAGGTCACTCCAGTTCCTTTGCAGGTCCTGGAGTGACAGTTGGATGCCATATTTCCTCCCAATTTTCCTTTGGAGGCTCTCCATAATAAGGCGTTTTTTCTTTTTTTTGTCTGTGGTCCCCACAGGCAGGGTGTCATAATTTGTTTTGGTGAGCTGTCTCACCATCAGCTTTAAGTAACACCTCGTCATCCTGAATAGAGCGAAAACGCCCCGCCCCCTTGCTTTGGCACCAAAACGGCCGCGCTCTTAAATGCGAAAATACATGCTCGCTTTCGCTATTCGCTTTCTAAAATAAAAGTGCAATTATGGAGAGTCTGCATAGGAACATTTCCAGGAAATCTCACCTGGACATTTGGTTAAAGGACCTCCCAATCAATTGGAGCAAATGAAAGACGAGGATGCCTGGATTTGTGTCTGACAAAAGGACCAAGATGTCTGGTAGTAGTTTGACAATACACATTATTCTTGGTCCCAAAAATGTATTACATATTCCTGCGTTGAATTAGTAATGTTTGCTATAAAAAAAGCTAACCTAATATAATGTGATAGATTAGATGAACTTATTATTTTAGAATGATGTATCTAAACCTATATAATGCTCAAAATGTCTAAAGACATTGTGCCCATCTTGCACATATCATGTGCTTGAAACAAAGACCATTCCAACCAGATTTGTCCGTTCCTAAACTCATCTAAGATTAGATTATACATTTCTAAACAAATGGAGAACTTTAACAAATTTCAAGATAATGTTGGCTCAACTGCTCCAGAGTAAGAGGAGATGGACTATGATGAGGAGGGTGAGGAGTAGCAGCAGGAGGAGAAGCCACAGGAGGAGGAGTAGGTGCTGCAGCAGGAGGAGGAGGCACAGCAGCAATGAACTCCAATTACTCGGGCTAAATATGGCGGAGTATTTGAAAGTTATTATGGTGGACATGGGCCACATTCCAAAAAGTCTTAAGAGAATGGAGAGAAGGAAGGCCTTTTCATGTGTGCCTAAGTAGTGGCCTGGTGTTTGTTTTTCCGTTTGTAGATTTTCCTGGCTTTTTGGAGAGGGAATTGGATAAATGTGAAAAATGTAATCCCAAAGTCCGATTCCTAATCTCTACACGGCAAATATTCCACTTTCATGGCTGCAGAAACCAACAAGGACCACCTAGTTGTCCACCTTCCTAAGGGAAAAATACAAAAAAGAAAAAGAAAAAAGCGCGAAAATAGCAAATACGCATGTGCATGTGTTGCGCGCGAAATGAAAGACGCGAAAATGGCAAATGCGCAAGTGCATGTGTTGTGCGCAAAATGAAAAAAGCGAAAATGGCAAATGCGCATGTGCATGTGTTGCGCGCGAAATGAAAAACGCGAATACGCATGTGTATCGCGCAAAAATAAAGTCGCACTTTGATCCGTATTGACGCACAATTAGCGCGTCTTTCGTCCGCGAAAAATAAACCAATGAGCGAAAACACTCCCTATTTCCCAACCCTTAAAAAGATCACACCCTTCACATACACCATGTGGCCGTAGGTTCTCTTTGAACATGGAAAAAGAACAGCGAGGTGGAGGAAAGAGAACCCAGAAAACCAAACACACTGAAGGTGAGTACCTTGGGAAATCTTGTTAGTTTTAAACCCAAACAGGTGTGCTATCTCATTCCTACATTTGTCAAGAAATAATCTATATGTGTTAGCTTCTTTTTGGCAACCTTTTAGCATAAGATTAGTGAGATTAAACCTAAAAATCAGATTGTTTGTAATGATGCTCCTTTGGCCAGAAGTGCATTTTATTTAGAAAATGGTAAATCTCATCTATGGGACTAATGTGCAACGTTTGGAACCATAACTGTTTTGCTTACATCTCCCTCTATGTATGTAGGTAATGGCACTATGAATTTTGAAAACACACAGGGAGATAACTCCTCTAACTTAGTTTGTTGTTTGGCTGACCTTAACCCTTGGTGTGTGGGGTGTGCAGTTTGGAGGATTTTACCTAACTAAATGTAATTACACATTATGCAACAGTCACTCTGGAAATGTTCACATAATCTTGACAATACGCAATCCCTTTTTTTTTTGGACTCTTCTTTGCAGTGTCAGGAACTTGCTTTAGGTGTGTATCTGCACAAATTATGTTGAAGTAAGTCCATGCTGACCCAAAAATATATACAACATATTTGTGCACAAACACACCAATCCTCCTTACTCCTTAAATGCAAAGATTAGGAGCTATGTCACTTTGGTGTAGGTTACAACATGGTTCCTTAGCACACAGGAAATAGGGAAACATGAGAGAACCTATCAAGGAATTCACACAAAACTTAAACTAATCTGTATTTAAAATGTGGATTCAACACATCAAACAATTGCAGGCAGACTTCCCACCAACCAACCAAATACACAAACCCCATCAAATCATTTTTTGTTTGTGACTCTCTAAAGAAAAAGATGTAAAATAACAGAAAACAGTGTGTTTTTGCTAACAGATACAGATGTGGCAGCTCCCACCCATTATGGGACACTTCCCAAAGCCAAGCGTGCTGCACCCCTAAAAGCAATATTTGAGCAAATGCTGGAGGAGGAGCTTTCAGATTTGGAGCTGAGCTCAGAAGAAGCTCAGGAACTGGAGCAGACTCCAATGGCCCCAACCGAGCCTCAGCATGCCTCCCTTTCGGAGGTTGCCGTTCCAGCTCCCACCTCTCCACCTAAAGGGAGCAAAAGCAAAAAAAAGACAACTTTGGAAGAGGGGGAAGCACAAAAACTGGGTAAGATAAATGCAGGTTGGCTCTTAAAACCGTATTTATGTGAATGATAACATTCTAAATGCTTTCACTTCTGTAATATATTAGGTGGAGGCCTCCGAAATGTGAGATTTAGCTATGAGGAGAATAGGGCCCTTGTAGAAGCTGTGGTCCCCAAATGGGACACCTTATTTGGTGCAAAGTCCCTCAAGCTATCAGCTGGCCGGAAGAAAGCAATTTGGAGCCAAATAGCAAACCATGTGAATGCTGTGAGCACCTACAGAAGGGATGTCTCATTAGTGAAAAAACGACTCAGTGATATTAAGGGGTAAATGTTTATTTTGTTACTATACAAACAATTAAAGAGAAGCGATTGGAATATCTTACTCTTTTTAGAAAAAGAATAATGTATCTTAGTACAAAGATTGCAACAATATAGTCCAGTAACATACAATTGTGATGTAAATATATTAATCACTTTGTCCCAAATCTTGTCTTTCTACTTAGGTCCATCAAGAAAAAGTTGGCCGCGGGTTGCCTGCCCATCCCCGCCGCGGGAGGTTAGTATCGGCTGACTTCGCCACCTTCAAGGTGGCAAAGTAAAACAGCCGATACTAGCCGAGCGAAACCAGTACCGCCGCTTTATAAATAGAAGCGGCGGTAACAGGTAAGTATCGCCGCGAAAGGTTAACGCTTCGTTAACTTTTCGCGGCCGTTTTCGGACTTTTATAAATCGCGGTAAACGCGATTTATGCGTTAATGTCCGCGAAAACGGCCGCGAAAAGTTAACGAACCTTTATAAATATGCCCCCAACTGTATGCTGCAATGGGAGGAGAGGTTGTGGTTGGTTTAGAAAGACCATTTGCGGACACTGACCAAGAAGGTAAATGTGAAATGTTACATCCGTTATCTAACAATAATATTATGACATTAGTTATGAGGAAGCCAACAAATAAGAGTAAAGAAGGAAATTGTACACAGGCAGACACAGAGAAGGACAGACACATACACAGAGAGACACAAATAAGAGTAAAGAAGGAAATTGTACACAGGCAGACACAGAGATGGACAGACACATACACAGAGAGACACAGATACGGACAGACACACACGGATGGATACACACGGACAGACAAATATAAACCCACATGGACAAAGACACACACTTTATAACTAAAATCAACATTTGAGATAGATGACTATGATTGTGTAATTGGCTTTGCATTATTTCAATATTTCTCCTTTTTTAACAGATGTGCCTCAGATGCCAGCCACACCTGAGGGTCCCGCAGAAATTGCCAGGCCAGCAACACCGGAGGGGCCAGGAGATATCGACCTGCCAGCAGTGGCTTCAGAACCCGAAGATAATGGTAAGTGTCGTTGAAAAAAGACTTATGAGAGAAACAATCTGAGGAAAGAAACAACAAGTTTAGTCCGTAAAACAGACACACTGATTACTGTGACATGGATCACTACAGATTATATTTCCACAACCCTAAGTCAACTACAACTTCACACATGTCCTATGGGATTAAGTTAGTGTCATTGATCATCTTTCTGTCCTGTTCATCTGTGGTGAGCTTCCAGTCAACCCCATTTCTCTTTACCTATGACTTTAATAATACCTAGCAATGTGGCTAATTTTTTTTTCTTTTTAAATGTAGAGGATACCCCCATCCTCCTCCGCCAGGTTTCACCAGCTTGGGAAGCCACAGATCCGCAGACTCCCCCTATTGCTGTGACTCCCTTGAACCAGCCTCCCAGCCCTCTGACTACAGCAGCACAAAGGAGCCAATTGCTCCAACATGTTTTGGCCAACGAAGAGCTGCTGCGAAGAGTGACCAGGCAACGACGACAAGAAAGACGTCGAAAATATACAATGTTGAGCAAAATCTATGGGAAGGTGGCTGAGTTCACCCAACAACAAAGCGTGTATCAACAAGAAATGTTGAAACTAAAAAGGGAGGAGCTGCAGCTTTTAAAGGAGCTTAAAGACATCAAGCTCCAAAAGTTACAGATACTCCAGGCTCAGCAAGCCGTGGGGGATCCTACACCTGCTGCGGAGATGGGAGAGTCTTCAGCAGGAAGTGCTGGTCCTGTTGCCAAAAAAACAAAACAGCCCAAACCTATAGAAAAACCGGCTAGAAGAAGAAGTCGACTAGCCGGTTAGCTTCTAGTCAGTAGTTTATTTATTTATTTTTTTTCTATATTCACATGAATAAATGTGCGTTTGCTTTATCAAACATTTCTTTGCCATTTGTCTTCTGTTAATGTCGATGTCCAGATGGATGTGTGGGCGTCCTCAGCAGTAGTAGTGGGGTGTCTGTTGATGAGGGAGCAGGTTCAGGTCATCTGTGTTTTCTTCCTCCTCAGCTCTTTGCTTCTCATCCTCTGTGATTTGGGAAATACAATATTTTCGGTATAATGTCATGTTAGCGGACGTAAGGTATATGTCATTAATAGATAGTGGGTGTCATTAGCATACATGCTCTGTGCTGAAAATCAAGGTTAAAGTTGAGCTAAACAAGATTAAATTGGATACTGCAAGTTTCATTACATATTAGCACTAGCTGAAGGAGAATTCCTAAAGACATCTATGCAATGGGAGCAATGTATTTAAGAAAGCATTTGCACCACTTTTAACTACACTATTTAACACCAGCTAGCTAATGGCTGCTGTTAAAGTGGCACTGTCCTCAAATCCATTTTGTGATTTCCACACAGGTCCAAAGCAGATGGTAAAGACCAAACTCCACATTTCACCTTCTAATTAGCACCATTGCAATGCTAGCATAAGGACATTGGCATGCACACACTGATACATTGTTGTGAAAACTGGCACTGCAGAGCCAGGCACTGGTTAAATGCTTGGAACACAGATCATGTTCAAAATGCTTTTGTACACAGAACCCTGGGAAAGCAGTTGCCATACAGACTGGTATTTTCAGAACCTTACCACAAAATGGGGCCCATTCTTGGACAAGGGCCCTGGTGCATTCGCATCTCCTGCACTCCTGGTATCTACGCCCCTGTACAATAAGAAACACACAATCATTTAAAAACTTCACAATTAATCTATATATATTCTAGAAGGTTGCCTCTTTGGAAAGGCAACATTTGTTTGAGGTTTAACCAAAACAAAATGCATTAATGGTCGCTTAAACTAGCGCATATGGAAGGAGAGCAAACGTCACTACATGGAACAGGGACTTGCTATAGTGCGTCAAACCCTCTGTGTGTAATAGAGGGGAGCAGCCTAACGGAGGTGTATGAGGGAGCTATGTAACGAGTATGGGAAGTTGGGGGGGGGAACAATACATTCCTATTGATTATTCATTCTACTGGTCCTTCACAAATAGCATTAGGAAGTAATGAAAAACTAGTTAAACTAAATGAGACATACCCAAAAGTAGTAGCAGTCAAATAGTGTCAGTTAGGGGCAGGTCAGCCTTCTTTAGGATCCTAATAAAGGGAAAAGAGAATCAGTATAACATACCGTATGACATTAAACATGTTTTTTTGGACACGTATAACATAGTAAAATATACATTAACATTGGTCATCTCAACTTACCCTGAAAAAAAGAAGCAATTAATTGTGCCCTTGTCCTTTGTCCATCTTCAGAGATATCCTCAGCATCTACAGACGGCCCCTCATCCTCGGCTGCCAGCATATCATCATTGTGCAGCTGTACCCCATGCTTTATTGCTAAATTATGGAGCACAGCGCACACAATGGTGATATCTGACACCTTCCCGGGAGAATAAAGGAGTTTTCCACCGGTAGATGAGAGACACCGGAAACGTGATTTCAAGACTCCGAAGAGTCTTTCAATCACGTTTCTTGTCTGACAGTGTGCTAAATTATAGCACCTCTCTGCAGGTGTCCTTGGATTCCTCAGGGGGGTCATGAGCCAGGAATGAATCCCATACCCTGCGTCTCCTATTTGGAAAGGGGAAATAATGGATGTAAGTCATTTGGATACACATTCCCTTTAAAATGGAGGAAAAGAACCACTTACCCACAAGCCAGCCCTCTGGCATCCGTCCGCTGGTAAACTTGCGGTAGAGAGCTGACTGGCGCAAAATATGGGAGTCGTGGCAAGTTCCAGGAAACGCACTGTTTATACTCAGAATGCGCAGGTGGGAATCACACACCACCTGAACATTAAGAGAATGGAAGTGTTTTCTGTTAAGATACACTTCCATTCTGTGTTTAGGTGGTGCGAGCGCAATATGCGTACAATTAATGGCTCCTAGGCAGTTGGGAAAACCCCCTCGCAGAAAAAAATCTGATTTGATGTTTTGCCACTCTGACTCACTGGATGGAAAGTGGATATATTCTCTGGACAAGGGAAAAATTGCACTCAGAACCTTGGGAAGGATCCTAGAAAAAGAAGGCTGACTCATGCCAAGGATTGTGACGTCACAGGCTGGAATGTGGCATTGCCAAAAAAATAAAGGACAGACAAAAGCTTTGTCATCCCAGTCAATGCCACATTCCGCCTTGTTGATGGCTCCAACAAATCGCCCAGTTTGCCGTACAACTCCTGTATGGCTGGGCGATTTAGGCGAAAGTGACGCACAACCTCCTCATCAGACAGCTCGTCCAGAAGACAAAATCTCCTTCGAAAGAAACGAGGCTGTCTGATCCTAGCTGAAACATTTTCCCTCCTCTGCACTCCACGCTGCCTGTGTTCCTCCTCATCCAGCAACACAGCAGTTGCTGACGCAATTAGATTGCCACAGGCCACAATAAGGATCTCCTCCTCACTCATTTTCTCTACCCACAATGATCTGCTTAATCTGCTGGTTTAAATAGTGTTTGTTATCAATCAAACTTTATTGTTCCTGTTTTCTAAAGTCGGTCCAATTTGTGTCCAAATAAGGGAAAACCACATCCGATCTTTGTTAGTGACTTGCCAGCTGTTAAACGTTATTGGCACTATATTTCAATTATACGAAAATTGTGCGAATTTGGAGAAACTAAACCAAGTAAGTGAACAACATTCCCATTAACCAGAAAAACGCCCAGTCAAAAGATGAACGCGCATGCGTATTCAAAAGGCGATCGCGCATTAAAAAAGTGATTGCGCATTCAAAAGACGATCGCGCATTAGGAAAGAGATCGCGCATTAGCAAGATGAGCGGGTAGTAGAAAGGCGAACGCGCATTCAAAAGGCGAGCGCGCATTAGCAAGACGAACAGACAATGATTTTTTAAAGGGTGAAGCCAAACCAGCACGTTTTTTGCGTTTGCGTCCACGTTTTGCGTTGATTTCAGATTGCATGTCCATTTGCTTTTGGAGAATATCAGGGAGATTCAATATAAGTTCTTATCGTTTAAAATGCTGGTAATTTTGCCCCAACCAATCAGATCTTATTTAACATGTGAAAGCTAACATCTGATTGGTTTGGGCAAAATTAGCACCATTTTCAATGATATGAACTTTTATTGAATAACCCTGTATATGCGTTCACCATTTTGGATGCATTAACGCATGCGTTTCCATAACGCAAGACGGAAAAAACGCATGCACAAAATAAATACGTACAACAATCACGGCCAATATCGCTTGCAATTTTGTGTCCCGTTCCTGTGCGTAGCAGTGTGTCCTGAGCCAGGCTGAGGCCACACTGCAACGCACATGAATCGCACATCAAATCACGAACACTATTGCACACATGTGCATTTGCGTGCGAAAACGTGTGAAAAAAGCGCAAGTGTTGCCTAGCCCTTATTAACGCCACCAAAAAGAAGAGCATAAAGCACGCACCCTGAATGCTAACAATTGACCTCGCATTGCAAATGAAAAAATGAGCCTACATTGCAAACGCTAAAACACACCGAGAAAGAAGGGGGTGACGGTACGTTCACGTGAACGGCAAAATAGCAGAACTCATTTGAAGTCCAAGCTACATTATCCATACAGACCACAATGGAAAAATCGATATCTTCATCTTGTGTTCCAAAAACATGTAAGAACATTTGTCTGAATGGCTTTTACATTTTTGCCTTAAAAATCAGGAACCAATCAAACATGCCGTTTCGCTCAAACAATGACTTTTCACCACCTTCAGGGTCGCGCAAATCTTTCGCTCTTTTTAACGCAAAAACCACCTTTTGCTCTTTTATAAATCGTGTTATGCCTTTTCGCTCCCTTTTCGCTAAAATTACCATTGCGAAGTAAGGCGAAAAGGGTTTTAGCGATAGCTCGTGGAAACGGTTTCGTCATTCGTTAATGCTACCTTTATAAATAGCGTTAACTGTCTTTTTGGCGAAAACCCATGCAAAAAGCGAATGCGAAAACATTTTGCTACTTTTCGCTCTTTTAAAAACATGGCCCTTTGTATGTTAGTATAATTTACTACATTGTTTATCTTAAATAGCATATATAAATCACACATTTATCCAGTTTTATAAGCATGAGGGATTGCGTGGTATAGAATAGCAGATTACCATAGGTTAGTATAAGTAGTATTGTCAGTGTCACCATATCTCAATTGAAAAGAAAAAAGTCTCTGTCTTTAGTGGGCTCCCATCATCAGTTACAGGATAATAGTATGAAGTAGCATGCTGTAATTCGCTTTAGTTTATTTGTTTCCAATGGTGCATAAGGGTGCATTTAGATGTATAGTTTCAAGAGGTGAGATGGGAGGAGTGGGGGTAGGTAGGAGTGATGTTTAGGGGGACAGAGCATCTCAAAATTATTCCCTTACCAAAGTTTAGAAAATATGCTGGCTTGCTGGTCAATTGTAGAAAAGGGAAATCTGGCTGGTGAGTCTAGATCGTAGGATGAGGAGATTAAAGATAGTGTAATTTCTCAGATATGTAGTAAGAGGGCAAAGTTAAAAGATTATAATACCCATCATGGTCAATGGGAGTCAAGCCAGGCACAGGCATCAGCAGGGCTCTCAAAAAATTTGACCCGATCATCAGCCACAACTCTCAAACGTGCTGGGTAAACCATAGAGTAAGTAAATCCTGCCGGTGCATGACGTTTTTTTATTTCCATAAAAGTAGCTCTCCAGCGCTGCAGATCTAATGAATAATCTGGGAAGATCTTTATAGCGGAGTTGTCGTAGACCAGGTCTGCAGTGGTTCGTGCTTGTCTTAATATCCAGTCCCTGTCCCGGGCGTAAAGGAGCCTGGTGATAAGAGATCTTGATGGTGCTTCCGGGACCTTGGCTGGGATACGGTGGGTGCGTTCTATCACAAAGCGGAAAAGTGTATCAGGGACAGGGTGGATCATGTCTTCTTATAGATTCGTGTTTCTGCCTCTCCAACACGATGTCTAATGTTTTGCATATCATGTCTGAGGAGGGAGATCTCATCTCCAATCTCGTCTCCTCTATCATATTTGCCAAGGATTGTTGCGAGTCCTGGATGGCTCCGAGGAGGTGCTGCTGTACCTCGGTGAGTGAAGACTCTTTGCAGGTAGGTAATGTGGTTACAGAGTTGTTGTTGTCTGATGCATCCTGTGTGGGGCCTACAGCTTGCGTTTACCTTTGTGTAGATGGTGGCATGGCGGCCTGGTTGTTAGCAGCTCCCTGCCACGCAAATTGTTCCAGCTTTTTTGTTGTTGCCGTTGATTTTTGACCTTTGCGCTTCGTCATCTGAGTTCCAGGGGTACTTGCATGCAATCAGGGAGGATTCTATGTAATTTGGAATGCCTAGATTAGCCACGGATTATTTGTTGGTACCGGAGCTACATCAACTTGCGTCCTACTCAATCAGACCTCAGGCTCCGTCCCTTAGAAAGAAAGGTTAATGATGTCTGGTCCCAGTCTCTAAAAAACTGTTATGTGCCTATTCCTATTCTATTCCTGTATGTCCCTTTAATTTCAAATATCCACTATAACAGTTTTATAGTTTTTATGGCAAATACTATTTTATAGCTATGTTTCTGTTAGATCTATTTCAGATAACCAGATTTGGATGTGATATGGAAGGGTTGAGACATTGATGAAAAACATTCCACTAGTGATTTGGTCAAGATGACACTGCAGGCTTTACATGTAGTGTGTCTTTTAATTTTCCTGCAGCCATAGTTCCATCACCTGACATGCGCTTGAGGAGGTGTGTTCGCCGCTGCACTGTTGAGCACTTCACAAAACTGCAACCAGACTTCTTATAATAAAAACATAACTTTTATTTGCATTCTTTTAAAAAGGTTCTCACCATAGCCAGGAACAGTTCGTACCAATGTCCCATGCATTTCCCTTAGTCATGGACGCTTCCCATTACCCAAAATTCCCCCCCCTTTTTTTTAAAGGGGCAAGGACCAATTAAAAACAATTGTCTTTTTACAATCCAATTTTAACCCCTTAACTCCATTTCAAACAAACGTACTAATATTACAGATTAAACAAGCTTTTCCTATTACAGTATAATACAATACATAAGCAGGTTGAAAAAATCCAATTTGTAGAATATTAATACCCTTAGGATACCAAAGATTATTTATGAAGCTTTCTAAAAATGAGTACAAATATACAGATATACAAAGTTGTTATATAATATTCACCAAGACCAATAAGTCTCATTCATATATAACTTGCAAGTTATTATAACCATAGAACAATATGAGAAATAATGGATGAATTCAGACCAAGGGGCATATTTATAAAAAAATCGAAATAAGCTCAAAAAAATTACCGCCGCACACCGCGGCCGCGAAAATAGCGCTATCGCCGTATTTATAATGGTGAACGCCATTGCCGCGATATGTATCGCGGCCGCGATGTGTTGCGGTCATTTTAAGTCCCTTCGCGGCGATACTGTACAGTATCGCCGCAAAGGGACTTAAAATCCCTTCCCGACGCCTCTGCTAAGGGGGCGGGGCATACGCCCACCCTGCCCACAACCACCCACCGCCGCTTCCCAGCAGCCCCTCCCAGCCCCTTCCCCGCTCGCTGCAATCTCGGAACGGAAGGCTAGGAGGGGCTGCCGGGAAGGGGCACCCCCTCCCCAGCAACCCCTCCAAGCCCCCCGCCCCGGCCGCAGGGAGGGGAAGGGAGGGAGCCGCTGGGAGTGGTGGAGGCACCCTCCAGCGAGGCCCTGAGAAGGGCCTTTTGGGGCTTAAGGGGTCCCGCAGCGCGAACCGGGACCCCCCTCCCCGGCCCTATCAGAGCCTTTGGCGGCACTTACAAGTGCCTTTGGCGGGGTCACCCCCAGTGTGCGGCTCTTAAAAGAGCCCTTGGGTGGGGTCTTCTTTCTTCCAGTCCCGGCGACACCAGCTCCGCCGAGGCCGCCGACCCCCGAGAGGTACCCCTGCGGCCGCCAGGGGTACCCCCGGCGGGCGCCGGCGACCTCAACGAGGCCGATGTTGCCGGCTTCTTGATCCGACGTGACGTCTTTGGGCTGGCAACACCAACACCACTCAGGTCGCCAATGCCAGACAGACTCACTGCGGCCGCCAGTGAGCCCGCTGGCACCGCCGGCCTCAGCGGAGCCGATGTTGCCAACCGCTTCATTCTTCTTTCTTCAGCCATTTGTGGGGGGTTTAGGTAGCGGCGTGGGAAGGGATTTTAAGTCCCTTCCGAACGATACTATCATAGTATCGCCGCGAAGGGGCTTTAAAATTACACCAGACTCGCGGGCCGCGATAGGTATCCCAGGGAATTAGCGCTAGCCGTTATAAATACGGGCGAGTACGAACGCTATTGTTCGCTACGGCGCAGTGTGCGGCGGTATTTTTTTTGCCCTAACATCGTTCTTATAAATATGCCCATAGTTAACAAAAAACGAAAATAACAGTAGGGCAATGGTCATTAACCATTAAACAACCAGAATATCTGGGAACTTCCGAAGATGCACACAGTGCCGTTTCTGCAGATTCAGAAGGAGAAATGGTGTTCCAGGAGTTCCCAAAAAGGAGTGCACACCAGCTTAAGCAAAAAATGTTTTTATTAAACATGTGACGTTTCAGTCCGTGCAAAGTGCTAGCTTATATAGAGGGCAGCAAGACAAACAATAATAAAATATTATTAGAGGAAGACCCTAATATGTAATCTGATAGCAACATCATATATTAAAGTGCATATATAAATGGAAAGTTTGGCATTATACCCAAAGTTGCTAACAAAAAATAAATGGACAAACATCCCTACTATTTTTGCAATAATCATAATACATTCAACAATAAAACATGTTAAAAATATGTTAAAAAAACATAAAACGATTTTTTTTTTTTCAAGTAGGTGATTATGCAATGTGATAAAGTTAATAGTATATAAAAATTAAGAGGAAAAGGCAGCTAGAAAGCTTAGGGAGAGCTCCGATGGTTTCCCAGAGTAAGAGGCGGAGACAGCAAAATATTAATATTAAAATATTAAGAAAGCACTTAACAAACATATGTATATAGTTTTCTAAACAGGCATCCATATTAAATAGTGTGCTACAGTAAGTGATCTAAAAATGACACAGCTAAAAAACAATATTAACTGACAAACTAGTGGTGACCAAGGATATCTGATGTTACTATCTACACCTTTTTTTATTTTTTTAATTTGTGCTAAGATAAATTTAAGACCTAGTTGGATCAAGCCCTATAGGCTGTAAAGTGCCTAATTTATGGAATCCAAAATGACTCCGTCCTCAATTAAGACATGATCTATACTGCACCTCTCTTAAAGGCAAGTCCAGCCCAAAATGAAAACTTACATACAGGTTAAATCACCCCAAAAACCATAAACGGTAAAAAGTTTTGAATCTGAAATATACTAAGTCTAGCCTGAAATCCTGCACAAGTTCTGTTGCCCTGTTCTGCTTCCTGGTTCTTCCAGTAGTAACTGTCAGTTATAGGATTGACAGTTGACATCACAGCACAATGACTGAATGTTAATCCCCTGTCTGCCTCTTATGAGCATGCCCAGCTCAGTGCAGGCTCAGTACATGTTTCTAAATTGCTCAGTTCTCCATGACGTATCCAGAAGCATAGCAGGCATACAGTAATGAATTCATAGGACAAATATGATATATCAACATATTTTAAAGAGGCCATTCTTTCGAAAAGACTTCTATGAGAGAGGAGTGTCCTTTAAAACAGGAATATGGTCAATGACCATTCCTTTAAGTCACATACCAGTGTTTGAATTCAGAAAGTGTGTGCTGCCAACAGGTGAAATTTCAGACTTGTGGTAATAAATTTTGGCTTTTTGGTACGTCTACCTAATGTCACTTCATGCCTCTTGAATCTTTTTTGAAGGGACCACGTTTGCCAACAACATTTTGGAGCAAGGACACTTCAGTAGGTATACGCAAAACTCAGTGTTGCACGTATAGCAAATCTTTCATTTTAAAGTGTCCCTCTAAATGGATGCCAAAGGTTGGCCTGTAATCAACGAGTTGCACACATTGCACAATTAAGCACCAGTAACACCCAGTCTTATCTGACAACTTAAAGGGCATCTATAGTGAAAAAAAACCTTGCCCCATTGCAAAGTTAAATCCATGTACTCTCTGCTGCCTTTCTCCTACCTTGTCAGTGACTTTGTTTTCCATGGTGTCAGATCACACATCACAAGTTTTGATTGACGTACAAAGTAGGAGTGGGAGGAATTGCAATAACGTATTCTTCTAACTCGTTGTATCTCAGTACAGGGAGGGAAGGCTGAAAAAGAAGGAAGAATTATAGAACACGTGGAAGGAGAAAAAAAGTTCATTTTCTCACTTTAGATGCCCTTTAATCGGTGGTGGTTTTTGATATTTATGTATTAGGGTTTTGACCTAACAAAAGGAAGTTTCCTGTGAGGGTAACAAACTGTGAGTGGGCCCTTTCTCTTAAGGACCTGTGATCTCAAGGACATAAAAAAAGAAAGGACACTTAATATTTTGATGGTTGTATGGTGTGTGTGAAAGTTTGAAAATAAGGATTGTTTGACAGTTTTGAAAATAAGGATTTTGTACTGTTAAAAAATTTGTGCAGGATTGAGTGTGCAGTAAGCAGACTAATCTTTCGTCTTCCAGTTAAAGGGGGTGTGGACTTCTATTATCAGTATGTTTTAACCGTGTGTAATCACAAACATGCTGTGAAAGGGTTAAGTGTGTTGGTTTTTTCCCTCTCTTCTGGCATCTTGCACTAATTGGTGTGTGTGGGGGTTGGGGCCTATCAGTTAAATAGGATTCACAGTTGTTGGGCCTGGGTTTGGACCTAACAAAAGGAGCGTTCCTGTGAGTGTAAGAACTTGTGAGTGGCCGCTTTCTCTTTAAGGACCTTGACCTCAAGGACATAAAAAAGAAAGGACATTGAAAAAGAAGGGCGTCACTGTGTTGTGTTGGGGTGTATTAGAAGGGACAGTTTTGTCAGTGACATGCAATGTGCATCGTGGCACCTGTATAGGAACCGAGACGACGTTCCGGGAGGAACCTATGTTGTGTCAGTGTGAGTGGGTTGCCGTTTGGAAGCTGAGGTGGAGAGTACTAAAGTGGGCAGCTTGGCAGCATTGGGGATTGGCAGGAACTGGGGGGTCAGCAGGGCACTGGCTGGGGCCAGTATAGAGGTGGGTGGAAGAGGGACAGAAAGGATGAGGAAGGAGGTAGTTGTTAGGGTTTTACTAGGGGAAGTGGGGGGGACGGAAAGAGTAGGGGGCTTACTTCCCAGATTGTCCATCCAAACAGATTGCCGCCTTAGGTAATGAAGTGGAGGAGGACACCTCGGAATTAGCGTTGTATGGAGGGGGCTAGTCCTTGAGCACCCAGGGGACTGGCAATCTGTGATACAAGGGGAGGAGGAACGAAGGGTCAGGAATGCAAGCAGGTGGTAGTGGTAGGGGACTCCATTATAGGAAGGTAGATAGGGTAATTGCCGCCAAGACCCTACAGGCCGAACTGTGTGTTGCCTGCTGGTGCTAGGGTGTCGCCATGTGGTGGATCGTAGTAGACAGATTATTGGGTGGGCGGGTGTGACCCGGCGGTCTTGGTGCACATTGGTGCCAATGACAAAGTAGAGGTGGAGGTGAGGTCCTTAAACATGATTCCAACCGAGAACTAGGGGCCAAGATAAAAGCAAGGACCTCCAGGGTAGTTGTTTCAGAAATACTACCGCACAGCACGTCCCGCTAAGCCAGGGAGACAGCGGGAGCTTAGGAGCATTAATGCGTGGCTAAGAGAGTGGTTGTAAGGAAGAAGGGTTGGGTTTATTGAGAACTGGGAGATTGTGCTGGGCTACAGGATCTTTAGTAGGGAGGGTTGCACCTCACTGATGTGGTGCAGCTGTTTTAGGGGAGAAGATGGCTAGGGGTTGGAGGAGATTTTAACTAGGTTTGGGGGGGGAGGGTATTAGCAGTCTCACTGGATAGATGTCCAGGAGGAAAGCAGGGTTGTAGATAGGCCAGTGGTGGGTGGAAAGGGGGGTGGGGCTAGCATAGGGATAGGGGAGGAATGTGTACTCAAAGTGTACGAAATAATTACAGGATCTCATATCTAAAATGTATGTTTGCAAATGCGAGAAGCCTGGCTGACCAAATGGGAATGAATTGGAAAGATGGCATTGAATGAAAAGTATGATGAATGTGTATAGCAGAACGTGGTTGAACAGTTCTCACGACTGGGCTGTAAATATAGAAGGATATATGCCTTGTTTAGGCAGGACAGAAAAAAGGAAAGGGGGAGGAGATGTGTATATATTAAAAAAGAATTGCAAGCCAAATTAAAAGAAGAGATAGCTGGTGATATGGATGATAAAGGGAGGCAATATGGTGTGGAATTAGCAACAGGAAAGGGGTAATGTCATTGTTGGTGTCTGATATAAGCCGCCAAATGCTAGCAGAGAGGAGGGCGAGTCAACTTATATGCAGTTGGCAAGGGCTGCAAGTTTGGGGAGTGTGCTCATTATGGGGACTTCAATTAACCTGACATTGATGTGTGGTGGTGGAACTGCCATCACAGAAAAAGGCGATGAGTTCCTGAATTTGCTTCAGGATAATTTCTTCACAGGTGGTGAGGTTTCCTACTAGAAAAAGGAGCTCTGTTGGATCTGGTAATATCTACATTGTGTGAGCGCATTTAGAGTATTAAAGGTAACTGGAGGCTTAGGGAATAGTGACCATGAAAATAGTGGCATGGACTTGTTATCGAAAGGAAAAGTGCACTGGGGTAACAAAGACATTTAATTCAGGAAAGCAAAGTTTCCCCAGGTTAAAAGCAGCAGCCTTCAGAATGTCAAACTGGGATAATGTATTATCAGGTAAAGGTACTGAACAGAAGTGGACTGTGTTCAACGGGATTTTAAGCCAGTTCCACATTCTAAATTTATACCCTTGAGAAATAAGTAAAAAAAAAAAAAAATCCAGCGCCCTGTGGCGAATTCTGATGTGAAGAGGCAAATGTGGAAGGTAGCAAGAAAAGGCATTTAAAACTAAGGCCGAGGGACGGAAAGGGCCTTAGGAAGTATAAAAACGTAACAAGGAGTGTAAGAAAGCAATCAAACTAGCTAAATTAATAATGAAGTTAGGATAGCTGAAGAAAGACATCACTAGCCTAAACATTTTTTTTAAGTATATTAATAGTAAAAGATGAGGACTGAGAATGTGGCACCATTAAGAATGGGGATAAGTTGGTTACGGAGGATGGCGATAAAGCAAATGTCTTGAATAATTTTTTTTCCTCTGTATACACTATAGAAGATCCAAGTACAGATATAATAGAGAGAGTTAGCGAAAAAGGTATAAAGACAAGTTCACTTTGGTTAACCGAGGATATGGTACAGAAAGAACTAAATAAGGTTAATATTAGTAAATCTCCTGGACGCGATAAAATACATCCTGGGTACTTAAAGATCTAAGTCAGTTTTAGCTAGGCCATTGTTTCTTATTTTTGCTGATTCCCTCATGTCCGGTGGTGTGCCTTGGATTGGAAAAGGCTGATGTTTATTCCAATATCAAAAGGGTAGTCGTTCACAGCCCGAGTAAGTACAGGCCTGTAAGTTTAACTTCAGTGGTGGGGAAGATCCTGGAAAGTTTAATAAGGGGAACATGTTCTAGAGTATTGTTTCAAGGACTGACATTATAAGTAGTAACCAGCTGGATTTGGAGGAATACATCTTGTCAAACTAACTGCTTGGCTTTTATGAGGAGTAAGTAGAAATTTAGACTCTGGTATAGCAAGTAGATGTAGTTTACTTGGATTTTGCAAAGGCTTTTGATACAGTCCCATAGGAAACTAATGAAAAGCTAAGGTCTGTTGGTCTGGGGAGCACATTTGTACATGGATAGAAAATGGTTTTAAAGAAAGGATGCAGAGAGTAGTTGTAATGGGGCTACATTATGGACTAAGGAAAGTTGGGTGCCACAGGGGTTCTGTGTTTGGGGCCGCTTCTATTAATCTATTTATTAATGATTTGGAAGTGGGTATTGTCAGCAAGGTTTCTGTGTTTGCGACGACACAAAACTTTGTCGACCATTAAAAACTTCAGAGGATGTGCAATCGTGCAAGGGGATCTAGATAGATATCACATTGGGCTGCTAAGGGCAGATGAAAATCAATGTTGATAAATGTAAGGTGATGCATTTTGACTTAAAAATACTGGGCTACTTATACTATAAATGGTCTTGTGTTAAGTGAATCCCTGTTGGAAAGGGATCTTGGAGTTTGGTGGATAACAAACTTAAAGAGTAGCAAGCAGTGACGGCGGCAACAGCCAGAGCCAGCATGGTGGTACTGTCTGATAAGAGCGAGGTATGGATTCAAGGGAGGAAAATGTATTCTCCCTCTTACAAAGCATTGGTAAGGCCTCATTTGGAATATGCAGTGCAATTTTGGAATCCTGTGTACAAAAAGGACATCTTTGAAATGGAAAGGGTTCAGAGAAGGCTACTAAATTAATAAGGGGATTGGGGGAGCTTGAATATGAAGAGAGACTGGAAAAGTTACAATTATGTACGCTGGAGAAAAGCGCTTGCGTGGGGATATGATTTCTGTGTTATAATACATTAAAGGGCCATACAATAAAACTATCTGGGGCATTGTTCACCAAAGAAACATGTCAAAGGACACGAGGAATCCCTTAAGACTTGAAGAAAAAAGGTTTAGGCTTCAAGCTCGGAAAGGGTTTTTCACTGTGAGAACGGTAAGGCTATGGAACTGTCTTCCAGTGGACGTGTTTGTAATGGCAGGTTCATTGGTCATTTCAAAAAAAAGCTGGATGAGTTTCTGCAAACAAGGAATGTTGCAAGTTACTGGTATTGATAAATAAAGTAGAGTTATCCAGGGAAATTCCGATTGCCATTGGGGTCAGGAAGGAATTTTTTCCCCCTTCATAAATTTGGTGGGGGTTTTTGCCTTCCTCTGGATCAACAGTTAGGCAGGAAATGAGGATATTGCTAGATGGGTGGGACTTGGTGGACGATATTCTTTATTCAACCTCAAAAAACTATACTATACTGTGGGTCCGTTGTACCAAATGGACTGTATATTGAACAACCCCTTTTATATGTCATCATTATATTATTATTATTATTGATTTATATAGTGCCAACATCTTCCATGGCACTTTACAATTACATAGTCATACATTAAATACAGGGTAATACATATACAAAGTCATACTTATTGCATACACAGGTAATACATAATATACGTAAACAGAGTGTGGAGTTTCTTACAGCAATACCATGATAATAGGGAAGAGGACCCTGCCCAAAGTGCTTAAGGACTAGATGATTGGGGGTGAGACAAAAGGTGACGGGAATCGGTAGGCTGTAAATAGATTGGCAGTGTTTAATTTTTATGTCTTCGCTGAGGCTTTGTCCCCTGTAAAAGGCCAGTATTTCTTAAAGGCCTGTTTTATGCTTCCAGAGGTATAGTTGGATTTCTGATAAAGGGTAGCCTTCCAGGAGTTCCTGGTACCAACCAAGAATTCCAATAGACAGTGATGAAATAAATGGATATTTGGCTAATATAAGCAGATTCCTGCACCTGGACAGCAGGGTATAGGCAGGGGTGCATAAGGTTTTAATTTAGCAGGGGGCTTATTGGAGAATGCTATATGGGTAATTGTAGGGAGCATTGCCAGGTTTTAGGTTGTATAAGGGGAGGGTATCGGTAGGGGAAACTGAAGATATCATGATATATATTGGTCTATTATTCATTTTGCCCCTTTTGATAGTTGGTCTTAGAAGGAGCTCTAGACGAGGGTATCCTTTGCATTGCATTTCTCCAGATTTAATATATTAGTTGGTGGTGTAGCTTTATACATGAGTACGATATTCAGATAGATCGCACATGCGCATAGAAGACAAGGTCCGTCGGGACCTGTCAGACTACACGCCGGGGAGCGAGGGAGCGGGGTAAGTTTCTAACCTTCTCTCCTGGCTCCTGTGTGTTCTATTGAAGAACGGAAGGTAAGGCACAGCTTCTTTACCTCCCGTTCTTCAATAGAAATGGATTCCCAAAACTTAAAAAACAAGTGGAGATACCCTTTAAGTGTGTATGGGGGGGGGAGTAAGGGTAAGAGAACATAAAGGATTAATCCTATCATGACATATATCTATCTATTATTTATTTGCCCCCATTCAATAATTGTTCTTAGAAGAGAACTCTAGAGAAGGGTATCTTTCGTTTCATATCTCTTCAGGGGGAAACCTTATTATGGAAGGGAATGGTATATATTTGGCCATTTTCCTTTAATGTATCAGTTGGCGGTGTGTGTAGTATTTTAATACGTTAGTACAGTATTCAGGGTATGAGTATGACAACATAACATCTCAGCAGTTCGCATGCATTATAATGTATTATCTAGACAAGTTAGCTGAATGCATTTTTTGGTAAGGATATAGGGTAAAGATATTAGCACTCAACCGTTAGGGCTACGGCCACACTAGTGCGTTTTTCGCCGCTCGTTTCACGCTCGCGTTTGCGCCCGCGATTTTCGCTAAAATGGAAATCGCGGGAACGCAAAAAATTCCCGCGATTTCCGATGCGCATACGATTGCGTGTCCGTTCGCGTTTTGGTAACGCATGCGTTCACCATTTTTGGTGCGTTAACGCATGCGTGTCCATAACGCGAAAAAGGCGAAACCGCATGTGCAAAACGCGAACGCGATAACGCTCGCAATTTGTGCACGATTCTGCGTTTGCAGTGTGGCCTCACCCTTAATGAGTCAGCCAGGTTCTTTTGCTCAGGTTAAATGAGGTAATCGTCATATGTTTAGGGCATGTACAATCCCATCAGATTTTGGGGCATATTTATAAAGGATTGTCTTTTTCGCCAAATAATAGCGCAGAACATCGCAGCGAAAAATAGCACCATTTGGGGCTTCGTTTCGCCTTATTTATAAAAAAGCGAAAAAAACACACTTTACGGTGAAAAAGGCGAGAAGGGGGCGCAATAAAGAGCGAAAAGTATCGCAGCGAAAACTTAACGCATCTAAGAAGACTGCATTGCGAAAACCATTCGAAACCAGAAAAGCCCACCTAGAAAATGATGTCAAGTTCAAAATGGCACCCACATTTACCATGAAGTCAGCCATGTCTTATTTAGTCAATTTCTTAGAATTTCTCAATTGGAATACAATTTTCTTTTGCACTGCCACATTCGCCTTTCTAATGCGCGATCGCTTTTCCAAGGCATTCCATTAAATGCGCAGTCGCCTTTCTAATGTGGGTTCGCCCTTCTAATGCACGTTCGCTTTTCCAAGGCATATTACATTTAATGCACGATTGCCTTTCTAATGTCGCTTTTCCAAGGCATATTACATTCTAATGCGCGATCGCCCTTCTAATGCGCGTTCGCTTTTCCAGGCATATTACATTCTAATGCGCGCGATCGCCTTTAATGTCGCTTTTTCAAGACATATTACTTCTATGCGCGATCGCCTTCTAATGTCGCTTTTCCAAGGCATATTACATTCTAAGGCGCGATCGCCCTTCTAATGCGCGTTTGCTTTTTCAAGGCATATTACCCATTAGAATGTGCAATCGCTTTTCGAAGGCATATTCCCCATTATAATGTACGATTGCTTTCTAATGTGCGATGACTTTTACGGTGGGTCCCAGCAACCTCAGCAGGGCACAGGGACAATGACCCAATTTCTTTTGTCCTGTATTTTTTGTATATTCCAGCTGCGACCTTACATCTTCTTGTCAGGAGTCAGCCTGCGTTACCAAACGGAAATGGATGCGCAATCGCATGCACATGGGAAATGCGTGGATTTTTGTGTTCCTGCAGTTTCCATTCTAACCAAATCGCATGCCGCTTTTGCCAACGCAAAACGCATGCAAAAACGCTTAAAAAACGTGTAAGTGTGGCCTAGTCCTAAGTGATTGCGGCCGTCCGTTGGATTTTGTTAAACACTGCATTCCCTATTTTTGTGCCTAACGCTTGCTTTTCCATAATGGAAAATGGGGAAGAAAAAGCACGTGAAAACGCAAAACAAACAAGAATTGCAACAAAAACGTGTGCGATAACGATCACAATTTTGTTCTTGATTTGGTGGGTTATAGTGCCTTGGCTTAAGGCACGTGATATGTGGACAATTTGCATCATTACATCTGTCTTTAAACATGGGAGGATTATATCTGCTTAATGTCACATTTTATACAGTTATCAGTTTCTATTCTCAAACTTACAAAAACAAAAAAGAGGAATATATTGTTGGGATGATAATAATAAATGCATTATAAAAAACTTTACGCATCTTTTCCACAAATGCAGGCCTCCTTCTCTTTAGGTCACTCCAGTTCCTTTGCAGGTCCTGGAGTGACAGTTGGATGCCATATTTCCTCCCAATTTTCCTTTGGAGGCTCTCCATAATAAGGCGTTTTTTCTTTTTTTGTTGTGGTCCCACAGGCAGGGTGTCATAATTTGTTTTGGTGAGCTGTCTCACATCAGCTTTAAGTAACACCTCGTCATCCTGAATAGAGCGAAAACGCCCGCCCCCTTGCTTTGGCACAAAAGGCCGCGCTCTTAAATGCGAAAATACATGCTCGCTTTCGTATTCGCTTTCTAAAATAAAAGTGCAATTATGGAGAGTCTGCATAGGAACATTTCCAGGAAATCTCACCTGGACATTTGGTTAAAGGACCTCCCAATCAATTGGAGCAAATGAAAGACGAGGATGCCTGGATTTGTGTCTGACAAAAGGACCAAGATGTCTGGTAGTAGTTTGACAATACACATTATTCTTGGTCCCAAAAATGTATTACATAATTCCTGCGTTGAATTAAAGTTTGCTATAAAAAAAGCTAACCTAATATAATGTGATAGATTAGATGAACTTATTATTTTAGAATGATGTATCTAAACCTATATAATGCTCAAAATGTCTAAAGACATTGTGCCCATCTTGCACCATCATGTGCTTGAAACAAGACCATTCCAACCAGATTTGTCCGTCCTAAACTCATCTAAGATTAGATTATACATTTCTAAACAAATGGAGAACTTTAACAAATTTCAAGATAATGTTGGCTCAAATGCTCCAAGTAAGAGGAGATGGACTATGATGAGGAGGGTGAGGAGTAGCAGCAGGAGGAGAAGCCACAGGAGGAGGAGTAGGTGCTGCAGCAGGAGGAGGAGGCACAGCAGCAATGAACTCCAATTACTCGGGCTAAATATGGCGGAGTATTTGAAAGTTATTATGGTGGACATGGGCCACATTCCAAAAAGTCTTAAGAGAATGGAGAGAAGGAAGGCCTTTTCATGGTGCTAAGTAGTGGCTGGTTGTTTGTTTTCCGTTTGTAGATTTTCCTGGCTTTTTGGAGAGGGAATTGGAATAAATGTGAAAAATGTAATCCCAAAGTCCGATTCCTAATCTTCTACACGGCAAATATTCCACTTTCATGGCTGCAGAAACCAAACAGACCACAGTTGTCCACCTTCCTAAGGGAAAAATACAAAAAAGAAAAAGAAAAAAGCGCGAAAATAGCAAATACGCATGTGCATGTGTTGCGCGCGAAATGAAAGACGCGAAAATGGCAAATGCGCAAGTGCATGTGTGGTGCGCAAAATGAAAAAGCGAAAATGGCAAATGCGCATGTGCATGTGTTGCGCGCGAAATGAAAAACGCGAATACGCATGGTATCGCGCAAAAAATAAGTCGCACTTGATCGTATATGACGCACAATTAGCGCGTCTTTCGTCCGCGAAAATAAACCAATGAGCGAAAACACTCCCTATTTCCCAACCCTTAAAAAGATCACAACCTTCACATACACATTGGCCGTAGGTTCTCTTTGAACATGGAAAAAGAACAGCGGGTGGAGGGGAAGAGAACCCAGAAAACCAAACACACTGAAGGTGAGGACCTTGGGAAATCTTGTTAGTTTTAAACCCAACAGGGTGCTATCTCATTCCTACATTTGTCAAGAAATAATCTATATGTGTAGCTTCTTTTTGGCAACCTTTTAGCATAAGATTAGTGAGATTAAACCTAAAAATCGATTGTTGTAATGATGCTCCTTTGGCCGAAGTGCATTTATTTAGAAAAATGGTAATCTATCTATGGGACTAATGTGCAACGTTTGGAACCATAACTGTTTTGCTTACATCTCCCTCTATGTATGTAGGTAATGGCACTATGAATTTTGAAAACACACAGGGAGATAACTCCTCTAACTTAGTTGTGTTTGGGCTGACCTTAACCCTTGGTGTGTGGGGTGTGCAGTTTGGAGGATTTTACCTAACTAAATGTAATTACACATTATGCAACAGCACTCTGGAAATGTTCACATAATCTTGACAATACGCAATCCTTTTTTTGGACTCTTCTTTGCAGTGTCAGGAAATTGCTTTAGGTGTGTATCTGCACAAATTATGTTGAAGTAAGTCCATGCTGACCCAAAAAATATACAACATATTTGTGCACAAACACACACAATCCTCCTTATCCTTAAATGCAAAGATTAGGAGCTATGTCACTTTGGTGTAGGTTACAACATGGTTCCTTAGCACACAGGAAATAGGGAAACATGAGAGAACCTATCAAGGAATTCACACAAAACTTAAACTAATCTGTATTTAAAATGTGGATTCAACACATCAAACAATTGGCAGCAGACTTCCACCAACCACCAAATACACAAACCCCATCAAATCATTTTTTGTTTGTGACTCTCAAAGAAAAAGATGTAAAATAACAGAAAACAGTGTGTTTTTGCTAACAGATACAGATGTGTGCAGCTCCCACCCATTATGGGACACTTCCCAAAGCCAAGCGTGCTGCACCCCTAAAAGCAATATTTGAGCAAATGCTGGAGGAGGAGCTTTCAGATTTGGAGCTGAGCTCAGAAGAAGCTCAGGAACTGGAGCAGACTCCAATGGCCCCAACCGAGCCTCAGCTGCCTCCCTTTCGGAGGTTGCCGTTCCGCTCCACCTCTCACCTAAAAGGAGCAAAAGCAAAAAAAGACAACTTTGGAAGAGGGGGAAGCACAAAAAATGGGTAAGATAAATGCAGGTTGGCTCTTAAAACCGTATTTATGTGAATGATAACATTCAAATGCTTTCACTCTGTAATATTAGGTGGAGGCCTCCGAAATGTGAGATTTAGCTATGAGGAGAATAGGGCCCTTGTAGAAGTGTGGTCCCCAAATGGGACACCTTATTTGGTGCAAAGTCCCTCAAGCTATCAGCTGGCGGAAGAAAGCAATTTGGAGCCAAATAGCAAACCATGTGAATGCTGTGAGCACCTACAGAAGGGATGTCTCATTAGTGAAAAAACGACTCAGTGATATTAGGGGTAAATGTTTATTTGTTACTATACAAACAATTAAGAGAGAGCGATTGGAATATCTTACTCTTTTTAGAGAAAAGAATAATGTATCTTAGTGACAAAGATTGCAAACAATAGTCCAGTAACATACAATGTGATGTAAATATATTAATCACTTTGTCCCAAATCTTGTCTTTCTACTTAGGTCCATCAAGAAAAAGTTGGCCGCGGGTGTGCTGCCCATCCCCGCCGCGGGAGGTTAGTATGGGGACTTCGCCACCTTCAAGGTGGCAAAGTAAAACAGCCGATACTAGCCGAGCGAAACCAGTACCGCGCTTATAAATAGAGCGGCGTAACAGGTAAGTATCGCCGCGAAAGGTTAACGCTTCGTTAACTTTTCGCGGCCGTTTTCGGACTTTTATAAATCGCGGTAAACGCGATTTATGCGTTAATGTCCGCGAAAACGGCCGCGAAAAGTTAACGAACCTTTATAAATATGCCCCCAACTGTATGCTGCAATGGGAGGAGAGGTTGTGGTTGGTTTAGAAAGACCATTTGCGGACACTGACCAAGAAGGTAAATGTGAAATTTACATCGTATCTAACAATAATATTATGACATTAGTTATGAGGAAGCCAACAAATAAGAGTAAAGAAGGAAATTGTACACAGGCAGACACAGAGAAGGACAGACACATACACAGAGAGACCAAATAAGAGTAAAGAAGGAAATTGTACACAGGCAGACACAGAGATGGACAGACACATACACAGAGAGACACAGATCGGACAGACACACACGGATGGATACACACGGACAGACAAATATAAACCCAATGGACAAAGACACACACTTATAAACTAAAATCAACATTTGAGATAGATGACTATGATTGTGTAATTGGCTTTGCATTATTTCAATATTTCTCCTTTTTTAACAGATGTGCTCAGATGCCAGCCACACCTGAGGGTCCCGCAAAATTGCCAGGCAGCAACACCGGAGGGGCCAGGAGATATCGACCTGCCAGCAGTGGTCAGAACCCGAAGATAATGGTAAGTGTCGTTGAAAAAGACTTATGAGAGAAACAATCTGAGGAAAGAACAAAAGTTTAGTCCGTAAAACAGACACAATGATTACTGGACATGGATCACTACAGATTATATTCCAAACCCTAAGTCAACTACAACTTCACACATGTCCTATGGGATTAAGTTAGTGTCATTGATCATCTTCTGTCCTGTTCATCGTGGTGAGCTTCCAGTCAACCCCATTCTCTTTACCTATGACTTAATAAACCTAGCAATGTGGCTATTTTTTTTTCTTTTTAAATGTAGAGGATACCCCCACCTCCTCCCGCAGGTTCACCAGCTTGGAAGCCACAGATCCGCAGACTCCCTATTGCTGTGACTCCCTTGAACCAGCCTCCCAGCCCTCTGACTACAGCAGCACAAAGGAGCCAATTGCTCCAACATGTTTTGGCCAACGAAGAGCTGCTGCGAAGAGTGACCAGGCAACGACGACAAGAAAGACGTCGAAATATACAATGTTGAGCAAAATCTATGGAAGGTGGCTGAGTTACACCAACAACAAGCGTGTATCAACAAGAAATGTTGAAACTAAAAAGGGAGAGCTGCAGCTTTTAAAGGAGCTTAAAGACATCAAGCTCCAAAAGTTACAGATACTCCAGGCTCCAGCAAGCCGTGGGGGATCCTACACCTGCTGCGGAGATGGGAGAGTCTTCAGGAGAAGTGCTGGTCCTGTTGCCAAAAAAACAAAACAGCCCAAACCTATAGAAAAACGGCTAGAAGAAGAGTCGACTAGCCGGTTAGCTTTAGTCAGTAGTTTATTTATATTTTTTTTCTATATTCACATGAATAAATGTGCGTTTGCTTTATCAAACATTTCTTTGCATTTGTCTTCTGTTAATGTCGATGTCCAGATGGATGTGTGGGCGTCCTCCAGCAGTAGTAGTGGGGTGGTCTGTTGATGAGGGAGCAGGTTCAGGTCATCTGTGTTTTCTTCCTCCTCAGCTCTTTGCTTCTCATCCTCTGTGATTTGGGAAATACAATATTTTCGGTATAATGTCATGTTAGCGGACGTAAGGTATATGTCATTAATAGATAGTGGGTGTCATTAGCATACATGCTCTGTGTGAAAATCAAGGTTAAAGTTGAGCTAAACAAGATTAAATTGGATACTGCAAGTTTCATTAATATTAGCACTAGCTGAAGGAGAATTCCTAAAGACATCTATGCATGGGAGCAATGTATTTAAGAAAGCATTTGCACCACTTTTAACTACACTATTTAACACCAGCTAGCTAATGGCTGCTGTTAAAGTGGCACTGTCCTCAAATCCATTTTGTGATTTCCACACAGGCCAAAGCAGATGGTAAAGCACAAACTCCACATTTCACCTTCTAATTAGCACCATTGCAATGCTGCATAAGGACATTGGCATGCACACACTGATACATTGTTGTGAAAACTGGCACTGCAGAGCCAGGCACTGGTTAAATGCTTGGAACACAGATCATGTTCAAAATGCTTTTGTACACAGAAACCTGGGAAAGCAGTTGCCATACAGACTGGTATTTTCAGAACCTTACCACAAAATGGGGCCCATTCTTGGACAAGGCCCTGGTGCATTCGCATCTCCTGCACTCCTGGTATCTACGCCCCTGTACAATAAGAAACACACAATCATTTAAAAACTTCACAATTAATCTATATAATTCTAGAAGGTTGCCTCTTTGGAAAGGCAACATTTGTTTGAGGTTTAACCAAACAAAATGCATTAATGGTCGCTTAAACTAGCGCAATGGAGGAGAGCAAACGTCACTACATGGAACAGGGACTTGCTATAGTGCGTCAAACCCTCTGTGTGTAATAGAGGGGCAGCCTAACGGAGGTGTATGAGGGAGTATGTAACGAGTATGGGAAGTTGGGGGGGGGGACAAAAAACATTCCTATTGATTATTCATTCTACTGGTCCTTCACAAATAGCATTAGGAAGTAATGAAAAACTAGTTAAACTAAATGAGACATACCCAAAAGAAGTAGCAGTCAAATAGTGTCAGTTAGGGGCAGGTCAGCCTTCTTTAGGATCCTAAATAAGGGAAAAGAGAATCAGTATAACATACCGTATGACATTAAACATGTTTTTTTGGACACGTATAACATAGTAAAATATACATTAACATTGTCATCTCAACTTACCCTGAAAAAAAGAAGCAATTAATTGTGCCCTGTCCTTTGTCCATCTTCAGAGATATCCTCAGCATCTACAGACGGCCCCTCATCCTCGGCTGCCAGCATTCATCATTGTGCAGCTGTTACCCCATGCTTTATTGCTAAATTATGGAGCACAGCGCACACAAGGTGATATCTGACACCTTCCCGGGAGAATAAAGGAGTTTCCACCGGTAGATGAGAGACACCGGAAAAGTGATTTCAGAACTCCGAGAGTCTTTCAATCACGTTTCTTGTCTGACAGTGTGCTAAATATAGCACCTCTCTGCAGGTGTCCTTGGATTCCTCAGGGGGGTCATGAGCCAGGAATGAATCCCATACCCTGCGTCTCCTATTTGGAAAGGGGAAATAATGGATGTAAGTCATTTGGATACACATTCCTTTAAAATGGAGGAAAAGAACCACTTACCCACAAGCCAGCCCTCTGGCATCCGTCCGTGGTAAACTTGCGGTAGAGAGCTGACTGGCGCAAAATATGGGAGTCGTGGCAAGTTCCAGGAAACGCACTGTTTATACTCAGAATGCGCAGGTGGGAATCACACACCACTGAACATTAAGAGAATGGAAGTGTTTTCTGTTAAGATACACTTCCATTCTGTGTTTAGGTGGTGCGAGCGCAATTGCGTACAATTAATGGCTCCTAGGCAGTTGGAAAACCCCCTCGCAGAAAAAAAATCTGATTTGTGTTTTGCCACTCTGACTCACTGGATGGAAAGTGGATATATTCTCTGGACAAGGGAAAAATTGCACTCAGAACCTTGGGAAGGATCCTAGAAAAAGAAGGCTGACTCAGCCAAGGATGTGGACGTCACAGGCTGGAATGTGGCATTGCCAAAAAAAATAAAGGACAGACAAAAGCTTGTCATCCCAGTCAATGCCACATTCCGCCTTGTTGATGGCTCCAACAAATCAGCCCAGTTTGCCGTACAACTCCTGTATGGCTGGGCGATTTAGGCGAAAGTGACGCACAACTCCTTATCAGACAGCTCGTCCAGAAGACAAAACTCTCCTCGAAAGAAACGAGGCTGTCTGACCTAGCTGAAACATTTTCCCTCCTCTGACTCCACGCTGCCTGTGTTCCTCCTCATCCAGCAACACAGCAGTTGCTGACGCAATAGATTGCCACAGGCCACAATAAGGATCTCCTCCCACTCATTTTCTCTACCCACAATGATCTGCTTACATGCTGGTTTAAATAGTGTTTGTTATCAATCAAACTTTATGTTCCTGTTTCTAAGTCGGTCCAATTTGTGTCCAAATAAGGGAAAACCACATCCGACTTTGTAGTGACTTGCCAGCTGTTAAACGTTATTGGCACTATATTTCAATTATACGAAAATTGTGCGAAATGTTGAGAAACTAAACCAAGTAAGTGAACAACATTCCCATTAACCAGAAAAACGCCCAGTCAAAAGATGAACGCGCATGCGTATTAAAAGGCGATGCGCATTAAAAAAGTGATTGCGCATTCAAAAGAAGTCGCGCATTAGGAAGAGATCGCGCATTAGCAAGATGATGAGCGTAGTGTGGTAGTAGAAAGGCGAACGCGCATTCAAAAGGCGAGCGCGCATTAGCAAGACGAACAGCAATGATTTTTAAAGGGTGAAGCCAAACCAGCACGTTTTTTGCGTTTGCGTCCACGTTTTGCGTTGATTTCAGATTGCATGTCCATTTGCTTTTGGAGAATATCAGGAGATTCAATTAAGTTCTTATCGTTTAAAATGTGGTAATTTGCGCCCAACCAATCAGATCTTATTTACATGTGAAAGCTAACATCTGATTGGTTTGGGCAAAATTAGCACCATTTTCAATGATATGAACTTTATTGAATAACCCTGTATATGCGTTCACCATTTTGGATGCATTAACGCATGCGTTTCCATAACGCAAGACGGAAAAAAACGCATGCACAAAATAAATACGTACAACAATCACGGCCATATCGCTTGCAATTTTGTGTCCCGTTCCTGTGCGTAGCAGTGTGTCCGAGAGCCAGGCTGAGGCCACACTGCAACGCACATGAATCGCACATCAAATCACGAACACTATTGCCCACATGTGCATTTGCGTGCGAAAACGTGTGAAAAAAGCGCAAGTGTTGCCTAGCCCTTATTAACGCCACCAAAAAGAAGAGCATAAACGCACCCTGAATGCTAACAATTGACCTCGATTGCAAATGAAAAAAGAGCCTACATTGCAAACGCTAAACACCACGAGAAAGAAGGGGGGTGACGGTACGTTCACGTGAACGGCAAAATAGCAGAACTCATTTGAAGTCCAAGCTACAATATTCCTATACAGACCAAATGGAAAAATCGATATCTTCATCTTGTGTTCCAAAAAACAGTAAGACAATTTGTCTGAATGGCTTTACATTTGCCTTAAAAATCAGGAACCAATCCAAACATGCCGTTTCGCTAAAAAATGACTTCACCACTTCAGGGTCGCGCAAATCTTTCGCTCTTTTTAACGCAAAAACCACCTTTTGCTTTTATAAAATCGTGTTATGCCCTTCGCCCCTTTTCGCAAAATTACCATTGCGAAGTAAGGCGAAGGGTTTTAGCGATAGCTCGTGGAAACGGTTTCGTCATCGTTAATGCTACCTTTATAAATAGCGTTAACTGTCTTTTTGGCGAAAACCCATGCAAAAAGCGAATGCGAAAACATTTTGCTACTTTTCGCTCTTTTAAAAAACATGGCCCTTTGTATGTTAGTATAATTTACTACATTGTTTATCTTAAATAGCATATATAAATCAAACATTTATCCAGTTTTATAAGCATGAGGGATTGCGTTGGTATAGAATAGCAGATTACCATAGGTTAGTATAAGTAGTATTGTCAGTGTCACCATATCTCAATGAAAAGAAAAAGTCTCTGTCTTTAGTGGGCTCCCATCATCGGTTACAGGATAATGATTGAAGTAGCATGTGTAATTCGCTTTAGTTATTTGTTTCCAATGGTGCTAAGGGTGCATTAGATGTATGTTCAAGAGGTGAGATGGGAGGAGTGGGGGTAGGTAGGAGTGATGTTTAGGGGGACAGAGCATCTCAAAATTATTCCCTTACCAAAGTTAGAAAATATGCTGGCTTGTGGTCAATTGTAGAAAAGGGAAATCTGGCTGGTGAGTCAGATCGTAGGATGAGGAGATTAAGATAGTGTAATTTCTCAGATATGTAGTAAGAGGGCAAAGTTAAAAGATTATAATACCCATCATGGTCAATGGGAGTCAAGCCAGGCACAGGCATCAGCAGGGCTCTCACAAAAATTTGACCCGATCATCAGCCACAAACTCTAAACGTGCGGGTAAACCATAGAGTAAGTAAATCCTGCCGGTGCATGACGTTTTTTTATTTCCATAAAAGTAGCTATACTGCCTGGCATCGGCGACCTGAGTGGGGTTGGTGTCGCCAGCCCGAAGACGTCGCGTCGGATCAAGACGCCGGCAACATCGGCCTCGTTGAGGTCGCCGGCGCCCGCCGGGGGTACCCCTGGCGGCCGCAGGGGTACCTCTCGGGGGTCGGCGGCCTCGGCGGAGCTGGTGTCGCCGGGACTGGAAGAAAGAAGACGTCGCCCAAGGGCTCTTTTAAGAGCCGCACTGGGGGTCCCGGTTTCAGCTGCGGGACCCCCGCCAAAGGCACTTGTCAGTGCCGCAAGGGCCCTTGTAAGGGCCGGGGAGGGGGGTCCCGGTTCGAGCTGCGGGACCCCCTAAGCCCCAAAAGGCCCTTCTCAGGGCCCCGCTGGAGGGAGCCTCCACCCCCCCAGCGGCTCCCTCCCGTCCCCTCCCCGGGAGCGGCCGGGGCGGGGGGCTTGGAGGGGTTGCCGGGGAGGGGGTGCGCGGCGGGTGGTCGCGACCACCTGCTGCGGCCCCTTCCCGGCAGCCCCTCCTAGCCTCCCGTTCCGAGATTGCCGCGAACGGGGAACGGGTTGGGAGGGGCTGCTGGGAAGTGGCGGCGGCGGGTGGTCGCCGCTGCCGCCGCGGGGGGTGTGGGCGGGGTGGGCGTGTCTCCCAGGGCGGGTGCGACCACCCGCCGCGGGTTGCCTGCCCATCCCCGCCGCGGGAGGTTAGTATCGGCTGACTTCGCCTCCTTCAAGGTGGCGAAGTAAAACAGCCGATACTAGCCGAGCGAAACCATGATCCAAAAGGCTTCTCTTTTATTCAGTAAATCCAATTTATCTCCACCTCTAAGTTCCCTTTTTACTCACTCAATGCCTTGAACAATACAACGAGGGGTACCTTTTACTATACATTCATTAAAATGTCTGCCCACAGGAGACCTCAAATCTCCCTTTGTTATATTATTTAAATGCTCCCTAATCCGCTCCTTTAGGGGGCGTGTAGTCCGCCCCACATATTGCTTGTTACTTCCACTGTAGGTAAGTAAATAGAAAACCCCACGTGTATTACAGTTAATGTAATCACGTAGCTGTAATCACACCCGTGGGTGTGGATATCCACATTTTGTCTATCTTAATAACTTCACATCTTGTGGTACCACATTTATTGAGTACCCTTTGTGGAGAGCCATGTTTTTGTACTAACATTATTCTTTTTTCTATCCTCCCAGCACAGGCTTGGAGACACCATATCTCCTATGCTTTTGCCTCTCCTGGCCACCATATAAATTCCCCCCTTCAATATTTCACTTGTTGTATTATCACGTTTTAAAATATAGAGGTTTCTGTTTAATATTCGCCCAATTTCATCAAACTCATAGATTGTCTATCTTTTTGTTTAATCTCCCTATATAACTTATTGACCAAGCTACTCTTATATTCACTTTCTAGGAATCTTTCTTTTAAATCCCCTGTAGCTTGTTCAAATTTGAGCTCAGTGGAGCAATTGCGTTATAATCTTGTAAATTGACCATAAGGAATACCCCAGATGGTGTGTTTCGGATGGCAACTTTCTGCTCGTAACAGGGTATTACTAGAGACCTCCTTCCTATATATACCTGTCTCCACTAAGCCAGATGTTGCATTACCTAATAAAGTCAGATTCAAAAACTGTATTGTTTCTTTATGCATATTTGCCGTAAATTGCAGATTAACATTATTATTATTGACATATTCAACAAACTGTTTTGCCTCCTCCAACGAACCCCTCCATTTCTGGAGGATGTCATCTATGAATCTTCCGTACCATATAATATTACCTCTATATGGATTACCAGTCTTCCATTCCATATTGTTATTTTTTGTAAAACATTCTTTGTATCCTTTAAATAAGATTTTAAGGATTTAACTAAAAGCTGCAGATAGAAGTCATTAATTTCGACAAATTCCCAAAGATCCCATACTCGACACAATAGGTCTATATTCTGGTTCTCCAAACCGTTGTGGACCTTTGGGAGATGATAAAAAATGGGGATTATTGATTCCTCAACCATCACAAAATCCATCTCTTGTTGAATAGTACCCCTACCTCAAAGAAGGTATCTATCAAACTATTAGTTTTCTGAAATATTAATTAATAATAATTAACGGTAAGTATCCTCGTTATTAAGTTGGCGTATGCTAATCCATATATTGTGAGGTATCAAGAACAATTATGCCCCCCTTTTGTTCAGCTGCTTTGACCGTTAGGGTTTTGTCTTGTTTTATCTGTTTGAGGGCCTCTATTTCCTCGTTTGCGATATTCTGGGGTAATTTGTTCTTCAATTTTTTTACCTTCTCATGCAGCCCCTTTAAATCCTCCTCTACAGCCTGCTGAAACATTTCAATGTTGTTTGTACATGCATTAACAGGATACAAGGTAGATCTCTTAAATAGATCACTATCAAGGTGCGTTATCTCGCGGTCTATCTGATTCTCAGAGAGATCCTTCAAATCCTGCAAATCTTGTGCCAAACATAAATCCATGAAATCCATATTATTTGTGCTATTATCAGATTAGTAACATTACTTTCACCCTTATTTTGACCATCTTGGAAAAAATGCTTCTAGTTCTGAGCAATGTTTCTTACAAAGCGATTAACATCTATTAGTGTATTAAAAAGATCAAAGTGAGCTGTAGGGACAAAGGATAAAACTTTAGACAAGGCCGTCAATTGTGACTCTGTTAGTTCTTTTGAGGAAAGATTTAATACGCTTGTCAGTTCTTCCTGGCCCACGTTTTCCTTTCCCTTAACATATAGCCCCTTCTGTTCATACCGTCTTTTCCTTCACCGTCTGATCCGCTTGCTGACAGGATATCCTGATAGTTTTTTGTCCGTCCAGACCTCTGTTTTTGTAGTCTTGGAAAATCCTCCTCCTCATAAGGTTCTTTCTCATACCTTGTATTTGAGGATCCCCACTTTCTTGGTGTCCTCTATGACTTAGTTGATCTCCATTTCTGTTCCATTTGGTCCTCGTCTGACATGGTGTCGTCTCCACTAGAGAAGGAAATAAATGTTTGCTTTTTATCAAACTTCAAATTCGATTTTAAACCTTTTCTGTCTCTATTATTTCTTCTGTATTGTTTCCAAGAATAAATTTTATTATGGTCAAAGTCCTCCTTATCTCAATTTCCTTTCCTTAGGGGCATATTTATAAAGGGGCGAAAATAGCGCCTAAAAATTACCGCCGTACATTGCAGCCGAGAACATAGCGCTATCGCCGTATTTATAACGGTGAGCGTCATCGCCGTGATATGTATCGCGGCCGCGATGTCCTGCAGTAATTTTAAGTCCCTTCCCGGCGATACTGCATATAGCACATTGCGCTAAGTACAATATCGCTGCGAAGGGACTTAAAATCCCTTCCCGGCGCCTCCGCTCCCCGCCCTCAACTCCCGTGGCGGCTGCGACCACCCGCCGCCACCGCTTCCCAGCAGCCCCTCCCAACCCCATCCCCGCTCGCGGCGAAGATACGGAGCGGGAGGCTAGGAGGGGCAGCCGCTGGTGGTTATCACAAAGACTGGTTAAATGATTGGCATGCAGACACTGATAGACTGTTGGGGAAACTGCCACTGCACACAGCCAGGCACTGGTTAAATGCTTGGCACACAGATAATGTTAAAAATGCTTTGTACACAGACCACTGGTCAAACAGTTGGCACACAGACTGGTATTTTTGTAACCTTACCACAAAATGGGGCCCCTTCTTGGACAAGGGCCCTGGTGCGGTCGCATCCCCTGCACCCCTGGTAGCTACGCCCCTGTACAATAAGAAACACACAATCATTAATAATCTTCCAATTCCTCGAGAGGGTCATGAGCCAGGAATGAATCCCATACCCTGTGTCTCCTATTTTGAAACACAAACAAATCTGTGTAAGTCATTTTTATACAGCCTTACCGTTGAAATTGTAGGAAAGAACCACTTACCCACAAGCTAGCCCTCTGGCATCCGTCGCTGGTAAACTTGCGGTAGAGACTGACTGGCGCAAAATATGGGAGTTGTGGCAACTTCCAGGAAACACACTGTTTATACTCATAATGCGCAGGTGGGATCACACACCCCTGAACATTAAGAGAATGGAAGTGTTTCTATTAAGATACACTTTCATTCTCTGTTTAGGCGGTACAAGCGCAATATGCGTACAATCAACAGCTACTAGACTTAGGAAAACCCCCTTGCAGAAAAAAATCTGTTTTGATGTTTTGCCACTCTGACTACTGGGTGGAAAAGCGATGTAATCAGTAGACAAGGGCAAAATAGCATTTAGCACCTTGGGCAGGATCCTGGAAAAGAAGGCTGACTCATGCCAAGGAGTTGTGACGTCACGGCTGGAATGTGGCATTGACCAAAAACTAAAAGACAGACAAAAATTTTGTCATCCCAGTCAATGACACATTCTGCCTTTTTGATGGCTCCAACAAATTGCCCAGTTTGCCGTACAACTCCTGTATGGCTGGGCGATTTTTAGGCGAAAGTGGCGCACAACCTCCTCATCAGACAGCTTGTCCAGAAGACAAAATCTCCTTAAAAAAAAACGAGGCTGCCTGATCCTAACTGACACATTTTCCCTCTCCTGCTCTCCACGCTGCTCATGTTCAGCCTGCAAAAGTAAAACAGCAGCTGCTGATGCTGAAACAGTTTGGACATAGTCAAACAAACGTAGCTCCTCCCCACTCATTTTCTCTAGCCACAATGATCAGCTTAAACTGCTTGTTTAAATAGTGTTTGTTAGCAAACAAACTTTATTGTTCCTGTTTTTTTCATTATGTGAAATTTGTAGCAAAACAAGTGAAAACCAAATCCAATCATTGTTACCGGCTAGCCAGCTGTTCGACGTTCTTGGCACTATATTTAAATTTTTCTAAAATTGGGAGAAGACAGAAAGAAAAATAAGAAAGAAACACGCCTATTAACAACGTAAACGCGTATTCGAAAGGCGAACGCGCATTCCAAAGGCAATCGCCGATTAGCAAGATGAAAGCGCATTCGAAAGGCGAACGCATATTCGAAAGGCGCACTAGCAAGACGAAAGCGCATTCGAAAGGCGAACGGACAGAATGAGTTGTTTAAACACTACCAAAAAGCAGAGCATAAAGCACACACCCTGAATGCTTACAATTGGCCTTGCATTGGAAATGCAAAAATGAGCCTGCATTACGACTGCTAAAACGCCCCAAGAAAAAAGGGGGTGTGGGTGCTTTCACATGAAAGACAAAATAGCTGACATATTTTAAATTCCAAGCTAAAAATGTGATGAAAAAGGCAAAAAAAAATTAACTTCACATAAAGTCATTGTAGAAAGTATACTGGAATTTAGCGGAAAATAAAAATCTATACCTTCATAGATGTGTCCAAAAAAAATTTAAAAATTGTAGTAAGATCATTTGTATGAATGTGTTGTAATTTTTGGGTGCATTAAAAATCATGAAAAACTCCAAAATCTCAACAGACAGGGTAAAAAGATGCCTTTTCGCCACCTTCAAGTTCGCGATAATATTCTGCTCCATTTAAAGCAAAAACACACTTATGCCTTTTCGCTCCCTTTTCGCTCAAATTACCATTGCGATGTATGGCGAAGTATGGTGGAAAGGGTTTTAGCGATAGGTCGTGGAAACATTTTCACCATTCGTTAACGCCACTTTTTAAATCGCATTAACTGGCATTTTGGCGAAAAACCATGCGGAAAGCGAAAAGTTTTCGCAACTTTTCGCTCTTTTATAAATATGCCCCCTAAGACACCACAACATACTACAGCAAAAAAAGAAATTCAGTACTTACCTAGATTCACAAGAAGAGATCATTCCATTCTTTTCCTGGAAAAAATGGAACAGAGCAAATTAATTAAAAATAAAAGACATATATCAAGACAACACAATACACACATATTTACAATTACAAACCAAATATAATTTCCCAGACAAAATGCACTATACATATATCCAAACAACACGTTTTTTTAACAAAAAATAGGAACAACTCAATTACCCACAATTATTTCACAAAATACCTTACACACACAAAAAAGGCATCTCCCAAATTTACGAACCTCTAAACAATAGATTATTTAACCATAACTAATTTTATGCACAAATGGCAACAAGACCTCAATACAATATTTTCTACAGATCAATGGGAATCAGCAATGTCAGCACCATACAAATACACGAAATGTGCCAACCAAGAAAAACGTTGGAGAAAATATAATCAAAAAGGCAACTTACTACATGTATTATGGGAATGTCCCAAAATCAATGCCCTTGGTAAAGGTATTTCTATTAATATCCAAGATAATTCACTACCCATTAATCGCATCCCCCCAAATGGCTCTATTGAATAGGTTGGACTTGATGTCTTTATTCAACCTCAATTACTATGTTACTATGTTATGTATTAAATATGGATCTATAGAATCATGTCATTACAGTTAGAACTGTTATATATCATATAATAACATCAACCAAACTGGTAATATGTGCCAGCTAGAAATCCAATGAAGAATTGGGATATATGGTTACAACATTAAATAAATAAATCTATACTCCCTGAAACAATACTATGAGTACTTAAAGGGCATGTTCACCCTTTAAATATACTTTTAATATGTTATAGTGCCTGCTCCCCCAGCCCCAACAGCATTAATATTATTTGCAGAAACTCCCCCGATCTTTACTTACCTTCCCTCTATCCTCTGCCGCACTGCCCTGCCCTCTGCTTGCATGAAACTGCAAGCAGGGGGCGGGACCGGCAGCCACGTCCGTGATTGGCTAAGAGGCAGCCAATCACGGACGCGGATTCTGCCAGTTCAGAACAGCAGAGGATAGAGGGAAGGTAACTAAAGATTGGGGGACTTTCTGCAAATAATATTAATGCGGTTGGGGCTGGGGGAGCTAGCACTTTAACATATTAAAAGGGAGACCAAAATGGGAGGGAGAGGGAGGGGGTGAGGGCTGCTCAGAGCATGCCACAAACCTCTCAGAGGAAGCCTCAGAGGCGGAAACAATTTCCTCCTCTGCTAGGTTCCTGGTGGCCAGTTATCTGGACTTTGGAGGGGCATTGCAGGGCAAACATTTGGATCTGGGATGTGAGGTAAGGATTTTTTTACACTACAGAGTGGGGCCAGTAGTGGGTTAAATTATAATTTTGGGGGTGGACATGCCCTTTAAGAAAAATATAACTAAGACATAATATAGACTACATACATATAATATGGAAATATAGTATAAGGAAAATAGTCATGTACAATATAGAAATTCATGTTCTTAAAATGCATGTCAACGAATATCGGAAAATTATACAAGGATATATATTGTCACTACTGTTACTAATGTTATTGTCATAATTCAAAATTATTGATATGTTGATTTATATTCTTTTTTATCTATTTTTTAAAAAAACAATAAAAATTTAATGGTAAAAAAAAAAAAATTAAAGGTAATGCATTGGTCACTGACATTTACATAAAACCAACTGATAAGAATAATCTATTATCAGCATACAGTTTCCATCCAAAAGGCACGATAAAGAGACTTCTGTACGGGGTACGAAGGATTGTAAGTGACAATGACCTATGTAAAATCAGACTTATGCAAATGTGTAATAAGTTCATCGCGAGGGGTTATGATGCTGCAGCAGTGGTTAAAGACTGTGATAAAGTTATGAAGATTGAAAGGTCAGCTTTATTGAAAAGCAAAACAGAGATACAGAAAGATATCCCAAGGGTACCCTCTGGGGCATATTTATGCCTTTGTGGCATATTTATAAATTGCCGTTAACCTTTTGCAGCCGAGTTTCCCGCCGTTTTCACCAAAATCACTATTAACATGATTTATAAAAGGGTGAAACCCAGCCGCGAAAAGTGAACTCATTGTTGCATCAGTTACCGCTCGCTTCTATTTATAAAGCGAAGGTAACTAATTTGCGGTGTTAATCTTGGCTGTTTCAATTCGCCACGGGAGGCGCGCCCACCTCGCCGCGGGTAGTCGCATTCGCCAGAGGGGCCGCACAACTCCTTCCCAGCAGCCCCTCCCAGCCCCCTGCCTCGTACTCTCGTGGGCAGTGGAAGGGAGGGACCCTCTGGGAGGGGTGGAGGGACCCTCCAGCAGGGGCACTGACAAGTGCCTTTTGGGGCTTGGGGGGTCCCGCATCTCGAACCCCTCTCTAGCCCTATCAGACATGCCCTTGCGGCCCTGAGGAGGGCCGTTTGGGGCTTAAGGGGTCCTGCAGCTCGAACTGGGACCCCCCTCCCCTGCCTTTGTAAGGGCCCTTGCGGAACTGAGAAGTGCCTTTGTTGGGGGTCCCGCAGCTTGAACCGGGACCCCCATCGTCTCTTAAAAGGGCCCTTGGGTGGCATCTTCTTTCTTCCATCTGGTGACACCAGCTCCGCTGAGGCCACCAACCCCGGGAAGTACCCATGCGGCCTCCAGGGGTAACTCTGGTGCCGGTGGCCTCAACTGCAAACCTCCGCGGAGCTCAGAAGTCATCGCAGTAGATGGCAGAAGAAAGAAGCAAGAAGAGGACAGCAACATAGGCTCCGTTGAAGCGGGCGGTGCCAGCGGGCTCACTGGCGGTCGCAGTGAGCTCACATGGCATTGGTGTACGCCAGTAACATCGGCCTTGTTGAGGCCACCAGTGCCGGAGGTACCCCTGGTGGCCGCAGGGGTACTTCCCGTGGTTGGTGGCCTCAGCGGAGCTGGTGTCACCGGATGGAAGAAAGAAGACGCCACCCAAGGACTCTTTTAAGAGCTGATGGGGGTCCTGGGTCGAGCTGCGGGACCCACAACATAGGCACTTCTCAATGCCGCAAGGGCCCTTACAAGGGCAGGGGAGGGGGGTCCCGGTACGGGCTGCGGGACCCCCTAAGCCCCAAAGGGCCCTTCTCAGGGCCGCAAGGGCACTTGTCAGTGCCGAAAGGGCCCTTATGAGGGCCAGGGAGGGGGTCCCAGTTCAAGTTGTGGGACCCCTTAAGCCCCAAAGGCCCTTCTCAGGGCTGCAAGGGCCGCAATGGAACTTATAAGTGCCGGGGAAGAGGGGTCCTGGTTCGAGCTGCAGGACCCCTTAAGCCCCAAAGGTCCCTTGTCAGGGCCGCTAGGGCACTTCTGGGTGCCGAAATGGCCCTTATAAGAGGAAGGGGGGTCCTGGTTCGAGCTCCACCCCCCAGCGGGCCCCTCCCCACGAGCGTACAGGGCAGGGAGCTGAGAGGGGCTGCTGGGAAGGGGTCGTGCGGCAGGTGGTCACCGCCGTGGGGGTCGAGGGCAGGGTGGGCGTACGCCCTGCCCCGTGGCAGCATATGCGACCACCCGTGGCGCGATCCTTTCCCAGCAGCACCTCCCAGCCCCCTGCTCCGTACGTCAGGTTTGAGCTCTCTTGTGTGACAAGGAATTTGGTAAACTATTTCTTGAACCACCCTTGTTCTCCTATAAAAGATCCAGTAATATAGGGGATCACATAGTACACACAGGTTTAGTCCCTACTAATACTGAACAGAGCTATCTTTTAGGTCCCTTAAAGTCTGTTACCTTTCTGTGTAGGAAATGTGGTATATGTATTGCCATAATACCAGGGGTTGTAGTGCATCATCCCAGCAAAGGCACTAAAATTAAACTTCATAATTTCTCCACCTGTTCTACAAAAGGGATTATTTATCTGCTTAAATACCCTTGCGGATGAGGCTACGTAGTTAAAACAGAAAGAGAATACGAATAGGTGAACATAAGAGGGATATTATAAACGAAACCCCAGTGAGCAAGCATTTCTTTCAGAATAGACATCAGGCATCTAAACTTAAATGGTAGATTCTGGAGGTGGTTAAACATAAAAAAAGAGGAGGCGATGTAGGAGACTATGGATGCAGTAGGAGGCGATGGATGCATATATTAGCTACATTGAGTCCAAAATCTATGAATGAAGTTTCAGGCCTCAATAGCCTTCTGTAATCCAGAATGCTCCTTTTATGCGAAGATAAAAGGGGCATTCCGGGGCACAAAATGCAGGTGCTTGTGGTCATGGGAGTCTGAGTGGTGTCGCGAGTGCAAGAGACCTCCAGCACTCATGTAAGACCATCCCAAAATCTGGGACTGCTGGGATTGGTGGGATATCTGACTTTAGAGTTGTTCTGATCTAAATTTTTCCTTGAAGATACGAGCTAAATAAGATACCAACTATAGCAGTGGTGGCGAACCTTTTAGAGGCTGAGTGCCCAAACTGCAACCCAAAACCCCACTTTTTTTGCATGGTGCCAACACGATCATTTAAGTCAAATACAGAGTTTTTACTTTAGAAAAAAAACTCAGATAGACACAGACCAATACAGTAGATAGAATCGTTTATAGATTACCTATTAACCTCAACATTACCACACAGGAGTTTGAAATCTAAAATGGTGACCATTAACCCCTACATTCATTAACCCCTACATTATTAGACAGGAGTTTGAGATCCAAAACAGGGACAGGGAAGCAGAGCTAAATGTTATAGCATTTCACCTCTCTCTGCTACAGACAGTCGCTACACTTTCTCTCTGACTTTCTAATAACAAACTCTGGTGAACTCGGGGTGAACAGACAGGGCTCCGAGTGCCACCTCTGGCACGTGTGCCATAGGTTCGCCACCACTGAACTATAGCCTGACCTATCTATCTTAAGAAAGACTGTATATTACAAAATAAATTATCAAGGCGATGCTAAATCGTCTGTTTTACAGGCAAAATTAGTGTATAACCCATGCTACCTTATTGTGTTGATTGCGCTATTTCCAAAACTTCTTTAAAGTAATGCAGCACAGCGTATGTAGTATAGGCAGTGTTGAGTTTTGCACTACCTTGTAGCACAGAAATTACCTGACGGGGATCCCGCAATGCAGTAAAGGGATCTCGCAAAGGTAAGTAATATCGCTTCTGGTTCTGCATCGGCCCCTATGTTTGTAAAACACAACAATTTTAATATGTTCACCAAATAATTTCTGTATAACAAAGTCTGCTAATTCTGTTCACCAAATAATTTCTGTGGAACAAGTCTGTTCTGTTCACCAAATAATTTCTGTAGAACAATTCTGTTCACCAAATAATTTCTGTAGCCCAAATCTGTAAATTTTGTGCATTTTGTACATTTGGTCCATTTTTTTTACATTCGGTCAAAAGTTCAGTGAACTAGTAAAATTATAATTTTATTAGTAACCTTCAAAGGAACCTATAGATTTGCTACATATTACCTTAATCAGTAGAGCAAAGTGAAATGGTAAAAAAAGTAAAAAAACTGATAGAAAAAAGATTCAAAGTTAATGTGGAAAATCTAAAGGCTCGTTTTAGGGTTACTAATAAATTTGTACAAATGTACAAAATTTACAGATTAGGTCTACAGAATTTATTTGGTGAACCGAATAAACTTGTTTTTCAAAAACTATTTGGTGAATATTTTTTTTGGTGAAAAGAACAGTCAGACTCGTTTTACAAAAATTATTTGGTGCACAGAATTGACAGACTTGTTCTAAAGAAATTATTGGGTGAACAATATAAGATTGTTGTGTTTTACAAACATAGTGGCCGATGCTGAACCAGATGCAGCATTGAAATGCATTAAATGACTTTGCGAGATTTACTGCATTGTGGGATCCCAGACAGGTAAGAAGCACCGCTCTGCGCCTCTGCCTTAAAGGCTATAAGCTCTGCGCTTACTAGGTAGCGCAAAACTCAACACTGCCTATTACATAGGATGTGCTGAGTTATTTTCAAGAATAAATAGCTCAGTCAACATAAAATTAGTAAATAAACACATACCAGAGTCCAGGTTAGGAGCGCTCACCAACAGCATCCGTGTAGCGTCCACGCTATGCTGCGTCCTATCGTGCAGATCCCCTCTCCCAGAACGAGACCTCAGCAGAGTCTCACGATATTAGAACGAAGAGCAAACATCAGGGAGCGGATCGCTTCCGGAATAGGACTCAGTCATGGCAGGTGGTGTCATCATAACTTTTATTCAATCCACACATTAGAACATCAAAAGGCTGTGCGAAAAACATCACAGAGGTGCGGGGACGCCGTGAAACGCGTCAGACACATTTCTGGTTGCACTCTGTGATGTTTTTTGGCACAGCCTTTGATGTTCTAATGTGTGGATTGAATAAAAGTTTATGATGACACCACCTGCCATGATGAGTCCTAATTCCGGAGGGATCCGCTCCCTGATGTTTGCTCTTCAACATAAAATTAGTGTAAACCAATGCAAACCAGATAGTACATCAGGTAGCATGGGTTTTACACTAATTTTGCCTGTAAACAGACAATTAAGCATTGTCCTGATCATCATCCATATTGTGATATGCGGTCTTTATTTAAATGAGGCTGTAGTTGGTTTCTTATTTAGCTGGTTTCTTCAAATGAAAATTTAGATCAGCACAACTCTAAAGTCAGGTATCCCACCTCTCCAAGCTGTGACCACAAGCACCTGTATTCTCCTCCCCTAGAATGCCCATTTTTAAGTCCAGAATGCCCCCCTCCATGCCTTAATGTCACCTCTGCCCCACCCCTGGATGATGTCATTTGCACCACACCCCCTTCCCATCCATGCCCCCCAACCCTGCCCGGAAGCCATATTTGGCAGGTTGGGATGTCTGTAATAAGTAGGGAAGTGAAAAGAAAATATGGACTGTGCGATTCAGTAGACATTCCTTACAGCAGAGATTAAAGGAAACATGTTCCATTTACCAGATTTAATTTTTTTGTTAAAATGTAACCAGAACCTCTTACTGCAGATATCAAAGGTAAAGTGTGTAATTTACAGGCCTTTTTTTCCTGCAGAGACTAAAGGGTAAGTGTCATGCGCATAGAAGACAGAGTCAGACTACGTGTCAGGGGAGTAAGCAATCGGGTAATTTTGTTACCTTCTCTCTTGGCTCCAGATCGATTTATTAAAGAACGCGAGGTAAGAAACAGCTCCTTTACCTCCGATTCTTCATTAAAGCTAAATGGGACAACTTTATTTTTTGAGTGGAGATAAACTTTAAAAGGAAAATGAATTAGTGCAGTTATTTGAAGTATTTCCTTAAGATAAAGAATTTGTCCTGAGTTTGCAGCTTTACTGCAACTTGGGTGCGGCTATTACATTTATGGGCGTGTTTGTAGGTTTGGCTGTGGTGTTAGGCTTTGCTGTGATTTTTGGGACAGGAATATTCATAGTTCCGCACTGGGCCCAGGTATGGACAAGACAAAGTTTGTGAGCCTTTGGTGTAGCATAAACAGTTGGCACTTAAGAAATATAGGGATGACTAAAGTTGTGCGGCCTTGTCTGGTGCTGGTTTCGTATTTTCTAGGTTTCTGAAGTAGTTATCCACCTTTGGTGCTTTGGACAGGACCTTTATTCCTCCTTTATCCATAAATAGGGTCAAATGTGGTACTGAGGCATTAGCCCTCAGTAAGAAAAGTTGTAAGAAATTGCATTTAAAAGGGCCCGTTTACAAGTCTTCGAAAAACTCTGCCTCCAGGAAACACACCTCATACGAAATACCCAGAGGTGGCTTCACAAACCATGGGGGGCTTAGGCAGTCCATAGCACCCATACCACCTTTTCACGAAGTGTATCCCTTATTATCCGCTCTACCCGTGGGTTTAATATACTTACTGGGAAATATAATAAAAGTTCTTATCGTTAAAAATAGTGCTAATTTTGCCCCAACCAATCAGATGTTATTTACCATTTGAAAACTAACATCTGATTGGTTGGTTCAAAATTAGCACCATTTTTAATGATAAGAACTTTTATTACATCTCCCTACTAAAGTACTAAAAGATGGTGAGGGAAGATATAAATGCATGGCCTTGGAGAAAGATAATGTATTAAATTTTCTACTGGGAATGTATAAATCCACCCACCCACCCCCGCAAAAAATACCCTACTACAAAAACTGATATCCTTTGCGCTTGGATATCCCACAGACTTATTAATATGTATGGGTGACTTTAACATGCTTATGCCTCCAATAAAAATCACGAAATTAAATCTGGGATTTAAAGTCTGGTGAACTCCACAATAAATGCAATTAAAAAACAAACTAGAGTAGAAGAAGAAACCTTAACCTTGCAATTACAGGAAGCTGAGCAGGCTTACTGTGACACCCCCCCAGATAACCTAAAAGATACTTGCCAACAATTGCAATGTCAATACAATATTCTAATTAAAGAAAAAGCGCACCGTAAGCAATTTTTCCCAAATATTTTTTACTATGAGCAAGGTAATATCTTGGCCAAACTCAGTCTAACCAAAACTAATCAAAATCAACAAACAATACTAGCTATCCTAGATCCAGTTAAGGCACGTCACACGGCAACAGCGGATATCCTGGAATCATTTGTACAATATTTCCAGCAACAATACCCATCACAATCATAACTTCAAACATGAAATATCTGTGGGCAATAAATTTCCCACAGCTAGAACCTTAACTGATGCAACAGCTAGAAACGACACTTACGTTGTGTAACGAAATACGGCCTGACAGCCTGGGTATTCACTGGTACGCTTTCAGGAGGAGACCAAAGGCTGTAGGTTTGGATTCTGGAGCAGTAGAGGCGGATGGGAACAGAAGGCTTGGTGACTGGAGCAGAAGGGCTGTTGTGGAACTGTAGGCTGGATACCAGGATGCTGCTGGTAACTGTATGCTGGATACCAAGGAGCTGCTGAGAACTGTATGCTGGATACCAAGGTGCTGCTTGGAACTGTATGTTGGATACCAGGATGCGGCTGGGAACTGTATGCTGGATACCAAGGAGCTGCTGGGAACTATATGCTGGATACTAAGGAGCTGCTGGGAACTGTACTGGAACAGGCAAGGTAAGTAGCTGGTACTGGAACAGGCAAGGTAAGTAACTGGTACTTGAAACAAGCAAGGTAAGCAACTGGTACTTGAACAAGCAAGGTAAGCAACTGGTACTGGAACTGGCAAGGTAATTAACTTACCTTTCTGCAAATAAGGAATGTTGCAAGTTACTGGTATTGATACATAGTTGATACAGAGTTGATCCAGGGAAATTTCTGATTGCCACTTGGAGTCAGGAAGGAATTTTTTCCCCTTTAATAAATTTGGTGGGTTTTTTTTTGCCTTCCTCTGGATCAACAGTTAGGCAGGATAAAAGGATATTGTTAGATGGGTTGGACTGAATGGACATATGTCTTTATACAACCTCAAATACTATACTAATATACTTGAACAGGCAAAGAACAAAAAGGTAAGTAACTGGTACTGGAACTGGCAAGGTAAGTAACTAAGGAGCTGGGGTAGTGAAAGCTATAATCGGGCGCCAGATCCAGGAGGACGTCGGCCTTTGAATCCTCTCGCTCTGCGTGCTGGTGTTTTGACGTCTCAGATTTTTAAAAAAAAATCCTTACCTTACATTCCTGCTCCTTATGGTTCTCCTGCAGTACATGTCCAAAGTTCAGAAAACTGAAGAGTAGTGGCTGTCTTTCTGTCCAAAGGTCTCTGCCTCCTGTCAGCCTCCTGGGAGGGATGCTGACATGTGCAGTGTACTACTCTATGCTGCGCATGGGGCAGCATAGAGTAGTTTAAAGGGCATCTTCACCCAAAAAATAAACTTTTAATATTATGTTCCTTAGGTTTGCCCACCCCACAACCACCATGTTAAAGCAAAAAAAAACTTTTCGATAGTTACTTACAGCCCTTCGCTCCCGCACATATCTTCTCAGCGTCTGTGTATTAAAATGGCATTTGGGGGTGGGCAAACTTAAGGAACATAATATTAAAAGTTTATTTTTTGGGTGAAGAATCCCTTTAAACTACTCTATGCTGCCCCGTGCGCTACAGTATAGACAACAATCCAAACGTTTCCATCTCTATAGAGGAACAAGACAGTGATGCCCCTTATCACCTTACCTTTTCTCACTAACAATAGAGGCCCTGGCAATACAACTTCATGCCCACCAATCAATCAATCAATCAATACCAGTTACTGGTATTAATATATAAAGTAGAGTTGATCCAGGAATATTTCCAATTGCCACTTTGAGTCAGGAAGGCTTTTTTTTCCCCTTTGGTGGTTTTTTTTTGCCTTCCTCTGGATCAACAGTTAGGCAGGAAATGAGGGTCTTGCTAGATGGGTTGGACTGGATGGACAAATGTGTTTATTCAACCTCAAACACTATACTAATCAAAGGATACACACAGATGTGATTGGCAGATGATATGATCATATATCTGTCAGACACAGGACCCACCTTAAATCTCACAACTGAGATAATTGATGGAGTTTATTAGAGCTAGGGCTGCTATCAGGTCTCTTTTCAACAGAGATTCACTTTACACAGACCAATTTACAGTATAGGCAGTATAAGGATTGTTAAACTCTAAATGCATCACCTTACATTTATCAACCTTGGCCGACCAGTGTTAGCCATTTCATATGTCTACACTAGGTGCGGTCCCCTGCATTGCCCTGCAATCTGCTAATCGGAGCGCATGCAATCTGCATTTTTTGTGCAATTGCATGTATTTCCATTGTGCAACATTGTGCAAACGCATGGCAACGTGCACAGGCAACATGCACACAATCCTGTGGCCTCAGCCTAAACCTTATCTGCCACTCTGATGCCCATTTTGTTAATCTGGCTAGTTCCATTTGCAGAAGTTGCACATCATCTGGTGTTGCCAATGTCTTACTCAGTTTTGTGTAGCAAAAACATGACCTTGCTCTTAATTCCCAAATAAATCTACTTCAATCCAATATAGAGATGGCCGAACTTCTAAAAGTTCGGTCCGCTTTCGAAGTATATGGAAAGTTAGAAAGTTCAAAAACGGACCCATTAGTCAAATAGTTTGAAAAGTTCGAATGAAACACAACTAAAATATCAATGATAACTTAATGAAAATGGCTGTGGGACCTGTGAAATGGTCTGGGGAACACGTTTGAATATCCAGGAGTTTCGAAAAATCAATTTTGCTCTCATGTACGCTACTTTCGAACTCTCGTGTTCGAACAGTCGATAATTATCCCATAAACAACTCGCGGATTCTAAAAATTCTATATTTACTTGCGTATAGGTATAATAGGCATTTTACTCACAGATTCGATATTCGATATTTACTCGCTTATTGGTATAATAGACATTTTACTCTCATATTCGAACATTCAAACGTTCAAACATTCGATAATTATAGAAAGTCCGGAAAATATCGAAAATCCGGGTCCAGGATAGTTCGAGAAGTCCGAGTCCATTCGAACTCGAATAGCTCGGCTCGATTTCGGGTTCGAGTTCTAGTCCATCTCTAATCCAATACAGTAAATTTGGTAGAAAACATATTTCATCTTCAAGCTAGGAATTTTTTTTTACAGTTAGAGCAGTAAAACTTTGGAACCATAATCCAGCAGACGTGGTAATGGCAAGTTCATTGTATTCATAACTATTGGTATCAATAAATATAATGCTTGTTGATCCAGGGATTCTTTCCGATTGCTATTTAGAGTCAGGAAGATTCCCCCAAACCATTATGCTGTTTTTTGCCTTCCTCTGGACCAACTGTTAGCTAGTGTTCATGGCTCAAAGATTGGACTACATGAACATATTTCTTTATTTTGTACATTCTTTTGTTCTCTTCTCTAGATTTACTATTTCTTCACTTCCTGTCCCTTTGGGTCTTTGTTTTTATATTTTTCTACCTCATTGATTTATTGATATATTTATTTATACAATTATACTTTTCTTTGCATTCCACTATCCCTCTGTTGAATATATTATGCCTCCCTTCTTCAAATCTACCCACTCCATTATCCAACCTGTCTCTCCTTCTCCTGACAATCTGTAACATGTAACTCTGGCCTCATTTGTCTGACCATTCAGTTTCATGCAATTTTATGTGTCCTTCGCTGCCATGCATTCTGTCTCTTGCTGTCCAATGTTACCCTCTTCTTCCAATCTTCCAAGCAACATTTTTGGACTAGCCATTGCATCAGCCCCAATGTGTTCTTTTAGTATTGTCCACATTTAGTAAAACTGCATTTTCAGCTTTATACTGGTTATTGTACAGACTTCTAAATGACATGCATAATTATAGCTTCTGAATGCATACTCTACATAGTAATGTTCTTATTTGGTACAAGGAAACAGCACAGAATATGTTGTTTTTTACTTGTAACAGGTGACAGATGGTGTGAAGGATGTGATGGTAAGTGTGGGAGTAAAAGTACAAGCTGGAAAAACAGGAACAAATGTTGAGATGTAGGCAGCAGTACTTTATTAAAAAAAATTAATTTGCAGTTTACAACAATGGGCTAAAATCTGACGAATAAGAACAGTCAAAATATAAGAATTCAACGGGAAATGTGGATTTATTAAAGGAAAAAATCTGTTTGAGTCACACAATTTGCAGCAGAATGTGAGAAAATGAATTCCTGACTAAATGACAATTATAAAACTCATGTAGCTCTCTGGTTACACAGAATAGAAGTTTGGTATTTAAAGTCTGGATTGGTGCTAAAGGAGTCCAGTATCTCCACTATATGAGATAGCAGAAATGGCAGATTGTTTTTCATCCACCCAGGATTGAGACAGACTCCCTGGGAACTTCAAGTAATTACTCTATATTACCTTCATTCCACTCGACAGAATGGAAAAGTTTATTTAAGGTAGAAATAAACTTTGTAACAGTACTTAAAATCTACCAGCCAGGAGTGAGTGTTGCAGAACCAGAAACTGATACATTGTATGTTGGCAGGTATTACTTAAGAGAAAACAGTTTTCTGACAAGGTTTTCCTTCTTTCTGTTTACACCTTAATCATAGTTACTTTTTATCAGACCGGTTCTCTCTTTAATTCCCCCTCACTTCCTAGTCTGGGCATCTTAAAATCTCTATGACACAGGATGAGTAGCTAGAAAGCATCCCCAGGTTCCCTACATTTGCCCCCGTGCTTTAAAATTTTCACCTCCTGGCTGAGTTACAACAAAAGAAGAATATAAAGAAATGTTCAATAAAATATTCTGGGTCTGTCTGGATGGACAAGGCAAGGTATCTAACATAACTAGATGTAAGAATAACACATATAATCAATACTATGATTATATAACTGAAACAAGGTTAATAAGAGTATAGTTCAGGGGGTCCAAACACAGTGAATCCTTATGCCAATTAGGGGCATATTTATAAGGTTCGTTAACTTTTCGCGGCCGTTTTCGCGGCCATTAACGCATGAATCGCGTTACCGCGATTTATAAAGCCCCGAAAACGGCCGCGAAAAGTTAACGAAGCGTTAACCTTTCGCGCCGATACTTACCCGGTACCGCCGCTTTATTTATAAAGCGGCGGTACTGGTTTCGCTCGGCTAGTATCGGCTGTTTTACTTCGCCACCTTGAAGGTGGCGAAGTCAGCCGATACAACCTCCGCGGCGGGGATGGGCAGGCAACCCGCGGGGGTGGTCGCACCCACCCCGGGAGACACGCCCACCCCGCCCACACCCCCGCGGCGGCAGCGGCGACCACCGCCGCGCCGCCACTTCCCAGCAGCCCCTCCCAACCCGTTCCCCGTTCGCGGCAATCTCGAAGGGAGGCTAGAAGGGGCTGCCGGGAAGGGGCCGCAGCAGGTGGTCGCGACCACCCGCCGCGCACCCCCTCCCCGGCAACCCCTCCAAGCCCCCCGCCCCGGCCGCTCCGGGGAGGGGACGGGAGGGAGCGCTGGGGGGTGGAGGCTCCCTCCAGCGGGGCCCTGAGAAGGGCCTTTGGGGCTTAGGGGGTCCCGCAGCTCGAACCGGGACCCCCCTCCCCGGCCCTTACAAGGGCCCTTGCGGCACTGACAAGTGCTTTGGGGGGGGGTCCCGCAGCTGAACCGGGACCCCAGTGCGGCTCTTAAAAGAGCCCTTGGGCGACGTCTTCTTTCTTCCAGTCCCGGCGACACCAGCTCCGCCGAGGCCGCCGACCCCCGAGAGGTACCCCTGCGGCCGCCAGGGGTACCCCGGCGGGCGCCGGCGACCTAACGAGGCGATGTTGCCGGCGTCTTGATCCGAGCGACGTCTTCGGGCTGGCGACACCAACCCCACTCAGGTCGCCGATGCCAGGCAGGCTCACTGCGGCCGCCAGTGAGCCCGCTGGCACCGCCGGCCTCAGCGGAGCCGATGTTGCCAGCCGCTTCTTCTTCTTTCTTCAGCCATCTACTGCGATGGCATCTGAGTTCCGCGGCGGAAAGTCCTCTTTAATAGGTTTGCAGAAATCCATAATCCGTTTCTGATTGGTCAATTTTTAATACTTGCTTACATTAACCATCAGATTTCTGGAAAGTTCTGAAATCTGATTGGTTAATGTAAAGTATTAAAAATTGACCAATCAGAAACGGATTATGGATTTCTGCAAACCTATATAAAGAGGAGCTTTCCGCCGCGGAACTCAGATGCCATCGCAGTAGATGGTGAAGAAAGAAGAAAGAAGCGGCTGGCAACATCGGCTCCGCTGAGGCCGGCGGTGCCAGCGGGCTCACTGGCGGCCGCAGTGAGCTGCCTGGCATCGGCGACCTGAGTGGGGTTGGTGTCGCAGCCCGAAGACGTCGCGTCGGATCAAGACGCCGGCAACATCGGCCTGTTGAGGTCGCCGGCGCCCGCCGGGGGTACCCCGGCGGCCGCAGGGGTACCTCTCGGGGTCGGCGGCCTCGGCGGAGCTGGTGTCGCCGGGACTGGAAGAAAGAAGACGTCGCCCAAGGGCTCTTTTTAAGGCCGCACGGGGGTCCCGGTTCAGCTGCGGGACCCCCCGCCAAAGGCACTTGTCAGTGCCGCAAGGGCCCTTGTAAGGGCCGGGGAGGGGGGTCCCGGTTCGAGCTGCGGGACCCCTAAGCCCCAAAAGGCCTTTCAGGGCCCCGCTGGAGGGAGCCTCCACCCCCCCAGCGGCTCCTCCGTCCCCTCCCCGGGAGCGGCCGGGGCGGGGGGCTGGAGGGGTTGCCGGGGAGGGGGTGCGCGGCGGGGGTGGTCGCGACCACCTGCTGCGGCCCCTTCCCGGCAGCCCCTTCTAGCCTCCCGTTCCGAGATTGCGCGAACGGGGAACGGGTTGGGAGGGGCTGCTGGGAAGTGGCGGCGGCGGCGGGTGGTCGCCGCTGCCGCCGCGGGGGGTGTGGGCGCGGCGGCGCGGGTGGTCGCCGCTGCGCGACGGGGGGTGTGGGCGTGTGCCCCGCCCCCTTAGGAGCGGCGTCGGGAAGGGATTTTAAGTCCCTTCGCGGCGATACTATATAGTATCGCCGCGAAGGGGCTTAAAATTACCGCAGCACATCGCGGCCGCGATAGGTATCGCGGGAATAGCGCTCGCCGTTATAAATACGGCGATAGCGCTATTTTCGCGGCCGTGATGTGCGGCGGTAATTTTTTTGCGCTAACATCGTTCCTTTATAAATATGCCCCTTAATCTCCATGGGTGCTGACTACAAGATAAATTCCCGCTTCCAAGGGAAATATAACATAATATCAGACAAAGGAGATGTAGTTGCACTCCAGAAAGTGAATTGGTGCTTTAATAAACAAACATCAAAGTTACAATGTCATGGGGAACGTACCCCCTTCTTCAGGAGATGTGAAGGCAACAAAAATACAGGATTAAATAATCTTTCCTTAACGTGGGAGGCAAATCTTCTAAGGAAAGATTATTTAATCTTAAATGTTTGTTGCCTTCACATCACCTAAAGAAGGGGGTATGTTCCCCCTAAACATAGTAACTTTGATAGCACCATAGCCTTCACATACTTGCTCCATGTCTGCTTACAGTATCTACTGCTGGCAAAGTGCCTAACATCCAATGTTCTATTAAATCTCTCAGGTACAGCATCTCTTTCGCGATGATAAAAAGTAGTCTGACTCTTTTTAATGTTTTAGCAGCTGCAAAAGCTCCCTAAGTAATCGTCTCTCAAAGTTTCTGCCTTGATCAGAGTGCAGTCTACTAGGCAGTCCATATTGAATGAAAAACTTTTCCCATAATACCTTAACTGTGCAGGACTTTTGATCTTTGATAGGAAAAGCTTGAGCATAACAGTTAAAGTGATCAGTAACTACCATGATATTACGAAGGACCTTGGAGTCATTTTCAATACAAAGGAAATCTATGCACACTAATTCCATGGGTTTTGAGCTTTTTAGGTGAGACATTGGAGCAGCCCTTGATGGAAGATTTTTCCTTTGCAGACATCGTAAGCATTTCCTACAGTAATTTGCTATGTCATCTTTTTTGGGGGGCCAGAAAAATCAGTCTTGAACCAGCCCATAAGTCTTTTCCAGCAGGGTGGCTCAGTGGTTAGCAATGATGACTTGCTGAGGTTCTGAGTTTGAATCCACCCTTGGACACATCTGCAAGGAGTTTGTATGTTCTCCCCGTTCTTACGTGGGTTTCCTCCGGGCAATCCGGTTTCCCCCACAATCATAAAGACATACTGATAGGTTGTATGTGGCAAATAAATGTGCTTAGATTGTAAGCTCTTTGGGGCAGGGCCTGATGTGAATGTATACATGTAATTGTAAAGCGCTACGGAAGATGTTAGCGCTATATAAATCCACAATAATAATAATAATAATAATACAAGATGGCCATGGTTGTCATGCAGGCTTCTCAACATCATGTTTCAGAATTTCAGGTGTAATATTAATTTCTATCGCCCTGGCTGATCATGGTATGGTGTCACCCGGTATAACAGTCCCATTCACGCTGGAAGAATTCATATCCCCCTAAAGTCTTTTTTAGCAGTGCAGGTTTTCTGGCTTTGACAGCCCTCCATAATGGCCCTATCAGAGGATCAACTTTCTGACTTTGAACCATCTCTTTCTTCTTGATAAATTTGGACCTGCTATCTCCATGATCCACTGCATAGCAGTAAAGTGAAGGTATTGAGTCTGGGCCTACACCAGTGGAATCTACTGCTTTCAACTTATATGAAGCACAGTAGGCCTTTATACCCAGGCTTAGTATTTCTTCCCATTCATCCTCTGTTTCTAGAGAAGGCAGACAAGGTCTTCTAAAGAGTGCATTTGCCCCAATATTTATAGGACCTGGTTTGTACTTTAGGGTAAAAGAATAGTTAGACAATTCTGCTTAATACCGGTGCCCTGTCACATCAAGTTTGGCTGTGGTTAAAATATATGTGAGAGGATTGCTATTTGTTCTGACTTCAAAGTTTACTCCATATAAGTAGTAGTGCAACTTGTCCACAATTGCCCACTTGAGAGAAAGAAACTCTAATTTGTGCATGGGGTAGTTCTTTTCAATGGGTGTTAAACTCCTCCTGAGGTAGGATACAGGTCGCAATTCTTTTGGATATTTCTGATGAAGAACACCTCCCAGTCCTTAATAACTAGCATTAATATGCAAAATATATGGCATTTGGGGATTAGCATATGCTAAGACCGGTGCAGCAGTAAGCCTTTACTTTAGTTCATTGAATGCTTTTTCACATGCTGCTGTTAATTTCTGGCAAAGGGAATCCTTATCCATCCATTTGGTATCTTTATCAGACACACAAGTAAATGTCAGAAGTTCATTTAGGGGATGGACCACTCTTGCATAACCATCTACAAATCGTCTATAATAGCCATTAAACCCCAAAAGGGATCTCGGCTCTGTGGTATTTTGTGGTCTTGGCCAAGTTACTAATGCTTCTATCTTCAAAGGATCAGTTCCTATACCATTAGCAGAAACTACGTTGTCTACATAGGTAACTAATGAATGGCAAAACTTACATTTGTCTATGTTTTAGTTCTTCTGCAATTACCGTTCAATCAATTTCATTAAGTGATTTTCATGTTCCTCAAGTGTAGCTCTAAATACACTAATATAAACCAGATACAATAGGCAGTCTTGATGAGCAGGTCACCTAAAACTTTTTCCATATGTCTTTGGAAAGTAGCTGGGACCCCACTGATACCTTGTGGCATTCTAGTAAAATGATAAAATCCCAAGGGGCAGATAAAATCATACTTTCCTTATCATCCAAAGGCAGCAGTAACAACGAGATTATGTCCCACCTCCTAGTAGGTAGGACCAGCACCAAGACTTCAAATGCCCCTCCCCCTCATACCCCAGGAGAGTTTTTTGGTCCTACTAGTACCAGTGCCACATTTTTTTTTACCTGACTGGTCCAGAGAATTAGTGGTTGGCTCAGAGGACCGTGTGGTATCGTATCCCATGGGAGTCTTTACTCCTTGCCTGACACTGCTTGGCTAGGTTCCTCTTGTGGTGCTCTAACAGTTCCAGTCTTCCCCCATTCCGTTGGCTTGCAAGTAGGTGCCTGTCGCTCACCATGCGACCACCGCTTCTTTGCTGCACTTCCGCATTGCCTCCCTTCTGGGTTTGCGCCGAGACGTCAGTTGCGCACTGATGCCGGCGTGTGATGAGTAGCAGCGGATAGTTAAAATAGGGGAGCTCAACTGATGGATTTCCTCTTAGTCGGAGTAACAGATTGTTGCTGGAGCTCTGTGTAGGAGTCTTCTGTACTTGTAAGCCTGAAAATGCCTGACAGTGACCTTTGTTGTGCTAAAGATTGCTAAACAGACTTAGGTCTGCCTGGTTATAGTGAATGCATATCTATACACTGTGCTGCTAATAGTAAATTTTATGTGCAGTGGAGGTAAGCTTTATTATTTATGCTTGCAGGTTCTTCTGTTCTGGTTGCCTGCCCTTTGCCTCTGTCTGGTAAGCACTTGTTTCAGCTTTATTAAAGTCTCCCATTTTTTCTTTATCATTTAACCCATGTCTGAAATGGAAGAGTGTGTCGATCATCAACATGCCTCAGCAGAGGTTACACCCACTCCCAAGAGGAAAGCTACGACCAAATCAAGATTTTGCCCTGGTTGTGATGTTTTCTTGCAAAGGAATACACAGGAAAAATGTGTTACTTGTACTGGAAAACTTAAAGAAGAAAGACCTCCATCAGTGCAGGATTTTTTCTCCTTCTTAAAGGAAACAATGTCAAACAGGCAACCAAACCTGACCAATCCATTATTATTCTTGACAAACAGGGCAATCTGGATTAGGTACCAGATGTTAAGGTTGTGGAAGATCAGTTGGATTGGGATCAGGAGTATATACCTCCTGGAAAAGGGCAGGAGTCATCATAAGAAAGAGAATTATTGGATGGAGAAGATGTCTTTCCCTCCAATGAATTGGAAAGTTTTCTTAAAGTAGTATGTGATAGAGGCAGAGGAGATCCTTTTGGAAAACTTTCACTTCTTTCTCTCTCAGGCCAGAGGAAGAGGTTCAAGATTTTCAAGAGATAGACAACCTTTGTTTTCCCTCCCAAACCAAACAAGAGGTAGAGGGTGACAAGGATTCCAGAGACCGTTTACTCAATTCCAAGCCGGTGGGGGGGTCGCTTGTCTCACTTTTTTCAAGCTTGGAATGTGATCACGACAAAACTGTGCAATGGGGCTTTTCAATAGAATTTTTACAGAGCACCCCAGAGTGGTTCTTACTATCTCCCAATCCTCATTTACCTGCAAAAAGAGTAGCCCTACTTCAAGCCAAGAAGAATTTATCTTAAAGGGTGTTTTGATTCCAGTACCTCCATCAGAAAAAGGAAAAGGGGTATACTCACCAGTTTTCTTAATTCCCAAACCAACAGGGAAGTTTTGCACCATCAAAGACTTAAGATATCTAAACACTTTAATCAGAAAACAGCACTTCAAGATGGAGTCTATCAGGTGAGCAGTAAATGCAGTTCTCCTCCACTATTATCTAGCCACCATAGATCTGCAAGATGCCTACCTACATGTTAAAGACCAAACCAGTGTCCCTTATAAGCACTCGTGGAATCATACACACATAATGAAAATATTACTCAAATAGTAATTATACCAACAATAAAATGTCTTTTTAAAACACGTGTATCTTTTATTGCACCTCATATTACTCTTAAATATGTGAATAAAATCTACTGAGCCCAGCACCTACAGACATTACTGTCTGTGTATCTACTCCACATCTATTGCAACAAGTTGATTAAAAGAAAATACAAAATGGCACATGTAAAAATGGATACTATATCATAGTGGGAATTGCATATTATGACTGTGTTGCAAACAGTATCAATTTTCTCAATTATATGTTTTTATCCCAGCTGGTGGATCCATGCACTGTCCTGGGTTAGTATTTTACAGAGACCAAACACTGTTAACCAAGATCATTTCACAAACACAGTTCTTTTGTAAATCCACACTTTGTAGGTAAAGAGGTAAGTACAACTACTGACCTGCAGGACCTTCGGCAGTGTGAACACACCACTCCTTACTATAGATGGTGGGACTTATCTGGACCGATGTTTTCTGTCTCCCCATTGTTTACTGGGTGGGCCGTTCAGACACTTCTTCCAACTAACCGATTACCTCCACTGCTCCCATATTGTTCAGACGTGGTTGATGTTCCGAGTGTCATCAAGCCTCTAAGACGATGCCATGTCCACTTCACCCACCTATAAGTACAGAGTAGTGGTCTCTTACCTCTGTGTCTTCTGCCGGGGTTCGTCATAAATACACTAAAATTGTAATCCAAAGATCAGTGCCTCAATTGCGACTGTCTGGACAGAACATCCAGTGCAGTTAAGAACTATTCGGAGACTTCCAGGGGTATTCACATTCTCGATGGAAGCAGTTCATGGTCATAGTGGTAAATCTACACAACATGAAGTGCAACTAGTGTTAAATATACTGTAAAACACAAATATTAAAAACATGGGCTGAATCCATATGGTGTCAGTACTGTTATTAGTTCAAAGTCTGGCTCCAGAATAAAGTGCTTCAAATAGAACAATATTTAATACATTGTCTATGCATGTCCCTCTAGCATGATCCAGTACAGATGAAAGATAAAAGGTAAGTGTAAATCTAATCCTCTTGCGCAATGATGCGCAACCCGGAACATTCGAAAGTCAAAAGGGATATAGTCTATGTGGCTATACTTTACCACTCCAAGTGATATTCCGATACTCCAATCCTCCGATCCTCCTGAGTTCCCGGAATTACACACGCTGGTCCTTCAGTATCAAACAAATTCAAAAAGCAGCCATAACAACCATTCGGATCCACCTACCCACCACCTACGTACGTTTCATCACTATGTGACTTCTTCTGGGCAATAATTGATAATGTGCTTTTTTGAGACGCCTTTCTGAGAGGATTTTACCTCTCAGCTTCTTTTTTGTACTATTTAACTTTTTGTCTCTGTGCACCGTTTGAATCAGCAAACGTTTTATCATTCCTTGATAGTATGCCTGTATGCCAGATCAAGGAGAGACAAAGGTGCTTCAAAAGCTACAATTGCCAGGTGGCCTAAACAGGCCATATCAGCAGCCTACCAAGCAGCAAACGTACCAGTACTAGTAAACACTCAACCAGAGCTGTATCCACTTCATTGGCAGCTAAGGTGGGGGCAAACCCAGAACAGATTTGTAGAGTGGCTACCTGGGCCTCATACAATACGTTCATGAGGCATTACAAGCTGAACATAAAGGACAGAGATGCAACCTTTAGGTTAAAAGTCCTTCAAGCAGCCACGTCATTCTAACTCTTCCCGCCCTTTAAAGGGAGATTATTCACTGCTCGTTTTTACTGCTGCCTTTGGATGATAAGGAAAGATAAGATTTATACTTACATAAATTCTTTTTCCTTGAATCCTATTCAAAATCGTCCGTTCAAATCTTTTCGAACGTTCGAAAATTCGTGGACATTCAATCGAACGTTCGAGGATTTTCGAAAGCGGCCAGTGGAAACCGTAACAATCGCGCATGTGTGCTGCATTCACTTTTTTTGCTGTTACCCATTTACGGACGTGCTCCCCAGACCATTTTCCAGGTCCCAGAGTCTTGTACATTGTTATATTTCCCAAAAGTTCATCCGAACTCCGGTTTCCTCCACAATCATAAAGACATACTGATAGGTTGTATGTGTCAAATAAATGTGCTTAGATTGTAAGCTCTTCAGGCAGGGTCTGATGTGAATGTATACATGTAATTATAAAGCGCTATGGAAGATGTTAGTGCTATATAAATTCATAATAATAACAATAATAACTATTTACCCCCCATTGACTTTAATGTGTCCTTTTTCGAACTTTTGAACTTTTTTCAAAACTTTATGAAGTCATTTGCAAAGTTGAATGCATTGGAAACAATCCCTTTTAACACCTGGTGAAATCTGTCTAATTCGTTAGCAAAAATCACCTGCTTTGACAAATATTTCTGCAGAATATTTTTCCAGATGAAGTACAAATGCAGACACATCTTCTGTAGCTTTTTGCTTCATTAGTGTGAAATCAGCCAAAAGCTGGTCTGGATCATCATGTTTTCCATAATTTGAGAATGTCAAGTATATAGCCATGACATCTTTATGATTTGCTTTAGTGGGAAAATGTTTTTTCTATGTGTTCTATAATTACCCCAACCCCCAGAGTACCTTTATTTTCTTCAGTTTACAGTTAAAAGAAGCCAAGATTTAAATACACCACTCCTGCTGTCAATCAAATCCCCTAACAGCATGCCGGTGTAGTGTGTAAGCTTACACAAGTTTTAAAGAAAGTCTCCCAATGACCCCTTCCTGCTCACTAAAATGCTTGGCAAATAGTGGGTTTAAAACAGAAGAAAAAGGGAAGGAGAAAGAAGCAAAAAGAGCAGGATTGCGTCCCCCTCTTCCCAAGCTTTCACCAATTTATTGCCTGTCAAAGGGAGATCAGGCTGCAGTGATAAGGCAGGACTCGAGTCTCTACTAACTCACATCCCCTCCCGCTCCTTATGTAGCAAGTGTCTCCAGAACCACGGAGACATTTGCTCTCTACAGGCTTACATACAGAGGGTTTATTTATTTACAAAGGTTAGCCTGAACTGTAGGAGGATTAATGCGAATGAGCAGCTTGGTTCACAGGCTTAAAGGACAACTCCACCCTCATAAGAACATCTTTTAGAAAGAATGTCCTCTTTAAAATATACTGATATATCATACTTTGTCCTATGAATTCATTACTGTATGCCTGCTATGCTTCTGGATGCCTCATGGAAACTGAGCAATTTAGAAACCTGTACTGAGCCTGGGCATGCTCAGAAGTGGTAGCTAGGGGATTAACATTCAGTCATTGGCTGTGATGTCAACTGTCAAATCCATAACTGGCAGTTGCTTACTGGAAGAACCAGGAAGCAGAAACAGGGGAAACAGGACATTTTTCAGGATTTTAGGTTAGATTTATATATTTCAGGTTTCAAACTATTACAGTTTAGGGTTTTGTGGGGTGATTTACCTGTATGTAAGTTTTCATTTTGGGGCTGGACTTGCCCTTTAATTCACAGATGGATTATATGCAGCAAATCAGAATCTGTACAAACACGGAGCCACAGAGGAAGGTGGGAATAAGGCAGCATATACTTTTTTTTGTTATGCCTTGACTGGAGCAAAGTATAAATTTCACTATAAATGCACTTCAAAATTTAAAAAACTGTTAGCTGCAGGTGGATGCAGGTGCTCCATAATAGACTGTTTTTGGCCTGTTCAGAACAAGCTTATTCGTCCAGAGCTTCCTGATCTCAAATCCCTCGTCTCCAGTGGGAACAGGCTCTATTCCATAAAATGTCTTTAGCTTTTTATAATGGCTTAACTGCAATCCTTGAGCCAATGTGTCAGTCTGTCAGGAACTTACCCGCCGCTCCGTTCCAGCGCCGATCTGGGGATAGCCGGACACTTCTGGGTATTCGGCACCAGCAACGTAATGATGTCGCGATGCTGTCACGCCGCCTGGCGCGAAGATTCAAAAGCTGGCATCTCCCGGCTCCTGTTGTATGATCGGAGCTTCCGCTACCCTAGTTCTATGTTACTTATTTAGCCAGTTTCCAGTAACCAGCCTACAGTTCCTAGCAGCACCTTGTTTCCAGCATCCAGCCTACAGTTCCCAGCAGCACCTTGTTTCCAGTATCCGGCCTACAGTTCCCAGCAGCACCTTGTCTCCAGAATCCAGCCCACTATTCCCAGCAGCCATCTGTATACCTATATCTTTCGGACTTTCTGCCTCCTCCTGAAAGTGTGCTCGTGAGTACCTCGGCCATCAAGGCCACATTTATTACAGTACAATCAGGCCATGGAAGCGCCTGAGGAGGCCAGGCCTGAATTGGGTAAAACACTCCTAGCTTGGTCCAAAAGCATGTAAGTTTTTGAACACCACCAATTGCAGTTGGCTCAATACATGGACTCTCTAGCTACCCGACTTCCCCCGGCTCCTGTTCCCGGTCCTTCATCACCACCTACGCTGCCTGGATCAGCAGAACCCTGCATATCACCGCCTTCCCGGTTTGTTGGTAATGCCCATGCCTGTTGTGGGTTCATAATTCAGTTCTGGATTCAATTTGAACTTTAACCATCTCTCTTTGCCTCAGACTGGGAAAAAATTGGCTACATCATTGCCTTGCTTGGAGGAAACACTCTGGCCTGGGCTTCCCCCTATGGGAGATAGATGATCCATTAGATCATTTTCTGGGATATGTTTCACAAAGTCTTCGATGCAACAGGTAGATCTTTGTCTGCTTCTTCTCGGTTAAAGCAGCTCTTTCAAGGGTCTCGCTCTGTAGGACAGTACGCTATTGAATTTCCCTTGCTGCAGAGACTTGCAATAGCGAAGCGCTTACAGCAGCCTTTTGGCAGGGACTCTCTGACCGCCTTAAAGATGAACTTGTATCTAGAGAATTACCCGTCCCTTTGGAAGACCTAATTTCTTTCTGCATCCAGAGAGATAAACGTTTCCGTGGGCGACTGGCAGAGAGGTCTACTGCTAGTTCCAACTTCCCTTTATCCGTCCGGTCAGACCCTCTCCACAACTCATTTCTTAACCTCAAGTCTCCTTCTAGATGTGAATCGCTCACACTCTTCTTGCCTGCGACTATCACCTTAGACAACAAATCTTTTTTTTGCCCATGCCTTTGTTGATTCCGGCGCAGTGGGGAATTTCATTGACGCTACCTTTGCATTGCAATTGGGTCTTCCCCTTCTTCACCTACACCATAGACAACAAACCCTTGGCCTCTGAATTAATTTCCCGGTCTTCACTTGAAATTTTTTGCATATTGGCATACTTCATTAAGAATGGTTTCTGGTGATCCACAGTCTGTCTGCTCCACTGATCCTGGGACTTCCTTGGCTTCGAGTACACAACCCTGCAATAGACTGGTCTAACAATGAACTTATATCTTGTCCTTCTTGTTTTTCCAAATGTCTTTCTTCCTCTCCTATTCATTGGTCTTCCATTAATTGGGAAATCAAATCTTTAGAAACTCCTCCTGAATTTGTTGATGTTTTTTGCAAGAAACGGGCTGAAGAACTCCTACCTCACCGCTCTTATGATTGTCCCATTGACTTCCTACCAGGTATCATACCTCCTCTGGGACGCATTTACCCTCTATCTCCCTCTGAAACCAAAGCCATAAAAGACTACATTAAGGAACATTTGGCCCGGGGATTCAATAGACCTTCCACTTCTCCAGCCGGATGTGAATCGCTCACACTCTTCTTGCCTGCGACTATCACCTTAGACAACAAATCTTTTTTTTACCCATGCCTTTGTTGATTCCGGCGCAGTGGGGAATTTCATTGACGCTACCTTTGCATTGCAATTGGGTCTTCCCCTTCTTCACCTACACCATATTGACTTCCTACCAGGTATCATACCTCCTCTGGGACGCATTTACCCTCTATCTCCCTCTGAAACCAAAGCCATAAAAGACTACATTAAGGAACATTTGGCCCAGGGATTCAATAGACCTTCCACTTCTCCAGCCGGCGCTGGTTTCTTTTTTGTAGAAAAGACAGAAGTTTACAACCTTGTATCGCTTATAGGGGGTTGAATAAGATCACTATAAAAAAAGTTACCCTCTACTCCTCATCTCAAAATTGTTTGACCAGATCAGATCTTTACTAAATTAGATCTTCGAGGGACATATAACCTTATTTGTATACACCAAGGTGACGAATGGAAAACAGCCTTTAACACTTGTGATGGTCATTACGAGTATCTAGTGATGCCCTTTGGTCTTTGTAATGCTCCAGTGGTCTTTCAGGAGTTTGTGAACAACATCTTCCGAGACCTACTTGGCATAACAGTGGTCATATACCTTGACGACATCTTAATTTATTCTCAGGAACTACATTCTCATCGTCTTCATGTGCAGCAAGTTTTATTTATTTTGGACCTAACAAAAGGAAGTTTCCTGTGAGTGAAACGAACTTGTGAGTGTCCCTTTCTCTTAAGGACCTTGATCTCAAGGACATAGAAAAAGAAGGACACTTAATCATTTGATGGTTGTATGGTGTGTGTGAAAGTTTGAAAATAAGGATTGTTTGAAAGTTTAAAAATAAGGATTGTTTGTACTGTTAAGGACTATGTGTGCAGGACTGAGTGTGCAGTAAGCAGACTAATCTTTCTTCTTCCAGTTAAAGGGGTGTGCTGGACTTCTATATTCTAGTATTGTACCTGTTGTAATCACAAACAGGCTGTGAAAGGGTTAATAAGTGTTTGTTTGTTTTTTCCCCTCTCTTTCTGGCTCTTGCACTAATTGGTGTGGGGGTTGGGGCCTATTAGTTAAATAGGATTCACAGTTGTTGGGCCTGTAGGTTGGACCTAACAAAAGAAGTTTCCTGTGAGTGAAACGAACTTCTAGTATTGTACCTGTTGTAATCACAAACAGGCTGTGAAAAGGTTAATAAGTGTTTGTTTGTTTTTTCCCTCTCTTTCTGGCTCTTGCACTAATTGGTGTGGGGGTTGGAGCCTATTAGTTAAATAGGATTCACAGTTGTTGGGCCTGTGGTTTGGACCTAACAAAAGGAAGTTTCCTGTGAGTGTCCCTTTCTCTTAAGGACCTTGATCTCAAGGACATAGAAAAAGAAGGACATTGAAACAAGAAGGGCAATTAAACAAGGTTTGTGCATCACTGTGTTGGTGTGGTGTATTAGAAGGGACAGTTTTGTCAGTACCATGCAATGTGCATCCTGCCACATGTATAGGAACCTGGAGCAGACGTTCCAGGGAGCCTATGTCTGTGTCAGGTGTGAGTGGGTTGCCCGTTTGGAAGCTGAGGTGGAGAGTCTAAGGGGGCAGCTTGCAGCATTGCGAAGATTGGCAGAACTGGGGGGTCAGCAGGCACTGGCTGGGGCCAGTATAGAGGTGGGTGGAAGAGGGACAAGAAAGGATGAGGAAGGAGGTAGTTTTGTTAGGGTTACTAGGGGAAGTGGGGGACGGAAGAGTAGGGGGGCTTCTTCCCAGATTGTCCATCCCAACAGATTTGCCACCTTAGGTAATGAAGTGGAGGAGGACACCTCGGAATTAGCGTGAATGGAGGGGGCTAGTCCCTTGAGCACCCAGGGGACTGCCATCTCTGATACAAGGGGTGGAGGAACGAAGGGTCAGGAATGCAAGGCAGGTGGTAGTGGTAGGGGACTCCATTATAAGGAAGGTAGATAGGGTAATCTGCCGCCAAGACCCTACGTGCCGAACTGTGTGTTGCCTGCCTGGTGCTTGGGTTCGGCATGTGGTGGATCGTGTAGACAGATTATTGGGTGGGGCCGGGGTGTGACCCGGCAGTCTTGGTTTACATTGGTGCCAATGACAAAGTTAGAAGTGGAGGTGAGGTCCTTAAACATGATTTCAGAGAACTAGGGGCCAAGATAAAAGCAAGGACCTCCAGGGTAGTGTTTTCAGAAATACTACCGCAGCCACGTGCTAAGCCAGGGAGACAGCGGGAGCTTAGGAGCATTAATGTGTGGCTAAGAGAGTGGTGTAAGGAAGAAGGGTTTGGGTTTATTGAGAACTGGGCAGACTTTGCTGTCGGCTACAGGCTCTTTAGTAGGGATGGGTTGCACCTCACTGATGGTGGTGCAGCTGTTTTAGGGGAGAAGATGGCTAGAGGGTTGGAGGAGATTTTAAACTAGGTTTGGGGGGGAGGGTATTAGCAGTCTCACTGGGATAGATAGTCCAGGAGCAAAGCAGGGTGTAGATAGGCCAGTGGTGGGCGGAAAGGGCGGTGGGGCTAGCATAGGGTATAGGGAGGAATGTGTATTAAAGTGTACGAATAAATTACAGGATCATAATCTAAAATGTATGTTTGCAAATGCGAGAAGCCTGGCTGACAAAATGGGTGAATTGGAAATGATGGCATTGAATGAAAAGTATGATGTAATAGGTATAGCAGAAACGTGGTTGAACAGTTCTCACGACTGGGCTGTAAATATAGAAGGATATGCCTTAAAAAAAAAAAACAGAAAAAAAAGGAAAGGGGGAGGAGTATGTGTTTATTTTAAAAAAGAATTGAAGCCAAATTTAAAAGAAGAGATAACTGGTGATATGGATGATAAAGTGGAGGCAATATGGGTGGAATTAGGCAACAGGAAAGGGGGTAATGTCATTGTTGGTGTCTGCTATAAGCCGCCAAATGCTAGCAGAGAGGAGGTGAGTCAACTTCATATGCAGTTGGCAAGGGCTGCAAGTTTGGGGAGTGTGCTCATTATGGGGGACTTCAATTACCCTGACATTGATTGGTGTGGTGGAACTGCCATCACAGAAAAAGGCGATGAGTTCCTGAATTTGCTGCAGGATAATTTTCTCTCACAGGTGGTTGAGGTTCCTACTAGAAAAGGAGCTCTGTTGGATCTGGTAATATCTAACATTGTGGAGCGCATTATAGATATAAAGGTAACTGGAGGCTTAGGGAATAGTGACCATGAAATAGTGGCATTTGGACTTTGTTATCGAAAGGAAAAGTGCGCTGGGTTAACAAAGACATTTAATTTCAGGAAAGCAAATTTTCCCAGGTTAAAAGCAGCTCTTCAGAATGTCAACTGGGATAATGTATTATCAGGTAAAGGTACTGAACAGAAGTGGACTGTGTTCAAGGGGATTTTAAGCCAGTTCACATCTAGATTTATACCCTTGGGAAATAAACGTAAAAAAAATAAATCCGCGCCCATGTGGCTGAATTCTGATGTAAAGAGGCAAATGGTAAGGAAGAAAAAGGCATTTAAAACCTTTAAGGCCGAGGGAACGGAAAGGGAAGGGTCTTTAGGGATTATAAAAACTGTAACAAGGAGTGTAAAAAAGCAATCAAACTAGCTAAAATTATAAATGAAGTTAGGATAGCTGAAGAAAGCATCACTAAGCCTAAACATTTTTTTAAGTATATTAATAGTAAAGAGATGAGGACTGAGAATGTGGCACCATTAATTAATGGGGATAAGTTAGTTACGGGGGATGGCGATAAAGCAAATGTCTTGAATAATTTTTTTTCTCTGTATACTCTATAGAAGATCCAAGTACAGATATCATAGAGTATAGTAGCAATAATGGTATAAAAGATTCAAGTTCACTTTGGTAACCGAGGATATGGTACAGAAAGAACTAAATAAGGTTAATATTAATAAATCTCCTGGACCGGATAAAATACATCCTCGGGTACTTAAGGAGCTAAGTTCAGTTTTATCTAGGCCATTGTTTCTTATTTTTGCTGATTCCCTCATGTCCGGTGTGTGTGCCTCTGGATTGGAAAAAGGCTGATGTTATTCCAATATTCAAAAAGGGTAGTCGTTCACAGCCGGGTAATTACAGGCCTGTAAGTTTAACTTCATGGTGGGGAAGATCCTGGAAAGTTTAATAAGGGAACATGTTCTAGGTATGTTTCAAGGACTGACATTATAAGTAGTAACCAGCATGGATTTAGGAGGAATAGATCTTGTCAAACTAACTTGCTTGGCTTTTATGAGGAAGTAGTAAGTAAATTTAGACTCTGGTATAGCAGAGATGTAGTTTACTTGGATTTTGCAAAGGCTTTTGATACAGTCCCCATAGGCGACTAATGAATAAGCTAAGGTCTGTTGGTCTGGGGAGTCACATTTGTACATGGATAGAAAATTGGTTAATGAATAGGATGCAGAGGAGTTTGTTAATGGGGCTTTCATTATGGACTAAGTGCTAAGTGGGGTGCCACAGGGTTCTGTGTTGGGGCCGCTTCTATTTAATTATTTATTATTGATTTGGAAGTGGGTATTGTCAGCAAGGTTTCTGTGTTGCTGACGACACAAAACTTTGTCGACCATTAAAAACTTCAGAGGATGTGCAATCGTGCAAGGGGATCTAGATAGATTATCACATTGGGCTGCTAGTGGCAGATGAAATTCAATGTTGATAAATGTAAGGTGATGCATTTTGGTCTTAAAAATACTTGTGCTACTTATACTATAAATGGCTCTGTGTTAAGTGAATCCCTGTTGGAAAGGGATCTTGGAGTTTTGGTGGATAACAAACTTAAAGGTAGCAAGCAGTACCAGGCAGCAACAGCAGAACCAGCATGGTATTGTCTTGTATAAAGAGGGTATGGATTCAAGGGAGGAAAATGTAATTCTCCCTCTTTACAAAGCATTGGTAAGGCCTCATTTGGAACATGCAGTGCAATTTTGGAATCCTGTGTACAAAAAGGACATCTTTGAAATGGAAATGGTTCAGAGAAGGGCAACTAAATTAATAATGGGATTGGGGGAGCTTGAATATGAAGAGAGACTGGAAAAGTTACAATTATGTACGCTGGAGAAAAGGCGCTTGCGTGGGGATATGATTACTGTGTATAAATACATTAACGGGCCATACAATAAACTATCTGGGACATTGTTCACCAATAGAACATGTCAAAGGACACGAGGACATCCCTTAAGACTTGAAGAAAAAAGGTTTAGGCTTCAAGCTCGGAGAACTGTGAGAAAGGTAAAGCTATGGAACTGTCTTCCAGTGGACGTTGTAATGGCAGGTTCATTGGTCAGTTTAAAAAAAAGCTGGATGAGTTTCTGCAGACAAGGAATGTTGCAAGTTACTGGTATTGATACATAAAGTAGAGTTGATCCAGGGAAATTTCCGATTGCCATTGGAGTCAGGAAGGAATTTTTTCCCCTTCAAAAATTTGGTGGTTTTTTTTTGCCTTCCTCTGGATCAACAGTTAGGCAGGAAATGAGGATATTGCTAGATGGGTTGGACTGGATGGACGTATGTCTTTATTCAACCTCAAAACTTACTATTATTACGATTAGAGAAAACAACTTATATGCCAAAATCAAAAAATGTCTCTTTGAACTTTGTCAAGTATCCTTTCTTTGCTACATCGTATACACCCAAGGTTTTCAGATGGACCCTGTTAAAGTTTCAGCTATCCAAGATTGGTCTCTTCCTATTGGAACCATTCAATGGTTCATTGGCTTTGCTAACTACTATAGACAATTTATCAAAGTATTTTTTGGATCATTTCTCCATCCTAGCCATTATCAAGAAGAGGCGTAGACCTAACTCTTGGTCTCCTTGCCCTTGAAGCATTTAAATGGTTAAAGGAGCCTTTGCCTCTGCTCCAGTCTTAGTCATCCTGATCCCAACCTTCCCTTCTGTATTGAAGTAGATGCATCTGACTTGGGGGCTGGAGTTGTCTCTCAAAGACAGGGTATCAAAGGGAAACTCCATCCTTTTGCTATTTTTCTAAAAAGTTTCTACCCAACGAACGGAATTTTGATGTTGGTAATCAAGATAGCTGGCCATCAATTGGCACTCAAGGAGTGGCGCCACCTGTTAGAAGGCACTTCTTCACCTCTACCGATCACAAAAACTTGGAATTCATCAAAACCTCAAAAGGTTAAGTCCTCGCCAAGCACGTGGTCCTTGTTTTTCCTCAGTTCAATTTTGTAAACACTATCAACCAGGTTCCAAAAACAAAAAAGCAGATGCCCTCTCCAGATCCTTTGATACTTCTGACTGAGACCCGAGGGATAAAGTAAATCCTAGCCTCACTTACTCCTTAACTCTGTTCCCAAATTCAAGCAGACAGGAATTGCTCCTCCAGACACTCTGCCTGGCCAAATTTGTACCCGTTTCCCTTCGGAATACCTTCTTCGACACACTCATTGTTCTAACAGGCTGGTCATCCTGGAATGAGTAAAACTTTTGATCTTCTGTAATGAATGTGGTCTTGGTACTCACCAGTACGCTTTCAGGAGGAGGCTGATAGTCCAAAAGATACAGGAATCAGATGGCTGCTGGGAATTGTAGGCTGGATACAGCGGACAAGGAGCTGCTGGGAACTGTAGGTTGGATACTGGCGACAAGGAGCTGCTGGGAACTCTAGGCTGGGTATGGCGACAAGGTGCTGCTGGGAACTGTAGGCTGGATATGAAAACAAGGTGTGCTGAGAAGAATAGGCGGTTCTGGAGACAAGGCACTGCTGGGAACTGTAGGCGGATACTGGAAACAGGCAAGGTAAGTGGCTGATATAGGAACAGGCAAGGTAAGTAGAAGGAACTGGAACAGGCAAGAAAAGTAGTGTCTCTGGAACTGGCAAGGTAGACTCTGGAACTGGCAAGGTAAGTATATCTCAGCAACGGCATGGTGAGTATTGTCTCTGGAACAGGCTAGGTAAGTAGATTCACAGGGACAGGTAGGTGAGTCGCTGGAACCAGAAGAGGTCAGTAACAGAGCCTGGGGCTGCAACAGGAGCCGGGAGACGCATGCCAGGTGGCGCATCGGCGTTGTGACTTCATCGCATCGCTGACGCCAAATACCCGGAAGTGCCCAGCTTATCCTCAGATCAGCGCAGGAGCAGAGCAGCAGGTAAGTTCTGACAGTACCTTCTATGGGGGGCCACCGGACCCAACGTACCAGCTATTTCCGGAAAGCTCCGTGGACTTGACCAAACGAGGAGCATGTAGATCAGAGTGTTTTATCCATGATCTTTCCTCAGGACCAAAACCATTCCAGTGGACCAGATACTGGAGAGATCTCCTAAGAAACTACAGTCCAAAATCTTTTCAATCTCAAATTCCTGTTGTCCATCAAAATAAATTGGTTGGGGTAGAAGGCAGAAGAGGGATGGAGTATTGATTAGTGATAAACTGGCTTAATGAGAGAAATATGGAACACATTAGCAATACACATGGAGACGAACAGCAGCAGAGCCAATCAATTCCAGAATAGAGAAAGGGTAAATGAACTTGGGTCCTAACTTGGAGAGTAGACACGTAATTAATATGAGCAGAAGATAGCTAAACTTTATCTACAACAAGAGTAAGATGGAGGTTCCCCTACGTCTCCTATTGGCAGCAGTCTTTTGTGCAAGGGCTGATTTCTGAAGGCAGATTTTAGTAGAATGCCAAATAGCCGACATTTGGGCAACAGAGTCATTGGCAGCAGGAACCTGTGGTAAAGAAAATCTTGAGGGAAACATTTTGGATTGGTACCTAGAACCCACAAAATGAGATTTTCCAGATGAGGCATGAGTGGCATGATTATGGGCAAACTCAGCCCATAGCAGGAGGTCAGACCAATCATCCTGGGTGTAGGAAATATAGCACCTGAGGTATTGTTCCAAAGACCGATTAATATCTTGCCCCATTGTATTGTGGGTGGTAGCAGAGAAAATTGTAATTTAATTCCCATGGATTTACATAGTGCTCTCCAGAACTTGGAAACAAATTGAGTTCCTCTGTCAGAAACTATTCCAGTAGGTAGTCCATGGAGGTGGAAAAATGAGAGAGAAATAATTGAGCTAGCTCCACAGAAGATGGTAGTTTGGGAAGAGGAACAAAATGGGCCATTTTGCTGAAGCAGTCTACAGTAACCTAAGTAACAGTCTTCCGTTTGGAAGGAGGGAGCTCAACATAAAATCCATTGATAAATGGGTCCATGGTGGGATGGAATCGGGAGAGGTTGAAGAAGCCGACAAGGAAGAGTTCTAGGAGATTTAGACTGAGTACAGCTAGGACAGGCTATAGAATAAGTCTTTAACATTCCTCCCCATGGTAGGCCACCAGAGAGATAAATTGTCCATCTGAAAACCTTGGGCGGATACAATGTAACCAAGAAGGATACTTGAGAAAGTTCAAAGAGACATTTTTCGAGTTTGGCATATAAGTTGTTTTCTCTTAAACGTAATAAAACTTGCTGCACATAAAGATGATGAGAAGGTAGATCCTGAGAATAAATCAAGATGTCGTCAAGGTATACGACCATGTTATGCCAAGTAGGTCTCAGATGTCGTTCACAAACTCCTGAAAAACCACTGGAGCATTCACAAAGGCTAAAGGGCATCACTAGATACTGGTAATGACCATCACAAGTGTTAAAGGCCGTTTTCTATTCGTCACCTGGCGTATACGATAAGGTAATATGCCGCTCGAAGATCTAATTTCCTAAAGATCTGATCTTATTCAACCCCTATAATCAATACAAGGACATAAATTCCGTCTCTTTTTCTACAAAAAAGAAATCAGCGCCGGCAGGAGAAGTGGAAGGTATAATCCCCGGGCCAAATGTTCCTTAATGTACCGTATATATTCGAGTAAAACTGACCCGAAGTGTGGGAAGTGTGGGTTATTTATTTATAGTATTGTTCTTGACCATATTTATGATACACCGTTGTGAATAAAGGTTGTTAATTTTGATAACGACCCGAGTAAAACCGAGCGGTACCCAATTTAACCTGAAAAAAACGAATAAATGTGATTGACTCGAGTATAAACCGAGGGCAGAAAACGTGACCCCTACTGCCTCTAATTCAGTATGTTTTAAAGCTTTAGTTGCCCTTTAAATAGACAGCAGAATTCCCATACAGTAATACCATACTGGATATGGCTATTACTGTATGAGAATTCTGCTGTTCATTTAAAACATAAATTATTATTGTTTTTCAAAGAAAATTTTCCACAAAAAAAAAAAAATTCCATACAACTTTGCATATTCAACAGTTGTTTATATCAATATGTATAACATACACGAAATATTATATTTCTTATATAGCTGTTGATATTATATACAGTTTGTAGAACTTTATTATACTAAATTTCCTTCTTTTCGGGGGGAATGGAGGAAAGTCACTAAAGCTTTTCGGTTAATTAAAGAAAAAAAAAAGGGGGGTGTTGTGGGGGAAGGGGGGAGGTGGGGGGTTGCAAGCAGAGGGTTTCTTTGTTTTCGTTAAGAATTTCTGGGTAGGGTGTAGACATATATGGGATAAAGTCTGTTTCTTCATATCGTTGATCTTGGATCTGGGTACCATTGTTCCATATATGGTAGAATTTAGCAAAATTGTTCTGTGAGATTGCGTAAAATTGTTAGTGTGCATATTTATTGTTAGTTGCTGTTGTGTCTCAGTTAATTTAGGGGTTTTGGTAGTGAGCCAACTTTGGCTATAGTTGTTTAAGTTATTGTAAAGATATGCTATAGTATTGTCCTTTGTTCGATGGGAAAGCCGTCTAGGTCTATAAATAGTAGGGCGAATTGGGGGGTAAGTCTGTATCTGCTGTTGAATAGATTTGTATAAAGTATTGTATTTTTAACCAATTTTTCTTTATTGAAACTATTTTTCTTTATTTTACAGCATTCCCACCAGATATGGATCCATGTGCCTGGGTGGTTCCTGCATCTCCAGCAGGTAGGTGAAGTGGATTTGTTCCATTTTGCTATTTGTTGGTGTTTTGTTGTATCTGTATAGTATTTTTCTTGATGTTTCCCAATGGTTTACACATCTGGATAATTTGAATGGTAATTTGAAGGTTTTGGTCCTTGTTCTTCTGTGAATGTTTGGCTGAGGTCCTTTTCCCATTTTTGTATCGCTTTATTGTTAAGTTTTCTTTTTTTGTATCTATTGCAAGATAGAAGGTTCCTATTGATTTAGTTGACGTGGGTATTCGTGGTGGGAATATTATTTCGGTGTTCTCGAAGGCTCTGGAGAAGTATTATTTCTGGATAAGAAACTGAGGATTTGTAGTGTGCTTGTAAAAAATTTTTTTGGGGGAATTTGTTGTTTTTTTTAAATCGTTGAATGGTATGTATGTACCATTTTGGAAAGTTGTTGTAGTAATTTATTCCATATTGTGTCCAGTCTATTTTGAAATTGGGGATCAGAAGGTTGAAGCTGTTTAGGTGTATGTCTTAAACAGGGGTATTAGGATTTTTGGTTTTGGTTTGTTTTAGACCAGATCTTGAGTGAGGCTTCAGATGAGAATTTTAGTTATTTTTATATCCTAGGAGGGTTGCTCCTAGTATATATGTTTTAGCGTAAGTGGGTTCATTTCTGCTATTTCAATTTGGTGCAGAGTTTGGTTGGGGTTCTTCCTTCGGACCACCATTTCCTTGTTTGGTCTAGTATGGCTGCTCTTGTAGTAGTCGTGTAGTATAGGGGCAGCTCTTCCTCCTGCTTGCTTGGTTTTTGCTAGTGGTTTCTGTTGTTTGGTTTTTTTTTTTGTTGCCAAAATATGTTGAGATTAAAGTCTGGCTTGATTGAAGAATTGTTGGTTGGTACTGGATCGGTATTGTTCTGAAGATGTATAGAAATGTGTGGTAAAATCATCATTTCACTATTGCCACTCTTCCTAGCATTGACCACATTGTTATTTCCAGGAGTCCATGAGGTTTGTATCTTTGATAGCATTGGAATGGAATATGTTATTGTAGAGTTTGTTGTCATTTGATAAGGCTATTCCCAGGTATGTTATTGTTTTTGTATCCCAATTATATGGGTATTACTGGATAGGTAGATCTTTAAGGGTATTATACATTAGTTTAATGTTTGGGATTTGTACGTTTATTTTGTAATATGATATTCTGCTGAATCTTTCATAAGCTTGTCAACGTGGAGGTGATTGTATAGGTTTGGTTAGAGTCAGTATCACATCATCCGCAAATAATGTTATTTATGGGGTTTTTGTTTACTTTTATGCCATGTATATTTTCGTTTTCTCTGATTTTTGGGATAGTGGTTCCATGATTAAAGCAAATATTAGTAGGGAGAGAGGGACCTTGACGGGTGCCATTTGTTATTTGTATGGTTTCTGAGAGCATTGGTGATACATATATTTGGGTGAGGAGTAAAGTAGAGAGCATTGACTGCTGTTTTGAATTTGGTTGGTATTTGGAATTGTCTAATACTAAGTCATATATGTCCAAGTGGTGGGCGGAAAGGGGGGTGGGGCTAGCATAGGGTATAGGGAGGAATGTGTATTAAAGTGTACGAATAAATTACAGGATCATAATCTAAAATGTATGTTTGCAAATGCGAGAAGCCTGGCTGACAAAATGGGTGAATTGGAAATGATGGCATTGAATGAAAAGTATGATGTAATAGGTATAGCAGAAACGTGGTTGAACAGTTCTCACGACTGGGCTGTAAATATAGAAGGATATGCCTTGTTTAGGCAGGACAGAAAAAAAAGGAAAGGGGGAGGAGTATGTGTTTATTTTAAAAAAGAATTGAAGCCAAATTTAAAAGAAGAGATAACTGGTGATATGGATGATAAAGTGGAGGCAATATGGGTGGAATTAGGCAACAGGAAAGGGGGTAATGTCATTGTTGGTGTCTGCTATAAGCCGCCAAATGCTAGCAGAGAGGAGGTGAGTCAACTTCATATGCAGTTGGCAAGGGCTGCAAGTTTGGGGAGTGTGCTCATTATGGGGGACTTCAATTACCCTGACATTGATTGGTGTGGTGGAACTGCCATCACAGAAAAAGGCGATGAGTTCCTGAATTTGCTGCAGGATAATTTTCTCTCACAGGTGGTTGAGGTTCCTACTAGAAAAGGAGCTCTGTTGGATCTGGTAATATCTAACATTGTGGAGCGCATTATAGATATAAAGGTAACTGGAGGCTTAGGGAATAGTGACCATGAAATAGTGGCATTTGGACTTTGTTATCGAAAGGAAAAGTGCGCTGGGTTAACAAAGACATTTAATTTCAGGAAAGCAAATTTTCCCAGGTTAAAAGCAGCTCTTCAGAATGTCAACTGGGATAATGTATTATCAGGTAAAGGTACTGAACAGAAGTGGACTGTGTTCAAGGGGATTTTAAGCCAGTTCACATCTAGATTTATACCCTTGGGAAATAAACGTAAAAAAAATAAATCCGCGCCCATGTGGCTGAATTCTGATGTAAAGAGGCAAATGGTAAGGAAGAAAAAGGCATTTAAAACCTTTAAGGCCGAGGGAACGGAAAGGGTCTTTAGGGATTATAAAAACTGTAACAAGGAGTGTAAAAAAGCAATCAAACTAGCTAAAATTAATAATGAAGTTAGGATAGCTGAAGAAAGCATCACTAAGCCTAAACATTTTTTTAAGTATATTAATAGTAAGAAGATGAGGACTGAGAATGTGGCACCATTAATTAATGGGGATAAGTTAGTTACGGAGGATGGCGATAAAGCAAATGTCTTGAATAATTTTTTTTCCTCTGTATACTCTATAGAAGATCCAAGTACAGATATCATAGAGTATAGTAGCAATAATGGTATAAAAGATTCAAGTTCACTTTGGTTAACCGAGGATATGGTACAGAAAGAACTAAATAAGGTTAATATTAATAAATCTCCTGGACCGGATAAAATACATCGGGGATTAAGAAGCTAGTCAGTTTATCTAGGCCATGTTTCTTATTTTTGCTGATTCCCTCATGTCCGGTGGTGTGCCTCTGGATTGGAAAAAGGCTGATGTTATTCCAATATTCAAAAGGGTAGTCGTTCACAGCGGGTAATTACAGGCCTGTAAGTTTAACTTCAGTGGTGGGGAAGATCCTGGAAAGTTTAATAAGGGAACATGTTCTAGAGTATGTTTCAAGGACTGACATTATAAGTAGTAACCAGCATGGATTTAGGAGGAATAGATCTTGTCAAACTAACTTGCTTGGCTTTTATGAGGAAGTAAGTAGAATTTAGACTCTGGTATAGCAGTGATGTAGTTTACTTGGATTTTGCAAAGGCTTTTGATACAGTCCCCCATAGGCGACTAATGAATAAGCTAGGTCTGTGGTCTGGGGAGTCACATTTGTACATGGATAGAAAATTGGTTAATGATAGGATGCAGAGAGTAGTTGTTAATGGGGCTTCATCATTATGGACTAAGTGCTAAGTGGGGTGCCACAGGGTTCTGTGTTGGGGCCGCTTCTATTTAATCTATTTATTATTGATTTGGAAGTGGGTATTGTCAGCAAGGTTTCTGTGTTTGCTGACGACACAAAACTTTGTCGACCATTAAAAACTTCAGAGGATGTGCAATCGTTGCAAGGGGATCTAGATAGATTATCACATTGGGCTGCTAAGTGGCAGATGAAATCAATGTTGATAAATGTAAGGTGATGCATTTTGGTCTTAAAAATACTTGTGCTCTTATACTATAAATGGCTCTGTGTTAATGAATCCCTGTTGGAAAGGGATCTTGGAGTTTTGGTGGATAACAAACTTAAAGGTAGCAAGCAGTACCAGGCAGCAACAGCCAGAACCAGCATGGTATTGTCTTGTATAAAGAGAGGTATGGATTCAAGGGAGGAAAATGTAATTCTCCCTCTTTACAAAGCATTGGTAAGGCCTCATTTGGAACATGCAGTGCAATTTTGGAATCCTGTGTACAAAAAGGACATCTTTGAAATGGAAATGGTTCAGAGAAGGGCAACTAAATTAATAATGGGATTGGGGGAGCTTGAATATGAAGAGAGACTGGAAAAGTTACAATTATGTACGCTGGAGAAAAGGCGCTTGCGTGGGGATATGATTACTGTGTATAAATACATTAACGGGCCATACAATAAACTATCTGGGACATTGTTCACCAATAGAACATGTCAAAGGACACGAGGACATCCCTTAAGACTTGAAGAAAAAAGGTTTAGGCTTCAAGCTCGGAGAACTGTGAGAACGGTAAAGCTATGGAACTGTCTTCCAGTGGACGTTGTAATGGCAGGTTCATTGGTCAGTTTAAAAAAAAAGCTGGATGAGTTTCTGCAGACAAGGAATGTTGCAAGTTACTGGTATTGATACATAAAGTAGAGTTGATCCAGGGAAATTTCCGATTGCCACTTGGAGTCAGGAAGGAATTTTTTCCCCCTTCAAAAATTTGGTGGTTTTTTTTTGCCTTCCTCTGGATCAACAGTTAGGCAGGAAATGAGGATATTGCTAGATGGGTTGGACTGGATGGACGTATGTCTTTATTCAACCTCAAATACTATACTATTATTACGATTAGAGAAAACAACTTATATGCCAAACTCAAAAAATGTCTCTTTGAACTTTGTCAAGTATCCTTTCTTGGCTACATCGTATACACCCAAGGTTTTCAGATGGACCCTGTTAAAGTTTCAGCTATCCAAGATTGGTCTCTTCCTATTGGAACCATTCAATGGTTCATTGGCTTTGCTAACTACTATAGACAATTTATCAAAGTATTTTCTTGGATCATTTCTCCTATCCTAGCCATTATCAAGAAGAGGCGTAGACCTAACTCTTGGTCTCCTTGCCCTTGAAGCATTTAAATGGTTAAAGGAGCCTTTGCCTCTGCTCCAGTCTTAGTTCATCCTGATCCCAACCTTCCCTTCTGTATTGAAGTAGATGCATCTGACTTGGGGGCTGGAGTTGTCCTCTCTCAAAGACAGGGTATCAAAGGGAAACTCCATCCTTTTGCTTATTTTTCTAAAAAGTTTCTACCCAACGAACGGAATTTTGATGTTGGTAATCAAGAATTGCTGGCCATCAAATTGGCACTCAAGGAGTGGCGCCACCTGTTAGAAGGCACTTCTTCACCTCTACCGATCACAAAAACTTGGAATTCATCCAAAACCTCAAAAGGTTAAGTCCTCGCCAAGCACGTTGGTCCTTGTTTTTCCTCAGTTCAATTTTGTAAACACCTATCAACCAGGTTCCAAAAACAAAAAAGCAGATGCCCTCTCCAGATCCTTTGATACTTCTGACTCTTGAGACCGGGATAAAGTAAATCCTAGCCTCACTTACTCCTTAACTCTGTTCCCAAATTCAAGCAGCACAGGAATCTGCTCCTCCAGACACTCTGCCTGGCCAAATCTTTGTACCCGTTTCCCTTCGGAATACCTTTCTTCGACACACTCATTGTTCTAAGCAGGCTGGTCATCCTGGAATGAGTAAAACTTTTGATCTTCTGTAATGAATGTGGTCTTGGTACTCACCAGTACGCTTTCAGGAGGAGGCTGATAGTCCAAAAGATACAGGAATACAGATGGCTGCTGGGAATTGTAGGCTGGATACCAGAGACAAGGAGCTGCTGGGAACTGTAGGTTGGATACTGGCGACAAGGAGCTGCTGGGAACTCTAGGCTGGGTACTGGCGACAAGGTGCTGCTGGGAACTGTAGGCTGGATACTGAAAACAAGGTGTTGCTGAGAAGAATAGGCTGGATTCTGGAGACAAGGCACTGCTGGGAACTGTAGGCTGGATACTGGAAACAGGCAAGGTAAGTGGCTGATATAGGAACAGGCAAGGTAAGTAGAAGGAACTGGAACAGGCAAGAAAAGTAGTGTCTCTGGAACTGGCAAGGTGAGACTCTGGAACTGGCAAGGTAAGTATATCTCAGCAACTGGCATGGTGAGTATTGTCTCTGGAACAGGCTAGGTAAGTAGATTCACAGGGACAGGTAGGTGAGTCGCTGGAACCAGAAGAGGTCAGTAACAGAGCCTGGGGCTGCAACAGGAGCCGGGAGACGCATGCCAGGTGGCGCATCGGCGTTGTGACTTCATCGCATCGCTGACGCCAAATACCCGGAAGTGCCCAGCTATCCTCAGATCAGCGCAGGAGCAGAGCAGCAGGTAAGTTCCTGACAGTACCTTCTATGGGGGGCCACCGGACCCAACGTACCAGCTATTTCCGGAAAGCTCCTGTGACTTGACCAAACGAGGAGCATGTAGATCAGAGTGTTTAATCCATGATCTTTCCTCAGGACCAAAACCATTCCAGTGGACCAGATACTGGAGAGATCTCCTAAAGAACCTACAGTCCAAAATCTTTTCAATCTCAAATTCCTGTTGTCCATCAAAATAAATTGGGGTAGAAGGCAGAAGAGGGATGGAGTATTGATTAGTGATAACTGGCTTAATGAGAGAAATATGGAACACATTAGCAATCCACATTGGAGACGAACAGCAGCAGAGCCAATCAATTCCAGAATAGAGAAAGGGTAAATGAACTTGGGTCCTAACTTGGAAGAGTAGACACGTAAATTAATATGAGCAGAAGATAGCTAAACTTTATCTACAACAGAGTAAGATGGAGGTTCCCCTACGTCTCCTATTGGCAGCAGTCTTTTGTGCAAGGGCTGATTTCTGAAGGCAGATTTTAGTAGAATGCCAAATAGCCGACATTTGGGCAACAGAGTCATTGGCAGCAGGAACCTGTGTGTAAAGAAAATCTTGAGGGAAACATTTTGGATTGGTACCTAGAACCCACAAAAATGGAGATTTTCCAGATGAGGCATGAGTGGCATGATTATGGGCAAACTCAGCCCATAGCAGGAGGTCAGACCAATCATCCTGGGTGTAGGAAATATAGCACCTGAGGTATTGTTCCAAAGACCGATTAATTATCTTGCCCCATTGTATTGTGGGTGGTAAGCAGAAGAAAATTGTAATTTAATTCCCATGGATTTACATAGTGCTCTCCAGAACTTGGAAACAAATTGAGTTCCTCTGTCAGAAACTATTCCAGTAGGTAGTCCATGGAGGTGGAAAATATGAGAGAGAAATAATTGAGCTAGCTCCACAGAAGATGGTAGTTTGGGAAGAGGAACAAAATGGGCCATTTTGCTGAAGCAGTCTACAGTAACCTAAGTAACAGTCTTCCGTTTGGAAGGAGGGAGCTCAACAATAAAATCCATTGATAAATGGGTCCATGGTTGGGATGGAATCGGGAGAGGTTGAAGAAGCCGACAAGGAAGAGTTCTAGGAGATTTAGACTGAGTACAGCTAGGACAGGCTAGAATAAAGTCTTTAACATTCCTCCCCATGGTAGGCCACCAGAGAGATAAATTGTCCATCTGAAAACCTTGGGCGGATACAATGTAACCAAGAAAGGATACTTGAGAAAGTTCAAAGAGACATTTTTCGAGTTTGGCATATAAGTTGTTTTCTCTTAAACGTAATAAAACTTGCTGCACATAAAGATGATGAGAAGGTAGATCCTGAGAATAAATCAAGATGTCGTCAAGGTATACGACCACTGTTATGCCAAGTAGGTCTCAGATGTCGTTCACAAACTCCTGAAAAACCACTGGAGCATTACAAAGGCTAAAGGGCATCACTAGATACTGGTAATGACCATCACAAGTGTTAAAGGCCGTTTTCTATTCGTCACCTTGGCGTATACAGATAAGGTAATATGCCGCTCGAAGATCTAATTTCCTAAAGATCTGATCTTATTCAACCCCCTATAATCAATACAAGGACATAAACTTCCGTCTTTCTTTTCTACAAAAAAGAAATCAGCGCCGGCAGGAGAAGTGGAAGGTATAATCCCCGGGCCAAATGTTCCTTAATGTACCGTATATATTCGAGTATAAACTGACCCGAAGTGTGGGAAGTGTGGGTTTATTTATTTATAGTATTGTTCTTGACCATATTTATGATACACCGTTGTGAATAAAGGTTGTTAATTTTGATAACTGACCCGAGTATAAACCGAGGTACCCAATTTAACCTGAAAAAAACGAATAAATGTGATTGACTCGAGTATAAACCGAGGGCAGAAAACGTGACCCCTACTGCCTCTAATTCAGTATTGTTTTAAAGCTTTAGTTGCCCTTTAAATAGACAGCAGAATTCCCATACAGTAATACCATACTGGATATGGCTATTACTGTATGAGAATTCTGCTGTTCATTTATAAACATAAATTATTATTGTTTTTCAAAGAAAATTTTCCACAAAAAAAAAAAATTCCATACAACTTTGCATATTCAACAGTTGTTTATATCAATATGTATAACATACACGAAATATTATATTTCTTATATAGCTGTTGATATTATATAACAGTTTCGTAGAACTTTATTATACTAAAATTTTCCTTCTTTTCGGGGGGAATGGAGGAAAGTCACTAAAGCTTTTCGGTTAATTAAAGAAAAAAAAAGGGGGGGTGTTGTGGTGGGAAGGGGGAGGTGGGGGGTTGCAAGCAGAGGGTTTATCTTTGTTTTTCGTTAAGAATTTCTGGGTAGGGTTGTAGACATATATTGGGATTATTAGTCTGTTTCTTCATATCGTTGATCTTGGATCTGTGTACCATTGTTCCCATATATGGTAGAATTTAGCAAAATTGTTCTGTGAGATTGCGTACATTTGTTCGTATTGCATATTTATTGTTAGTTGCTGTTGTGTCTCAGTTAATTTAGGGGTTTTGGTAGTGAGCCAACTTTGGCTATAGTTGTTTAAGTTATTGTAAAGATATGCTATAGTATTGTCCTTTGTTCGATGGGAAAGCCGTCTAGGTCTATAAATAGTAGGGCGAATTGGGGGGTAAGTCTGTATCTGCTGTTGAATAGATTTTGTATAAAGTATTGTATTTTTAACCAATTTTTCTTTATTTGAACCTATTTTTCTTTATTTTACAGCATTCCCACCAGATATGGATCCATGTGCCTGGGTTGTTCCTGCATCTCCAGCAGGTAGGTGAAGTGGATTTGTTCCATTTTGCTATTTGTTCTGGTGTTTTGTGGTATCTGTATAGTATTTTTCTTGATGTTTCCCAATGGTTTACACATCTGGATAATTTGAATGGTAATTTGAAGGTTTTGGTCCATTGTTCTTCTGTGAATGTTTGGCTGAGGTCCTTTTCCCATTTTTGTATCGCTTTATTTGTTAAGTTTTCTTTTTTGTTATCTATTGCAAGATAGAAGGTTCCTATTGATTTAGTTGACGTGGGTATTCGTGGTGGGAATATTATTTCGGTGTTCTCGAAGGCTCTGGAGAAGTATTTATTTCTGGATAAGAAACTGAGGATTTGTAGGTGCTTGTAAAAAATTTTTTTGGGGGAATTTTGTTGTTTTTTTGTAAATCGTTGAATGGTATGTATGTACCATTTTGGAACAGTTGTTGTAGTATATTTATTCCATATTGTGTCCAGTCTATTTTGAAATTGGGGATCAGAAGGTTGAAGCTGTTTAGGTGTATGTCTTTAAACAGGGGTATTAGGAATTTTTGGTTTTGGTTTGTTTTAGACCAGATCTTGAGTGAGGCTTCAGATGAGATATTTAGGTTATTTTTATATCCTAGGAGGGTTGCTCCTAGTATATGTTTTAGCGTAAGTGGGTTCATTTCTGCTATTTCAATTTGGTGCCAGAGTTTGGTTGGGGTTTCTTCTTCGGACCACCATTTCCTTGTTTGGTCTAGTATGGCTGCTTGGTAGTAGTCGTGTAGTATAGGGGCAGCTATTCCTCCTGCTTGCTTGGTTTTTGCTAGTGTGTTTCTGTTGTTTCTTGGTTTTTTTTGTTGCCAAATATATGTTGAGATTAAAGTCTGTGCTTGATTGAAGAATTTGGTTGGTACTTGGATCGGTATTGTTCTGAAGATGTATAGAAATTGTGGTAAAATCATCATTTTCACTATTGCCACTCTTCCTAGCATTGACCACATTGTTATTTTCCAGGAGTCCATGAGGTTTTGTATCTTTGATAGCATTGGGACATAATTGTTATTGTAGAGTTCTTTGTTGTCATTTGATAAGGCTATTCCCAGGTATGTTATTGTTTTTGTATCCCAATTATATGGGTATTACTGGATAGGTAGATCTTTAAGGCGTATTATACATTAGTTGTTAATGTTTGGGATTTTGTTACGTTTATTTTGTAATATGATATTCTGCTGAATTCTTTCATAAGCTTGTCAACGTGGATGAGTGATTGTATAGGTTTGGTTAGAGTCAGTATCACATCATCCGCAAATAATGTTATTTTATGGGGTTTTTTGTTTTACTTTTATGCCATGTATATTTTCGTTTTCTCTGATTTTTTGGGATAGTGGTTCCATGATTAAAGCAAATATTAGTAGGGAGAGAGGGCATCCTTGACGGGTGCCATTTGTTATTTGTATGGTTTCTGAGAGCATTGGTGATACATATATTTGGGCTGAGGAGTTAAAGTAGAGAGCATTGACTGCTGTTTTGAATTTGGTTGGTATTTGGAATTTGTCTAATACTAAGTTCATATATGTCCAGTTGATTCTGTCAAATGCTTTTTCTGCATCTAACGTTATAATTGTTGAGGTTATATTTCTTTTTTGTGTCCAGTTTATAAGATTAATAATTGTGTTGTCTGTAGGTTGGCGGTTGACACGAAGCCAACCTGGTCTTGATGTATAAGTTAGGGTAAGTATTTTTTTAATCTTGTGGCCAGGATCTTTGAGAATATCTTTAAATCTGAGTTTAGGAGGGATATGGGTCTGTAGTTAGTAGTTATAGCTGGATCTTTGTTTTGTTTTGGGATTGGAATGATTAAGGCTTTCAGCATTTCAGGGGGTGTGGTACCTTGGTTTGAGATTGCATCGTATATTTTTGCCAGGTATGGTATTAGGATATCTTTGAATGATTTATAATATTTATTTGTCAGTCCATCTGGTCTTGGGGTTTTGTTTGATTTTAATGATGTTATTGCTTTCCTGATTTCTTCTTGTGAGATTAGTTCGGATAACATTTCTAGTTGTTCTTGGTTTAGTGTTGGTAGTTTGAGTTTTTGTAGAAATGATAATATTTCTTCTTTGGTTGGGGTGTAATGTCCAGAAGATTTCTATAGGTTGTATAGATTGCTATAGTATTCTCCAAATTGGTTGGCTATATCTTGTGGATTTATTAGTTTAGATTTGTTGGGAGAGAGTATATAGGATATTCTCGTCTTGGCTGTTTGGAATTTTAATTTGTTTGCTAGGGTTCTGTTAGCTTTGTTGCCTTGGATATAGTGGTTGGCTTTTAGTCTGCGGATTAGTCTGTCATAGTCGTAGAGGTTGTGTTGATGTAGTTCTTGTTGAGCTTTTTCTAGTTTTTCCTTATTTTCTTTGTTGGGTTGATTTTTATGTTGTGATTCGGTGTTTGCTAAGTTCTGCATCAAATCTAGTTTTTTTTGGTTTCTTTGTTTTTTTAGTTTAGATGCTATTTCTATGCAGGAGCCACGGATTACAGCTTTGTGGGCTAGCCATATTGAAAATATATTGGTCTCTGGTATGTCATTAAAGTGGAAATATTCTTCTAGTGAGTTTTGGATTTTGTCTTTGGTTTCTGGGTGTGAAAGCAAGTATGGGTTTAGTCTCCATATCGAGGTATTTTTGTAATTGAATTTTTTGGAGATATGTATTGTTATCGGTGCATGGTCTGACCATGTTTTGGTTAGAATGTATCATTGGCCTCAGCCTGGCAACTTTGAGGCACTCTTGTGTAGAGTTTATATCTAGTGTAGCGACTATTTCAGTTGGTTGGTTTGTTTAATTTTCTTGGATTGCTTACTATCTGTTATATCTAGGTACGGGCAACCAGGATTCCGTTTACTGTAACATAATATATATCGTCTATAACAGTCTTAATTTACTTAAAACATTAAGATATATTCTTAAGATATTCTGAACTTTAGAAACTATATCGTTTACTTTGGTAACTTTGACAATGTTGGCATATGTTTGCGTTTAATGGTGATTTGTATTACATTTTTTATCACTAATGTATTGTCACTTATCTATGGTTGTTATATTGCTTCAATACTTCTGTATATTTAAATGAATTAGCAGATAAACAGGTAATCATCTTATACATTCAGTTAATACAGTTTGGTTGTCCATATATATATATCACGGTTTATACATTACAGTTATTGAGGTTCGTTCTATTTGTAGAATGTTGTTTGGTTGAGTATTGGTCTCATCTGTTGGGCGGTCTTCCATATCTCGGCGAGATTGTTGAACTTTTTTTAGTCTTTTCAGATTACCTAGATTATTTATAAAACAATTATATCAGTTAGCTATAGCAAGCATAAGAAATATAATAACTGGAGAAGAAAGTATTTCATTTAAACATATCAATCTTGCGGGTGGTGCTGCCATTCTTTTTTGATCTTGTTTGGAGCAGAGCTTGTTTTGGTTGTCACTGTTCGTTTAATTTGTAAATTCCAGTTTTCAATTGTCTCTCTTGCTTCTTTTACTGTTTTAAGGGTGTGTGTTTTCCCATCCTTGTTAATTATAAGTTTTACCGGGAAGCCCCATCTGTAGGTTATTCCGTTTTTTCTCAGTAGTTGTGTGATTGGTTGGAATAGTTTCCTCGCTTGTATTGTATTTGCAGATAGGTCTGGAAAGAACTGCAGGTTTTGGTATTGTTGTGGTATGGATGTTTTTTGTCTGGATATCTGCATTATTTTGTCTTTAATATGGTAGAAATGGATTGTAGTTATTACGTCTCTTGCTGCTGATATGGGAGCTGTTTTTGGCTTTGGCAATCTGTGGGTTCTGTCCAATATTAATTCAGTATTAGATGCAGAGGGTATGAGTTCTTTTATCAGTGTGGTAATGAATTCTGGGAGGTTGTTCTGTTTTATTGTTTCTGGTATTCCTCTAATCCTTACATTGTTTCGTCTGGATCTGTCTTCCAGGTCTGCTATTTTGTTTTTCATTGTTTGGACTGTATCTGCGATTTCATAATGTTCATCCAACAGATCATTGAACGAGGTTGTGAACTCCATCATTTTGTTTTCTACATGGTCTGTACGTTGCATTATTTCTGTTATTTCATTTTTAAGAGGTTGTAGAAGGGTTTTCATGTCTGTTTTGAAGGAGTTGAATTGAGTGATTAACATGTTCTTTAAAATATTTTCAGTTACTGGTATTTCGCTGGCTGGTTAGTTCATTAGTGGGGATGTTTGTTCTGGCTTTCCTCCCCAGTCATAACTCCCACATGTGTTGTTGTCCATTTCTTGGTCAGTAATTGGTATGAGATGTGGGTCTGTGTCTATTTGGTTTGACCGTATATGGAGTGGGGTTGTTCTCTTTTGTTTTTGTGCTGAGGGTATCTCCCCCTCTGAGTTCTCAGATTGGTGGGAGCTATTTTGTGATTTTTGAGAGTCTATGGGATCATCATGTAGATCCATTGTGGTTTGATTAGGTTTAACAAAGGTTTCGTTTTCTGGGGTATATGTTTCCCCAAGGGTGTCTGGGGGGGAGGGAGAGCTGGACTTACAGTTCAGTTGTTTGTATCGTCCGTTCCCTCCTTGGTGGGTTTTTGTATATCTGCGGATTCTTGTCTCCAGTTTTGTGTTTATTCAGTTTCTTCTTTGTTTTCCCAGTCTCTGCTTCTGCTGTGTCCGGGCTGCCCGAGGAGCGAGTGGAGCAGGCGACATCTTGGAGATCGCGGTCAGCAGGTGAGTTGGGTTCCTGGGAGTAATAGTCTGTTAATTTGCGTATTTTTGTTTTGTTTTTCCTGCCTTTCGTCATCTTGGTTTGCTTTAGATGTTTTAGCTGGGTTGTTTTGGGTCACTGGGTTCAGGTATTGTTAGTTGCCAGGCTTGAGAAGTGAGGAGCATTCAGAACATGCTGCTTCCTCGTTCACGTGCAGGCCATGCCCCTCTGCTGTTCATTTAAAAGCCAACTACATCCTTGGCACTTCAGATGTGTGGAAACTACCACTCCCAGCATGCTTTATTTGCTGGGAGTTGTAGTTTCCAAACATCTACACCCTCACCCTCCCACCCAGTTCAGTGGGTACCTTCTGTGGGCTCTCCTCTGTGTACATCCAGTTCCTGTCCGGTTCCTGGGGCTTGTCCCTGTTGTGCAGTATGTGTGCGCCAACCAAAAATTATTTAAACGATCCGGCAGCCGCACGCTCATTCCTTGTACTGTCTGTACTGGCGAGCCGGCTGACGTCACTGCTCGGTGCCGATTAGTGACGTCAGCCGGCGCACCAGTACAGGGAATGAGCGCGGCTTCCAGATTGGTAAGGTAAGCACTGACTCGAGTATAAACTGAGTTTACGTTTTCAGGCTGATTTTACAGCCTGAAAAACTCGGTTTATACTTAAGTATATACGGTAGCCTATCATTGCTTTAGTTTCAGAGGGAGATAGGGGATAAGTACATCCCCGAGGAGGTATGGTACCTGGCAAGAGGTCAATGGGGCAATCATAAGAGCGGTGAGGTGGGAGTTCTTCAGCCTTTTTTTTTTTTGCAAAAAACATCAACAAATTCATGGTAACATTCAGGAAGAGTTTCAAAAGATTAATTTTCTCATTAATGGAAGAGGAAGGAAGACATTTGGAAAAACAAGAAGGACTCCATTGTTCATTGTTAGACCAGTCTATTACAGGGTTGTGTACTCGAAGCCAAGGTGTAGGTGAAGAAGGGGAAGACCCAATTGCGAGGCAAAGATATCGTCAATGAAATTCCCCACTGTTCCGAAATGAACAAAGGCCTGGGTAGTAAAAGCTTTGTCTTTTTTGGTGATAGTTGCAGGCAAGAAAAGTTTGAGAGATTTATATCTAGAAGGAGACTTGAGGTTACCCAGAAGGAGCTCCTTTTTAGCTTCTAATTACGTCTATGTGATTTTTCCTCGGGGGACAAATGGGTGCCACCAATTTGCATAGGTACTACTGTGAAGGAAATGAGTTGTGGAGAGGGTCTGACCGAAGGGATAAAGGTCTTAGGGAAGATGGAACTGGCAGTAGACCTCTCTGCCTGTCGTTTACGTAAATGTGTATCAATCTGGATGCAGAGAGAAATCAGGTCTTCCAAAGGAGAGGGGAATAATCTAGCTATAAGTTCATCTTTAAGGTGGTCAGAGAGTCCATGCCAAAAGGTTGCTGTAAGTGCTTCGTTATTCCAAGAAGTTTCTGCAGAAAGGGTATGAAATTCAAGAGCATACTGTCCTACAGAGCGAGACCCTTGACGGAGCTGCATAAACCGAGAAGAAGCAGCCTAAGATCTACCTGGTGCATCGAAGACTTTGCAAAACATATCCCAGAAAATGGTTATGTCATTGACTAATGGATCACATTTCTTCCATAAGGGGGAGCCCAAGCCAGAGTGTTTCCTCCAAGCAAGGCAATGATGTAACCAATTTTTGCCCGGTCTGAGGCAAAGAGGGATGGTTGAAGTTTAAATTGCATCATAACTGAATTATGAATCCACTGGTACGCTTTCAGGAGGAGGCTGAGAGTCCAAAAGATATAGGAACACAGATGGCTGCTAGGAATAGTAGGCTGGATACTGGAGACAAGGAGCTGCTGGGAACTGTAGGTTGGATACTGGCGACAAGGAGCTGCTGGGAACTGTAGGCTGGGTACTGGCGACAAGGAGCTGCTGGGAATTGTAGGCTGGATTCTGGAGACAAGGTTCTGCTGGGAACTGTAGGCTGGATACTGAAAACAGGCAAGGTAAGTGGCTTATATAGGAACAGGCAAGGTAAGTAGAAGGCACTGGAACAGGCAAGGAAAGTAGTGTCTCTGGGACTGGCAAGGTAAGTGAGACTCTGGAACTGACAAGGTAAGTATATCTCAGGAACTGGCAAGGTGAGTCTTGTCTCTGGAACTGGCAAGGTAAGTAGATTCACAGGGACAGGTAGGTGAGTCGCTGGAACCAGAAGAGGTGAGTAACAGAGCCTGGGGTAGATAACACTACTACATCTGGCAAGAGGAGCAGGGAGACGTCATCACGCCACTGACGCCGAATACCCGGAAGTCCCCGGCTATCCTCAGAGCCGCACCGGAGCGGAGCAGCAGTTCCTGACATCTTGCCTGTTCTCTCTGGTGGCCTACCATGAGGAGGACTTTATTCTAGCCTGTCCTAGCTGTACTCAGTCTAAATCTCTGAGAACTCTCCCTTGTGGGCTTCTTCAACCTCTCCCCATTCCATCCCGACCATGGACTCATTTATCAATGGATTATATTGTTGAGTTCCCTCCTTTCAAACAGAACAATGTTATCTGGGTTACTGTAGACCGCTTCAGCAAAATGGCCCATTTTGTTCCTCTTCCCAAACTACCATCTTCTGTGGAGCTAGCTCAATTATTTATCTTTCATATTTTCCGCCTCCAGGGACTACCTACTGAAATAGTTTTCTGATTGTGTTACATCTTACACAATCATATCTGCCTATTAATGCCAGATTGTACACAGCAATGCCAACAATTTTATCTTGTTTGTTTATGTCCGATTGTACGACGATCGTTTCCAATTTAAATCTGGACGTAAGTTTCATTGCATCGTGTATGGGCCCCTTAAAATATTGGTAAAATCAGAATTGATTAGAGCTAGATTCTTTCAGAAAGAATCTTATTGACATACTTTCTGGAAGAATCTGATTGTAACCAATCAGAATTGATTTACAATCAGATTCTTTCAGAAAAAAATCTCATGGTTATTATACCAAGCAGATTCTTTCAGAAAGAATCTGATTGGTAAGCTTTCTGGAAGAATCAGATTGTAACGAATCAGAATTGTTACAATCAGATTCTTTTAGAAATAATCTGATTGGTATACTAACCAATCACTAATTACTAATTGTAACCAATTCTGATTGGAAAAGAATCAGATTGGTCAGTATACCAACCAGGTTCTTCCTGAAAGTATCTGATTGTATCCAATCAGAATTGGTTACAATCAGATTCTTTCAGAAAGAATCTGATTGGAACGCTTTCTGAAACAATCTAATTGTAACCAATTCTCAGTGTAAAGGTATGTAGTGGCTCTCGTCCTACCAAGCTTATTACCTTCCGTTCAATTTCAGTCTCATAACCATATCTCCAGCATGTAGGGTCATCCCTTCCCCATTCCGATATCTAAAACATCAAAAGTAAAATGCAGTGTCGCTGCACAGCTTGATGGTCATTAACAGAAAACAGCATGAATCTCCATATGTCATTTAAAATTACACATTTTATTTGTAACATTTTAAAAACATTTCAAAATATCTTGAATTTTTAAAAAATCCACAAGTCAGAATTCTGCAAAACCCGCAAGATCTGCGATTCGTGGTTAGCTGAAATCCACCATGATACCGGGTTTGGATCCGTGATCTGGTCCATCTCTAATAGGAGTGGGGGGTGCATTAAAAAAACAGGGAGATTCAATAAAAGGTCTTATCGTTTAAAATGGTGCTAATCTTGCCCCAACCAATCAGATCTTATTTAACATTTGAAAGCTAACATCTGATTGGTTGGAGCAAAATTAGCACCATTTTAAACGATAAGAACTTTTATTGAACCCTGAATGACTTTGCTGCTATATAGTAACATAGTAACATAGTAATTAAGTTTGAATAAAGACATACGTCCATCAAGTCCAACCTATCCACCCTCTTTTTTTTTTTTTATTATTATTTTTTTTTTTTTATTAACCCTTCCTAACAGTTGATCCAGAGGAAGGCAAAAACCCCAGCTAAAAAGGGGGGAAAAATTCCTTCCTGACTCCAAACGGCAATCGGAAAGTATCCCTGGATCAACCAGATCTATATTCATTAATACCAGTAATTCTCAATATTATTCAGTTTTAGGAACTTATCCAGGCCTTTTTTAAAGCTATTCAATGAACTTGCCATTACCACATCTGCTGGAAGACAGTTCCACAGTTTCACCGTTCTCACTGTAAAGAAACCTTTCCTAACCTGAAGGTGAAACTTCTTTTCTTCCAACCTTAAAGGATGTCCACAAGTCCTCTGATATGACCTATTAGTAAACAGTGCACCAAAGAGTTCATTGTATGGCCCATTAATATATTTGTATAAGGTTATCATGTCCCCACGCAAATGTCGCTTCTCCAATGTAAACAGCCCTAACTTGTCTAATCTGCCTGCATATTCAAGCCCCTCCATTCCCCTTATTAATTTAGTTGCCCTCCTCTGAACTGCCTCAATTTCCAAGATGTCCCTTTTGTATATGGGATTCCAAAACTGCACCGCATATTCTAAATGAGGCCTTACCAGTGTCTTGTAAAGAGGGAGAATAATATTTTTCTCTCTTGAATCTATTCCCCTTTTTATACAAGACACTATCTTGCCAGCTCTAGCCGTTGCTACCTGGCATTGTTTGCTATAGCTAAGTCTGTTATCAATCAGAACCCCCAAATCTTTTTCCATTACAGATGCACTCAACACAGAGTTATTTATGGTGTAGGTGACACAGGGATTATTAAACCCCAAATGCATCACCTTACATTTATCAACATTGAATCTCATCTGCCATTCTGCTGCCCATTTTGATAATCTATCTAGTCTGCATGCAGCACTTGCACATCACTTGAAGTTTCCAAAGCTCTGCATAGTTTAGTGTCATCAGCAAACACTGAGACCTTGCTCTCAATGCCCCCTTCTAAGTCATTTATAAACAGATTAAACAGAAGCGGCCCCAGTACAGAACCCTGAGGCACTCCGCTTAGAACTTTAGCCCACATAGATGTAGCTCCATTTACCACCACTCTCTGTTTGCGATCCAATAACCAGTTCTCTATCCATGAACAAATGTTTTCTTCAAGGCCAACAGTCCTCAGTTTATACATTAGTCGCCTATGTGGCACAGTATCAAAAGCTTTCGCAAAATCCAAATATACCACATCCACTGCTGTGCCTGAATCTAACTTCTTACTCGCTTCTTCATAAAAACCAATTAAATTTGTCTGGCATGATCTATTTCTCATAAATCCATGCTGACTACTACTAATGAGATGAGCTCTGTAGACAAAGTCAAGGATATGATCCCGTAACAAAGTTTCCAGCACCTTCCCTACCACTGATGTTAGGCTTACAGGTCTATAGTTACCAGGTTGGGAATGACTACCTTTTTTGAATATTGGTATTACATTGGCTTTTTTCCAATCCAGCGGCACATCCCCAGACCAAAGCGAATCTGAAAAGATGAGAAACAGTGGTCTAGATAGAACTGAACTAAGCTCTTTTAAAATCCGAGGATGCAATTCATCTGGTCCTGGGGCTTTATTGATATTAACTTTGTCTAATTGTTTCCGTACCATATCCTCTGTTAGCCAATGTGAATACTCTTCATTTCTTCCCTGCATTTTATTACAATCCCTACTGTAAGGACAAGGATTTTCAACAGTAAAAACAGATGTAAAAAAACTGTTTAGCAGATTAGCCTTTTCGGCATCCTCTACAACCACCTCAGCCCCATCATTTAATGGTCCCACATTCTCAGTCCTCATCTTTTTACCATTTATATACTTAAAAAACTTTTTGGGGTTGGACTTGCTTTGTTCGGCAATCCGTATTTAATTTTCTATTTTAGCTAGTTTAATTGCTTTCTTACACTCTTTATTACAGCTTTTGTACTCCCTGTAAGCCTGTTCTGTTCCCTCTGTTTTCAAAATTTTAAAAGCCTTTTTCTTTTTTTCCATTTCCCTTTTTACCTGAGAATTAAGCCATGCAGGAGAGGACCTCATTTTTTTACACTTGTTCCCTAAAGGTACAGATTTAGAAATGTAATAGTTTAATATCCCTTTAAAAGTGGTCCACATCTGCTCTGTATCTTTACCTAGAAACAATTCCCCCCAGTCTATGAGCAGGAGCGATTCCTTTAACAGCATAAAATTAGCTTTCCTAAAGTTAAAAGTTTTTGTTAACCCAGTGCACTTTAGTTTTTTGCAACCTATATTAAATGACACTATATCATGGTCACTATTCCCTAAGCTTCCAATTACCTTCATCTCCAAAATGAGCTCAGGGTTATTAGATATCACCAGATCCACAACATCATTAGTGTTTGGGGGCGATTTTGTTGTCTTTTAATCAGGGTCATTTTCAGACTATAAAACTATATGAGAAATGGTTCTCATATACTATGTTGCCATCACAGTGGGTATGGCTTGTGATAGTGGGCATGTAGGACTGACTGTAAAACTGGCTGGTGAACTGGAGGGCTAACTGTAACACTGGCTAGTAAACTGGATAGATGAGTGTCGCTGCACAGCTTGATGGTCATTAACAGAAAACAGCATGAATCTCCATATGTCATTTAAAACTACACATTTTATTTGTAACATTTTAAAAACATTTCAAAATATCTTCAATTTTTAAAAAATCCACAAGTCAGAATTCTGCAAAACCCGCAAGATCTGCGATTCGTGGTTAGCTGAAATCCACCATGTTTGGATCCGTGATCTGGTCCATCTCTAATAGGAGTGGGGGGTGCATTAAAAGAACAGGGAGATTCAATAAAAGGTCTTATCGATTAAAATGGTGCTAATCTTGCCCCAACCAATCAGATCTTATTTAACATTTGAAAGCTAACATCTGATTGGTTGGAGCAAAATTAGCACCATTTTAAATGATAAGAACTTTTATTGAACCCTGAATGACTTTAAAAGGACCTTGCTGCTATATCATTAGTGTTTGGGGGCGATTTTGTTGTCTTTCAATCAGGGTCATTTTCAGACTATAAAACTATATGAGAAATGGTTCTCATATACTATGTTGCCATCACAGTGGGTATGGCTTGTGATAGTGGGCATGTAGGACTGACTGTAAAACTGGCTGGTGAACTGGAGGTCTAACTGTAACACTGGCTAGTAAACTGGATAGATGAGTAAACACTAACTGGAGAGCTGACTAACACTAGCTGGCGAATTGGCACGGCTGACTTGAAACTGACTGGTGATTAGGAGGGCTGACTTGACATTGCCTGGTGAATTGAAGGGCTGACTTAACAACTGGGAGGCAACATAATGCTCCAACTTTTTCCCCCTTTTCAATTTGCCCTTAATATTTTCATTATTTCCCCCACACTCAGTTCCAAGTTGCCCCCCACCAGCAGACATTTTCTAAAGTTGCCTCGAACAGTATTCTATTCATTTCTGTTCCTTTCCCTTCTCCATATTTAAAAGCTGTTTTTGCTTGTACGGTGTACTGAGTGGTCAGGGATGCTTCTTATGTAATTAAAAGAGGAAGTTATGGTACAATCTCAATTATACAAATGCAGCCAACAGCACACAAAAGCTGGCTACTGGCTGGCAGGGAAAGTGGTAGGGATCAGTGGTGTAGTTACAGACCTATGGGCCCTAATGAAAAATTTGCCAACACAAATCAGCACCACATCAACTCATGGCACAGCTCTTGCTCTTATAATCAGCTATAATCCTAAAATCCTTTGCACAAAGACAGTGGTAAAATGCTTACCAAACTGAGACTGGTGAATGGATGGCACAGACACTGGTAAAATCCTTGGCAAACTGGCACTAGCAAAATGATTGGCACACAGACATTGGTAAAATGGCATTGGTAAATGGTTGCCATGAAGACACTGGTGAAAATCTTTCCAAGCCAGTATCAGACTGGATACATGGGGCCCACCAGGTAACTAGACATCAGCAGCCCACCAACCTTTGATGTATGTATACACACAAATGCATATACACTGTCCCTCACACTACTGGGGAATCTATCTATATGTCTATCTATCAATCTATCTCTATCTATCTGTCTATCTCTCTATGCCTGTATGTCTATGTATCTGTTAATATCTGTCTATCAGTCTGTCTATCTCTGTCTGTCTGTCTGTTCATCTCTCTGTTTGTCTTTCTCTCTGTGTCTTTCTTTCTGGCTATCTCTTTCTATCTGGGAAGTTTCCTGTGAGTGGAAATGAACTTAGCGGAAGCTGTTCTAAAGAACCTTGTTCTTAAGGACATAGAAAAAGAAGGATATTTATCATTTGATGGTTGTATGGTTTATGTGAAAGTTTGAAAATAAGGATTGTTTGCGCTGATAGTGTGCTGTGATGCGGACTGTGTGTTCAGTAAGTAGATAAATCTTTCTTTCATCCAGTTAAAGGGTTGCACTGGGCTTCTATATTGTAGTATCACACCTGTAGTTACAAACAGGTAGTGGAAGAGTGTTTTGTTTTTTCCCTCTCTTCCTGTCTCTTGCACTAATTGGTGTGGGGGCTGGGGCCAATTAGTTAAATAGGATTCACATTGGTTGGATTAGTGGTTTGCAACTGCCAAAAGCAAGTTTTCTGTGAGTGGAGACAAACTGATTGGAAGCTGTTACAGTCCCTTGTTCTAAAAGACCTTGTTCTTAAGGACATAGAAAAAGGACATTGAAACAAGAAGGGCAATCTAATATACAACTGTGCTGGTGTTGTATATTAGAAGGGAGAGTTTTGTTGGTACCATGCAATGTGTATCCTACCACATGTATAGGAATCTGGAGCAGACGTTCCAGGGGACCAATGTCTGTGCCAGGTGTGAGTGGAGTGCCCGTTTGGAAGCTGAGGTGGAGAGTCTAAGTTGGCAGCTTGCAATATTGCAGGGATTGGCAAATCTGAGGGGACAGCAGGCACTGGCTGGGGCCAGTAAAAGGTGGGTGGAAGTGGGACAGGGAAGGTTAAAGGGGGAGGTAGTTTTGTCAGGGTAACCAGCTTGCCCATTCAAACAGATTTACTGCCTTAGGTGATGAAGTGGAGGAGGACAGCTTGCAATTAGCATGTATCGAGCAGATTAATCCCTTGAGCACCCAGGGGACTGCCATCTCTGAAGGAAGATAGGATAATGTGCCACCAAGACCCTACATGCCGAACTGTTTGTTGCCTGCCTGGTGCTAGAGTTTGACAAGTGGTGGTTTGTGTTTGACAGATTATTGGGTGGGGCCAGGGGTGACCCAGTGGTCTTGGTTCACATTGGTGCCAATGACAAAGTTAGAGGAGAAGGAGGATCCTTAAACATGATTTCTGAGAATTAGGGGCCAAGTTAAAATACAAGGACCTCCAGGGTAGTATATTCAGAAATACTACAGCAGCCACGTGCTATGCTAGGGAGACAGCAGGAGCTTAGAAGCTTTAATGCGTGGCTAAGAGGGTGGTGTACGGAAGAAGGGTTTGAGTTTAAAGACAACTGGGCAGACTTTGCTGTCAGCTACAAGCTCTTTAGTAGGGATGGGTTGTACCTCACTGATGGCAGTGCAGCTGTTTTAGGGGAGAAGATGGCTAGAGGGTTGTAGGAGATTTTAAACTATGTTTGGGGGGAGGGTATCATCAGTCTCACTGGGATAGATAGATCAGAAGGAAAGCAGGGTGTAGATAGGCCAGTGGTGGGTGGAAAAGGGGGTGGGGCTAGCAAAAGGGATAGTGAGGCATGTATATTAAAGTGTATAAATAAATTAAAGGATCATAATCTAAAATGTATATTTGCAAATGCGAGAAACCTGGCTGACCAAATGGGTGAATTGGAGATGATGGCGATGAATGAAAAGTATGATGCAATAGGTATAGCAGAAACGTGGTTAAACAGTTCACACAACTGCGCTGTAAATTTAGAAGGATACTCCTTAAGGATAAATTTAGACCACACTTCTGGTTTGACTTTATGGGTCTCTACTCCCGTCTGCACCCGGTCCCAGAAGTAGTTACAGCAATCAGAATAGAATTGGAAGTAGACTCCACGCAGTATTCCACTGCAAACAAATTTTATTTCAGTGCTCTTTGCAACATGTTTTGGATCTTACATGGATCCTTTTTCAAGGCAAGGATCCATGTAAGATCTGAAACATGTTGCAAAGAGCACTGAAAATAGTGGAATAGTGACCCTGAAATAGTGTAGTTTGGTGTTTGTTATCAAAAGGAAAAGTGTGCTGGGTTATCAAAGAATTTTAATTTCAGGAAAGCAAATTTTCCCAGGTTAAAGTAGCTCTTCAGAATGTCAACCGGGATAAGGTATTATCAGGTAGAGGTACAGAACAGAAGTGGACTGTGTTTAATGGGATTTTAGGACATTTCACATCTAAATTTATACCTTTGGAAAATAAATGTAAAAAAAACAAATCCGCGCCCATGTGGCTGAATTCTGATGTAAAGAGGGAAATGGAAAGGAAGAAAAAGGTATTTAAAGGGCATGTCTACCCCCAAATTATAATTTAACCCACTACTGGCCCCACTGTGTAGTGTAGAAAAGTCCTTACCTTACATCCCATATCCAAATGGTTCTCCTGTAATGTCCCTCCAAAGTCCAGAAAACTGGCCACCAGGAGCCTAGCAGAGGGGGAAATTGTTTCCGCCTCTGAGGCTTCCTCTGAGAGGTTTGTGGCATGATCTGAGCAGCCCTCCCTCTCACTCCCGTTTTGGTCTCCCTCCCCCTAGCAATAAAGCCTTTTAATATGTGGTAGGGCTTGCTCCCTCAGCCCCAACCACATAAATCTTATTTTCAGAAACTCCCCCGATCACTAATTACCTTCCCTCTATCCTCCGCCTTCTGAACTGCCAGCAGCCGCGTCCGTGATTGGCTGCCTCTCAGCCAATCACAGGCGTGGCTGCCGGTCCCGCCCCCTGCTTGCAATTCCGTGCAAGCAGAGGGTCGGGCAGTGCGGCAGAGGATAGAGGAAAGGTAAGTAAAGTTCGGGGGAGTTTCTGCAAATAATATTAATGCGGTTGGGGCTGGGGGAGCAAGCCCTACCACATATCAAAAGTTTATTTAAAGGGTGACATGCCCTTTAAAACCTTTAAGTTAGAGGGAACAGAAAGGGCATTTAGGGATTATAAAAACTGTAACAAGGAGTGTAAGAAAGCAATCAAACTAGCTAAAATTAATAATGAAGTTAGGATAGCTGAACAAAGCATCATTACGCATAAAATGTTTAAAGTATATTAATAGCAAGAAGATATAGCTGAAAATGTGGCACCATTAATTAATGGGGAAAAGTTAGTTACAGAAGATGGCGATAAAGCAAATGTCTTAAATATTTTTTTCCCTTTTTATACACTATAGATGATCCAAGTACAGATATCATAGAGTATAGTAGCAATAATGGTTATAAAAGATGCAAGTGCACTTTGGTTAACCGAGGATATGGTACAGAAACAACTAAATAAGGTTAATATTAATAAATCTCCTGGACCGGATAAAATACATCCTCGGGTCTTTAGGGAGCTAAGTTCAGTTTTATCTAGGCCATTGTTTCTTATATTTGTACATTCCTCATGTTCAGATGTGTGCCTCTGGATTGGAAAAATGCTGATGTTATTCCAATATTCAAAAAGGGTAGTCGTTCACAGCCGAGTAATTACAGGCCTGTAAGTTAACTTCAGTGGTGGGGAAGACACTGGAAACTTTAATAAGAAAACATATTCTAGAGTATGTTTCAAGCACTAACATTATAAGTAGTAACCAGCATGGATTTATGAGGAATAGATCTTGTCAAACTAACTTGCTTGGCTTTTATGAAGAAGTGAATAGAAATTTAGACTCTAGCATAGCAGTAGATGTAGTACAGTATACTTGGATTTTGCAAAGGCTTTTGATACAGTCTCCTATAGGCGACTAATGTACAAGCTATGGTCTGTTGGTCTAGGGAGGCACATTTGTACATGGATAGAAAATTGGTTAATGAATAGGATGCAGGAGGTAGTTGTTAATGGGGCTTCATCAATACGGGCTAAAGTGCTAAGTGGGGTGCCACAGGATTCTGTGTTGGGGCTGCTTCTTTTTAATCTGTTTTTAATAATTTGGAAGTGGGTATTGTCAGCAAGGTTTCTGTGTTTGCTGATGACACAAAACTTTGTCAACCATTAAAAACTTCAGGGGGATCTAGATAGATTGTCACGTTGGGCTGCTAAGTGGCAGATGAGATTAAATGTTGAGAAATGTAAGGTGATGCATTTTGGACTTAAAAATCCTTGTGCTGCTTATACTATAAATGGCTCTGTGTTAAGTGAATTCCTGTTGGAAAGGGATCTTGGAGTTTTGGTGGATAACAAACTTAAAGGCAGCAAGCAGTGCCAGGCAGCAACACCTAGAGCCAGCATGGTATTGTCTTGTATAAAGAGAGGCATGGATTCAAGGGAGGAAAATGTTATTCTCCCTCTTTACAAAGCATTGGTAAGGCCTCATTTGGAATATGCAGTGCAATTTTGGAATCCTGTGTACAAAAGATACATCTTTGAAATGGAAAGGGTTCAGAGAAGGGCAACTAAATTAATAAGGGGATAAGGGGAGGTTGAATATGAAGAAAGACTGGAAAGGTTACAATTATGAACGCTGGAGAAAAGGCGCTTGCTTGGGGATATGATTACTGAGTATAAATACATTAACAGGCCATAGAATAAACTATCTGGGGCATTGTTCACCAATAGAGCATGTCAGAGGACACCTGGACATCCCTTATGACTTGACGAAAAAAGGTTTAGGCTTAAGTTTGGCAAGGGTTTTTCACTTTGAGAACAGTAAAGCTATGGATTTGTCTTCCAGCGGACGTTGTTATGGAAGGTTCATTGGTCAGTTTCAAAAAAAGCTGGATGAGTTCTGCAAACAAGGAATGATGCAAGTTTCTGATTGCCACTTAGAGTCAAATTTGGTGGTTTTTTTTTGCCTTCCTCTGGATCAACAGTTAGGCAGGAAATGAGGATATTGCTAGATGGGTTGGACTGGATAGACATATGTCTTTATTCAACCTCAAATACTATACTATACTATTATTATATTCACTAAATTCAGGATCCTCCTGGACAGAAACCAGGTACTTTTAGAAAAATAGTAAGATTTTTCTGCAAAAAATTTCTACAAATAACGAGGCAAAAAATAAGAAGCTATCATAATTTTTAATACATTTTTTTACATATTTTACCTATAAATCCAGTGACATTTGCAAAATAGTTTCACAATTCTGTTGTCCTGTTTATAAAGTATACTTTCAGCCCAATGCACCGAGAGCCGATAGCGGCAGTGTGACAGTATCTGTTCTGACACTTTTAACATTAACCCTTTTTAGTGCTGGCAGAGTATTCCTTTTTCTGACTGTTTGCACCAGAAGAATTTTGAGGATTTGGCCCTCAATCAGTTTAGACTAGTTTTACAGTAGGACCCCCCCCAGTAAATTAAATATTATTTTTTTAGCACTGTGTGTACTTTAACATGGTAGCAGAATTTTGTAACATTTCTGGATGTTTCACTGTATTTTTGGGTAAAATATGTAGAAAAAACTTAAAATTTACAAATTTTCATGGATTTTCCCCATTTTTATATATAGTTATCTTGAGGGTTACGCACAAAAATCGTACAAGTGCAATTACAAGAAAAAATCAAAGTGCTCTGTAATTTGAAAAGCGTACACTTTTTCAAAGGAAACAGTCCCGAACTTAGAAATACCCCCCACAAATAGAAAAACCCACTAAATGTCAATCTCCCACATGTCCTAAATCAAATAGTATGCCATATGCGTGGATGCACACAGAAACAAGGCCACCAACTAGGTCAAATGGGACGCATGCACAAGTACAATTACAAGATATAAAATTATACGCTGTACGTGCTTGGCCAGACGGACCAGCCAGTCAGGCATGTACAGCATATGTGCTTGGCATTGAATGGCGTTAAAATGTGCCGGAATAACATGCTGCTTTCGGCAGTGGGCCCCTTGGTGCATCGCCCTTTTGTGCAAAAAAAAAAAAAAAAGAGAGAAAATGATATATGATGTTTTTTGGGAGTTTTTCTACTGTGTTTGCAACACTTCTCTAAACCTAATGAGTGTAAAATCCTGAAAATTCTTCTGGCAAAAAGAGCTGGAACACTGCAAAACTGCCTGGCACTTAAAGGACAACTCCGCCCTCTAGAAAGAATGGCCTCTTTAAAATTTGTTGATATATCAGACATCCCACCCTGCCACTATGTACTTACAGGCAGGGGGGAGAAGGGGTGTGGCGAGGGGGCGTGGCGGTGCAGCGTGACGTCATTTACGTCCCGCCGTGGGCAGGGCGGTGCGGCATGACGTCATTTAGGTCATGTTGTGGGCGGGGCGAGGTGGGAGGAGGTGGGGTTGTAGGTGTGACGTCCGGGGGCATTGTGCGTGAAAAGGGGGCATGGCAGGGAGGAGATTCAGGACTCCTCTCTGTTGTGGGAGATGGGGGTGGTCTTGCGGGAGACCACCCCAATTCGAGGGGTGGGATATCTCATATATCATACTTTGCCCTATGAATTCATTACTGTATGCTTGCTATGCTTCTGGATGCCACGTGGAAACTGAGCAATTTAGAAACCTGTACTGAGTCTGAGCATGCTCAGAAGAGGCAGACAGGGGATTAACATTCAGTTAACAGTAGCTAACTAGAAGAACCAGGAAGCAGTAACTGGGGCAACAGTACATTGTGCAGGATTTCTGGTTAGACTTATATATTTCAGATTTCAAACTATTACAGTTTAGGGTTTTGGGGGGTGATTTACCTGTATGTAAGTTTTCATTTTAGGGCTGGACTTGCTTTTTAAGGGTTGGATCTGGAGGGTATAAAAGTAAGCATTGTTATTCCCATATTGCTTTACATTTGTTTAGCCTCATTCTGTTTAGTTAGTTAAACATATCAATGCAGTTTATATTTATTAGCTACATATTTTTTTTTTTTTAAAAAATCCTTTTTGGCTGTGTTAGCTTAGCTAACTGGGTTACTAACTAATCTTTACAAAATATTAGGTTTTGATTCACCATTTTACAAGTTACACTAGGAAAGTGAACGATTTCGATTATTCAGCAATAACATTTCCAACTAACAAAATGTCTCCAGAAGAGCAGCTTCTTTGTTTGGCGTCTGTCACATGACCAGGGCACGCTTCGCGCTGTTCCGGAAATACATTTATGATTTTGGTGGACTACGGCGGGAAGCTGTTGAAATATTGTGTTACAGCGTTAAGCGTTATGGCTGACACTTTGGAATTTAACGACATTTACCAGGAAGTAAAGGGGCTATGGTTAGTTATGTTTATTTCTGTTTGTGTTTCTCTACGTGCACTAGAATGTTTGTGATCCACGTTTAGTCTTTAACGAAATCTTATTTAAATATATCTTGTATTTAAGTGTGTTTTCTGTATCCTGTATTTTATGAATTTTTAAAAGAAAAGCGAGCTTTTTATTAAAATTATCTGATTTGATACTGACGGAACTGTTTTATTACAATTTACTTTTCCAAAACCTGCACAGTGTGAACAGTGTACAATATGGGCACAATCCTTCGAGCAAAGGGAATTTGGTCCTAAGTAGCAGTTCAGAAATAAAGTAGATAATTCCTGATCAGTTTTGTTTGATTTGTCTTGTCTAGATTTTGTAAAGGAAAGCCAGTATTCAACATAGCAATTTCACATAAGTAGGAAATGAAACCATAAAACAAACTGAAGACCATTTTTTCTGACTTGTTTTCCCATGCTTAAAATCCATTTGTCTGCCAGTATTTTACTGCTTGTACATTTCCATTCAGCTAGAGAAAAGATACCACAAAAAATGTTGTGTGATGATCACTAGCTACAGAATCCCCCTTTAGGCTTTCTCATAGTTACCTGCTGTTCTGAATCCCTATGAGTCACTATATAGATATATGTAACTGATATTTTGGCCTGATCGATCACTGCTACCCAAATATCTGTGAAAATAATTTCCACTGCAACTAAACTTTTTTGAAGCGCTATTTTGTTTTGCCAGAATCGGATGAGAAATGGATTGGATGAGGCAGAAATTTAAGAGAGGTTTAAATGGGACATGTCATCATGAAAAAAAAATTGACATTGGCGCTTTTGTTTACATTAAACATACTATAGATCGGGTTTAACAAATGGTAGTTTGTCTGATGTGAATATTGTATAGTTTTTGCACAGCCAAAGTGCCCATACACTAGTGCCAAGCCTGTTCTTTAATGCAATCAACTTGCGATCGCAAAATTAATGGGCCAAGATAGGAACATCTCAAGAAATGAACCACTGCTTGTAAATTGCGGTCTTTTGACATTAGGTAGATTAGACTTTGTCTATATATACTCTCCCTATCTTATTTAATTATTTCGTAACGTCTGCTCATAGGGGATTCACAATGTGAAACCAGAGGCCTACGTTACACTGATTATGGTTTAATAAAGCCGAAACCCTCCTGAAGTTGGCTCTCTGGTTTTGCAATTAGTTTGTGGAATGCTGTTAAAGGGCTTAAAGGGCATGTACACTGTAAAAACAAATTTATCTCGCTGTCTAGCTGTGGCTTTAAATATATAGGTGGTGTTTTTTATTTTTTTGCCCTACTATCCTTCCACACCCTACCTTTAGTGCTTGAATCTGGCTGGCTTTGTCCACCACTGTAATCAAGTTTTTAGCACTGCCCCCACGAGATTTTTCCAAATCTCCAAAATTCAGTAGGTCTAAGAATGCCGTAGCTTTATGACACAAGCACACGTCCCGGTGACGTTGCTGGTAGCGTGTTCCCTTGTGAGATCATGGTGTGATGATATCACAGGCACACACGGCAACATCACTGGGACATACGCGCGTCACACTGCCCCTGCATTCTTAGACCTAGTGGATGTTGGAGATTTGGAAATCTCGGGATGGATTAAGTGAAAACGCATAGCTTTCTATATTAAAATATATGGTCATTTTGGCTTTACACACAAACAGTATCCGATTGTATGTACCCATTTTATGTAAAATTTCTTTTAGAATGATGGTCGCTTACGTTTATCCCGTGCTGGCGTCATGTACAAGAACAACAAGACGGGGAAAGTGGAAAATATTGCAGCTGCTGACATTTCTGAAGTAGTGTGGCGGCGTGTAGCCCTTGGACATGGTATAAAAATGTTAACAAATGGAGGATACGTTTACAAATATGATGGATTCCGAGAGACTGTGAGTTTTTTTTTTATATATATGTGTCCTTTATATTGTATAAATATATTTATATATATAAGCTTATAGAGGAATACATTGAGTCTTTTTGCGAAGTAGCAAAGAAAAAATCCTATTTGTGAATGGAACTCCTGAGCGCCATTTACAAATACTATAGTAAGCTGTAATTTAATAAGAGCTTACTATAGCTTGTACTGCACAGCGATCTGGGTGTAAATTGCAGTTCGGTACCTCTACTAGACCACCAGGGTCAGTCCTGGGGAAGCCTAAGAGAAGAACCAGGTGAGGAAGGAAGTCCTGTGACGTCACCTGGGTCTCCCTTATTGTGGAATGGCTTCCAAGGCTGCTAGCTCCCGATCCCCACATTGGGTTTGGGCCAAATCAATGGGGGATCAAGGGGGCTCTTGAATGCTGCCTTAAAGGCTGCTAGCTCCTGATCCCCACATCAGACTTGGACCAAACTGATGGGGGAACAAGTGGGGGGGGGGGGGGGCACATGAATGCTGCACAATGATTGACCCTAGCTGCCTTGAAGGGGAGGTATGCAGCAAAAGTGCCCAGGGCTGCTAGCTGCCGATCCCCACATCGGATTTGGACCAAACTGATGGGGGATTGAGGGTGCTTTGGGGGCACTTGAATGCTGCCCCCAATTGCTTCTAGTTGCCTTAAAGGTGCAGGATACAGCAAAAGTGCTGTGACTTGAGTATAAACCAAGGTTAGCTTTTCCGGTTAATTTTTAAAAAATATAAACCTTGGCTTTTACTAGTATATACGGTACTATTAAAAAAGTAAACTTCCTTTACTTGACAACCCTAAGCCACACCTCTCCCATATGGACTACACATCCACTCTCCCAACTCCCTTCTCCATAGAAAGAAATAAGACTTCCTTTAGGAGCCAATCCATTTTCTGTTTGCTAGACAGGAAGTGATGTCTATTTGCATGTCCAAGCATTCTTAGAGAAATTGCTAGTTTTTCCCTTTTTTCCAATATTAATATATTAATAGGATGATGATGTGAAGTACCTTCTGTTGTAAAAAGGCTCTATTTGATTGTATGGTCTGTTCCCTTAATCTATAAAGTTAATCAGTATACTGTGCTCCCAAGTCCTAACACCATAGCAATTGTAAATCTGGAACTTGCTGTGGTACATACTAAGTATGAACCTAGCATGTTAATCTGAATCCTGACTGTTTAGAGTAACAGGTTGCCCAGTGGTGCTATTTAGTTTGAACTGCACATTGTGGCTGGTCTATTCTTAGACCTTCAGGTTTATTCTACTAAGACCCCTTGGATTCTAACTGGCCGGTCGTTGGAATAGGGAGGGCAAGTTTGATGATTATTCCTACTACCTGTAGTGACCTGAATAATCCTTCCATAGGCCAATAGTGTAATAGCTATGGATGTAAGGGAAGGGCAGATGGATCTCTTGCATTTTTGAGCTCTTGGGTAGGAATTGCTAAAGCTTGAACGTGGGCTGTTAATGTCTGAAAAATGTCAGAAAAATGGCTTTATTACAGGATGCACGAAAACTAAATTTTCCAGCATTCTGTGCAGCCAGGGAATGCTGGGAGTTGCAGTTTTTGAACATTAAAAAAGTCAACACCCATGCTCTATATCATTAGGCTTTTTTGCATCTGTAAACATTCATTAGCCAATGGACATAATAAAGAAACTTACTGCTAACAGAGAATGCTGGGAGTTGTAGATTTCAAGCATGTGAAAGGTCCCAAGTTTAACACCCAGCTTTATACCATTAGGCTGTATTGCATCTGGACACATGCATTAGCTACAGGCTATGAATGAGATACTTTGCATGTCCCCACCCATTTCTCTTAGAATGCTGGGAGAAAGAAATGTGTGTTTATATGTTAGATTATCAGTATCTGTAACATAGCATGTGAATCTGGATCCTTTTTAGGGTTTCAGGCCACCCAATGGTGCTGTTTAGTTTGAACCACCAGGATTCCCTGAGTCTATTCTCAGACCTGCAGGATTATCCTATTTGTTTCACCTGGATGCTTTACTGTTACTGTTACTGTTTGAGTAACAGTTGAAAATATCCCCGTGTAAAGATTTTATACCCACTGCATGTACACATAGCAAAACACGCACATGGTCAACAGGCACACTTTTTGTAGTGGGTGTGTGTCTATCAGGGCTGGACAAATCCAGGTCGCCATGATGACTAAAAAAAGTAATCTGGCGACTAGAAAAATGTGCAGACGATGTTGCTTGCGTATCTCCCCACAGTCCCCGCCAGTCAGAGTGCACTGGTAATTCAATTCGCACCTTGTTGTCTGCTAGGAATCCTGCTGTGAACTTTAATGGGGCAAGTTCTGGTTCACCTCCTATGCAGCTAAAGTCTAGAGATAACCTTTGGCATTCCTCTACTCACTTCATGTCCAATGCAAATGGGGTGTGTGCTGCTAACATAATAAATTACAGTTAAGTCCTGATCCCCCTGTGTCCTGAGCAGTGGAGACTGAATTTTAAATCAATGTCAGCCTGGTCTCCCCGCTCTGCATTCTGTACACGTCTGGAGAGAGACAAACTTCTGATCTTTGCCTAAAGTTCTGATCTGTACCAGACAAGAAGGGAGTAGTCATCTAGAGAGGCAACTTAATTCATAATTGAATGATCTATTTATTTATCTATTAAAGCCTTATCTATTTAAAACCTTTAAGGCCGAGGGAACGGAAAGGGCCTTCCTTTAGGAGTATAAAAACGGTAACAAGGAGTGTAGAAAGCAATCAAACTAGCTAAAATTAATAATGAAGTTAGGATAGCTGAAGAAAGCATCACTAAGCCTAAACATTTTTTTAAGTATATTAATAGTAAGAAGATGAGGACTGAGAATGTGGCACCATTAATTAATGGGGATAAGTTAGTTACGGAGGATGGCGATAAAGCAAATGTCTTGAATAATTTTTTTTCCTCTGTATACACTATAGAAGATCCAAGTACAGATATCATAGAGTATAGTAGCAATAAAGGTATACAAGATTTAAGTTCACTTTGGTTAACCGAGGATATGGTACAGAAAGAACTAAATAAGGTTAATATTAGTAAATCTCCTGGACCGGATTAAAAATTACATCCTCGGGTACTTAAGGAGCTAAGTTCAGTTTTATCTAGGCCATTGTTTCTAATTTTTGCTGATTCCCTCATGTCTGGTGGTGTGCCTCTGGATTGGAAAAAGGCTGATGTTATTCCAATATTCAAAAAGGGTAGTCGTTCACAGCCGGGTAATTACAGGCCTGTAAGTTTAACTTCAGTGGTGGGGAAGATCCTGGAAAGTTTAATAAGGGAACATGTTCTAGAGTATGTTTCAAGGACTGACATTATAAGTAGTAACCAGCATGGATTTAGGAGGAATAGATCTTGTCAAACTAATGTGCTTGGCTTTTATGAGGAAGTAAGTAGAAATTTAGACTCTGGTATAGCAGTAGATGTAGTTTACTTGGATTTTGCAAAGGCTTTTGATACAGTCCCCCATAG